>JAANYP010000542.1:94867-694867 GCA_020465985.1 Centrapalus pauciflorus
TGAAAATTCGACCAACGGCAAGTGGTCATCCCAGTTACCACCTAAATCAAGAATGCAGGCACGAAGCATATCTTCAAGAGTTAGAATAGTACGCTCACTCTGGCCATCTGCATTTGGATGATAAGCCGTACTCATGGAAATCCGAGTACTCATCCCTTCTTGTAATGCTTGCCAGAATCTGGATGTGAAGCGACTATCACGATCAGAAACGATAGACTTTGGCACACCGTGACGAGAGATAATTTCTGTGATGTATATCTGTGCCAATCTATCGAGAGAATAAGTTTCTTTCATCGGTATGAAGTGAGCTGACTTCGTTAATCGATCCACGACTACCCAGATAGAGTCGTGCTGTCTTTTGGTCTTCGGCAGCTTTGTGATGAAATCCATAGTTATATGCTCCCACTTCCACTCGGGAACTGGTAGTGGTTGCATATCCCCGAAGGGTTTCTGATGTTCTGCCTTAACCATCTGACAGACTCTGCAGCTTTCAACACACTTACCGATATCTTTCTTCATTCCTGGCCACCAGTAGTCAGCTTTCAGATCAAAGTACATCTTTGAGCTGCCAGGATGAATAGATAACTTGGACTGATAAGCTTCGGACAGAAGAGTGCTACGAATAGAACCATATTTAGGAACCCAGATTCGGTTTCCCTTGAGACAGTGAAGTCTCAAATGGTTCAGAGTTAGAAATTGTAGTTGCCCTTTTAGATTTTCAGAATCTATGTTCTCTTCTTTCAGCGCTTCAGTTTGAGCAACTCGAATATTTTCAATAAGATCAGAAGAGAATATAACTGGAGTTAGGGCATAACAGCACTTTTCTGGATATACTTTTCTACTCAATGCATCAGCGACAACATTTGCTTTGCCGGGATGATATAAGATCTCGCAGTCATAATCCTTGATAAGCTCCAAGGATCGACGCTTTTTCATATTCAGATCTTTTTGAGTGAAAAGGTATTTGAGACTCTTATGATCGGTGTAGAGCTGACACCGAGTCCCATATAGATAGTGACGCCAGATCTTCAGTGCAAAGGTAACAGCAGCCAACTCAAGATCATGAGTTGGTGCAGTTTTCTCGTAGTCTTTCAATTGCCTTGAAGCATAGGCAATGACTTTTCCCCTTTGCATTAGAACACATCCTAAGCCAGTACCAGATGCGTCGCTGTAAACGACAAAATCATCATTGCCTTCTGGCAAGGCTAGGATCGGCGCTTGAATCAACTTTTGCTTCAGAATATCGAATGCCTCTTGCTGTTTATCGGTCCAAACGAAAGGATTATTCTTTCGTGTTAGCATTGTAAGCGGTACAGCAATCTTTGAGAAGTCCTTTATGAATCGCCGATAATAACCGGCCAATCCAAGGAAACTTCGTATTTCTGAGGCATTACGAGGCGTTTGCCATTTCTGAACGGCCTCGACTTTCGAAGGATCAACAGAAATTCCTTCGCCAGAAACAACATGGCCAAGGAACTGGATCTATAAGAATCAAGATAGAAATTCAAATTCTGAGGTGAATCAAAGAATAGTTAAGGAAACAGCTCAAGACATATATATTAGAGATTATACCTGTCTGAGCCAGAATTCGCACTTAGAAAACTTTGCATAGAGTCTTTCTTTTCTTAATAACTCTAGCAATTGCCGCAGATGAATAGAATGATCAGCCTCCGTTTTGGAGTAAATCAGAATATCGTCTATGAATACGATAACTGATTTATCCAACATTGGTCTGCACACGCGATTCATGAGATCCATGAACGCCGCTGGTGCATTCGTTAATCCAAACGGCATTACGAGAAATTCGTAATGACCGTATCTTGTACGGAAAGCTGTCTTTGGAACATCTTCTTCTCTGACTTTTAATTGATGATACCCAGAACGAAGATCGATTTTCGAAAAATAGCTGGCTCCTTGTAGCTGATCAAACAGATCATCAATTCTGGGCAGAGGATACTTATTCTTTATTGTAACCTTATTCAACTCGCGGTAGTCGATGCACATACGAAAAGTTCCGTCTTTCTTTTTAACAAACAGAACTGGTGCACCCCACAGAGAAGAACTCGGTCGGATAAACTCCTTTTCTAACAGTTCTTGCAGTTGCTTTGACATTTCCTGCATTTTTGCAGGTGCAAGTCTGTATGGAGCTTTCGCAATAGGAGCCGCACCAGGAACCAAGTCAATACTAAACTCGACTTGACGTTCTGGTGGCACTCCAGAAATGTCGTCAGGAAAGACGTCCGGGAACTCGCAGACTATCGGGATATCAGACAGAGATTTCTTTTCAGGGTTGGTTTCGGATAAAGCATAGCACAAATAAGATTCGTGACCTTTAGATAGATACTTATGTGCTTTTTCAATGGAAATGAAGCAGTGATCACCTTTTCGCTTTTCGCCTTTAATCTCTATCACTCGTCCGTCTGTAGTCTTGATTCGGATGATTCGACGGTTGCAGACAATAGTAGCTTCATTTTTCGTTAGCCAATCCATGCCGATAATAACGTCGAACTCTTTTAATGGAATCGGGATGAGATCGAGGTTGAATACAATGTTGTTTACGAGCAGAGTGCAGTTACGATAAACAGAATCAGCCATAACATAATTGTTGCTGGCTGTCTCGATATCAAGTATTACGGGAAGCTTTGATGGAGCTTTATGTAGTCTTTGTGCAAATGATGTGGATATAAAAGAACGACTGGCGCCGGAATCGAATAATATTCTAGCAGGAATGGAGTTAAGTAAGAACATACCGGTAACCACATCAAGTGTTTCTTTCGCTTCTTCTGCTGTTATCTGAAAGGCTCGAGTCCTTGCAGTCGGCGTTGCAGCAGAACTTTTCCCTGTAGAACCTCCTGCTGATGATTGAGACTGATAACGCGGTCCGCTACGACACTGGTACATAAAGTGTCCTCTTTTTCCACACTTCGCACATCCTCGTCCCTGCTGCGGACATTCATCACTGCTGTGACCGATCATGTTGCACGCGAAGCAAGTACGTCTTCTAGATTACATAATCCCATGTGAGACTTTCTGCATCTCTTGCAGAATCGTGGCTCGTTTGTCAGTGAGTAAGCTTGCGCTTTCGGTTGTGAACTATGCTGATAGGATTGCTGAGATTGCGACTTATTTGGCTTGAAAAATCTGCCAAACCGCTGTTTCTTTGGAGGAGACGGATTCATCGGGTTAGTAGACGGAGCGTATAGCTGATCACCGTACTCTAAGTAACCTCGTTCGATTTGTCTAGCCGCTTCTACCATTTCCAAGTAACTCTTATATTTGATCGCACTCATGGGATGTCTGTATCTTGGGTTGAGTCCTACACGAAATCTATTCATCTTCCTCTCTTCGGTAGCAACTTGGTATGAAGAATAGCCGCATAGTCTTGAAAACTCGTGTTCGTACTCATCAACTGTCTTCGTCCCTTGAGTCAACTGCATCAGTTGTACTTCCATTTTATCTCGCTGGTCGACCGGGCAGTATTTCGCATTGAACATTTCAAGAAACTGCTCCCATTCTAAAGTCTGAATCACTTCTTCACCGTAGATACTTCGCTGGGTTTTCCACCAGGCACGAGCAGCTCCAACAAACAACGCAGATGCGTAGCTCACTTTCTTAGAATCTAAACAGTCAGAGATTCTAAAAATTTCTTCCGTATGACTGATCCAATCCATCGCCTGAATCGGATCCACAGTACCCTCGAAATTCAGGGCACCGCTCGCTTTGAAATCTTTGAATTTGCAGCCTTTTGGCTGAGCTATTTGGGTTTCTGGATTTGAATTATCAGAATCAGATTCATTGGTCTGGACTTGCTTTTCTTTTCTCTTATTTTTCTTTTCTTCACGTCTTTTAGCTTCGGCCTCATCTCTGGCACGAAACTGTTCTTGCATCATTTTGTTTTGTTGTTCTGAGTGTTGGGCTAGAAATTGTTGCATCATTTCAAACATTTGTTGTTGGGTCATATTGTTGGGAATATCACCTGATCCTGATCCTGACATCTTCTACTGAAAATTAAAATCAATTAACTATCAGTTTATAGGCTTAGATCTATGTACCCTTTTTCCCATCCTAACAGTCTGTACATCCTATCTCAGTTCAAACCACCTAAATGATTGATACATATGTATTGCTTCAGTTTGAGATCAAGTATACTTACGTAATACTTGATTCACTCAAACTAGTGCTCTGATACCATCCTGTGAAGACCACCCCTTACGGGGCAGTGCTCACCAGTCTAGGTCCCACATCATGCAATACGATATCAACCATACTAAGATAGGGTAATTAATTGCGGAATTAAAAATTACATGTACATTACAGATTAGGATTTAAGTTTACATATTTCAAAATAAAATTATAAAATATAAAAGGGTAACATCTAATCTATTCATAACATCAATCATCACAACAAGTCTACCCAGAATCACCACATTAGCTGTCTTCCAATCAGTACCAGAAAGTTTGTTGAGAAGTGGTCTAGGAAAGCTTCAAAACTTGGATCTTGAATGACCTAAATACTAGGTCCTGCAGGTGATTTTCCTTTGGCTTTTCCTGTAAAATTTTAAAGCAACATCTGTAAGCAAAGCTTAGTGAGTTTATAGATTTTCAATATTAACATGCGTGTCAAGCGGAGTCATAAATCTAAGCGTGATATGTCTTGGCTGCCGCTACAGCCCTCATCATGATTGAGATATAGTATCTTAAGATCGGATGATGTTCAAACCACACTCACGCTTATATCGTGGGGATCAGCCACATACTGGGCTAGCTACCAGTAGGTCAACATGGCCGAACATCGGAGGTCATTACCAAGTTCGTGAGAACTGGTGGAATAGCCAGGTCTAGAACAATAGACCATAAGGGCTAGTCAAGCTGAATAAATCTTATCAAGTCTGATCAATGAAATAAGCATAAGTCTTAGGAGTCATGATAGCAACGAATCATAAAGCAAAGTCTGAAACGCTAATAAATGCAATATGAAAAGATAAGCAAATAACTATCATGATTCACTGGGCAACACCCATCCATGGTGTGCACAGGTCTCAATTCAGTTGATAAATGAATGTCAAATAATGTAACAGCATCAATATATCTCAAACGGATCTTTGCATGTTCAATTTGAATATCTATAACTCACAGGTCTGGGTCTTGGTCAAACAGATATATGAATCTGCCACCTGAGTTATCTCAGGATTTTATCTTGTCAATCTTGTTTGCTGTCAAATCAACTCTGACCCGCATTTAAGTCTTTAAGTCTTTAAATCTTTGTTCAGAATGTACTGAACCTGTTCAGAGTCATATTATATAAATCTCATGTCAATATCATCATCATTATCATGAAATTTCATCATCTCTTGGTCGTTAGATCTTTAATTCTATCTGATTCTGATAACTTTCAGTTCATCAATGTTTTGTTCGATCATATTCTTTATTCCTTTAAATTTTTCAATAGTTCTCTAAATATATATAAATATAACAATTTATATATATTCATATGGACATTTATTTTAACTAAAATATTAAAATATAATAATTGCATTTCGGACCACTAATTTCGGATTAGCCCGGATTGGGATCCGAATTCGGACACATCCGAAGTGGAGATCCGGATTTCGGACCAAACCATCATCCGGTTTTAACTTAGGTCCGAAATTGGTGCTATCCGAATTGAGCATATATCCGAATTAGGATCAGAATTCGGACCAATAATGCCCAAATCAATCATCCGAACCGAATCATAGGTCCGAAATGGGCACCATCCGAATTCGGTCTTAACCGAATTCGGACCCCATACTTAGTAATTTTCCCAGATTTTTGTTCTTGGTGTTCTTGGTCACATTCATACGGATTTTATCAATAATTATCAGATTTTCATTTTTATCGACATGCAATGTTATATAAAGTTGTATTAACATTATTTGAGTGTTTTTATGTAATTTCTTTGATCAAAAACACACTTATTTGATCAAGATCATCCAAAATATGATATTTTTGCCAAGAACATTATTTTTATAAAAATTCCGATTTCTTCATAATTTTGGATGATCCAAGCAATAAATTTAGTTTCTAATTCATTTATTAGTTTCAATTCATCATAATCTTTCAAAATTTTGTACATGCAATATCAAAATTCATGTTTTGAATTCTTATTTTCGGTTTTACACAAAACCGTACCAAAACATACATAAATATTGAAATTAAAGAGATTTTTACCTCAAATCTTGTAGATTCCAATTGTTTGATGATAATTGTAACTTCTTCTTGACTTTAATCTTCAATTACTTGCTATTTATGATGAATTTCTTGTGGATTTGTTGAAATAGCCGTATACTTAGTGAGAGAGTAGAGAGAGAGAGAGTTGTTAAGATTAATGATCTTAAATTGATCATTAATTGATTTTTATATCTATTTTGTTATTTTGAAATTTTTAACCCACTAAACTTTTGTATATTACATCTCTTTATTTTTAATCATCTTTTAACAAATAATTCATAAACACAATTTAATTAATATTTTTCATATTCAAAATAATTAATGTAATAAAATTACATTAATTTCTCAAAATACAAAGATTTGACTTGGATCAAAAACTAGGTTGTTACAAAAACGTATAGAAAGAAATATACAAACGAAAACGTTAAAAATTATAATAAATCGATAGGTATTAACGTGACTATTACGCAAAAACAAATAAATGCTAAGTTTATATTTTTTTTAAAATTATAATTAAATTGTAACGTATTAAAATAAAAAAATTATTTAAATCAAAACGAATCAAATATCAAGTCGACATAGTTTTGTTAAAAAGATACAATTAACTCAGAACGTAGTAAAATAAATAAAATACTAAGTTTAATTGAAACAGATTAAGGTAGCAAAATATGTAAATCAGAACGAAAAAAAGACAAATTATAATTCGAAAGGTATTAATGTTACAAAATATCTTAATCAAAGCAAATAAAATCGTTGGTTTATATTTTTGATAAAATTATAATTAAATCAAAATATATTAACACAATGAAATTGTTACTTGCTAACGTATAAAAATATAAAAATGTATAAACATGTTAAAAAAATGAAATATAAAATAAATAAACTGAATATATACAAGAAAATTAAAATAAAGTAATTAAATAAAATAATTAAATCATATTTTATTAAATTAACGTTTAAAATTCAAATAAAAAATAAAAAATAATGAAAATGATTAAAGCCATAACTAACTAAATACTATAGGGACTAAAATTGAAATCGAGAATAAGAGCAAAATCATCATTTAGAAAAATTCAATAGATTGAGTGACAAATTCTGCAAGTAAATAGTGTTTTGAGGAACCATTTATTTAATTTTTAAAGAGCAGGGATCATTTTCATAATTTTAAGCAAACCATAAAAACCATTTCTGTCATTTACTCTTATACTAATGGTCTATTCTTTCACTGTTTAGTTTAGAAATAATTAGTTTTGATTCATCTTCAATTAAACTTAACAAGACATGAAGACAAAAGAAAAAAATGGAAATAGTAGGTAATAAGTAAGTAGGGTTGGTGGGGCGGGCAGATGTTTTGGGCAGGGGATGGGTGTAAGAGTAAGAAGGTCAACGTCACTGTTTCAACGGCTCTGATGATATCACACATTTCAATTCTTTCTTTTACTATCCACTGTCCCACACAGCTTTTTCGCCACCTTGTTTACACATACACCACCCCTCAGCTCACCCCTCCCCTCTTTCTTTTTCTTTAATACATATGAATATTAGGTTGTTTTTCATCAACCGTCTCTTAAAAATATCTGAAGTCTAAAATTTAGATCTATAATAAATAATATTTGTTTGTTTAGGTTCAGACTTAAAAGGTTGAAACCTCTGAATTTTTCTTTAAATTTTAAGAGGATGAGAGTTGTCTTAATTACAATTAAGAGTCTCCTAATTTCAGATGTAGTTTTCAGACTACAGACATTTAACCTCTTAAAAAACAAACAACACCTAGCTAAACTAATGTGGTTACGAATCAGAGGCGGACCTACTTAGTTGGCGGATTGATATGTGTTACCGGTCTTTTCACCAATAACATTGTTTCGTAATATATCTTTTACGATTTTTTGTTTGTTTAACCAGTGATTTTTTGAACGTGTAACCGTACTTTTCAAATGTAACAACATTTATTAAAATAGTTTAATCAAAATATTATACAACCTTCGATCAAGAAATTTGTAGTATAATTATTTATAATCTAATGAATTTATGATATAAAGTCCAAAATTAAATATCATTATTATTTATAATTTTGGTTTATTTCACCAAATTTAATACTATTATTCTTATTTAATCCTATAATTTATAAAATTTCAATTAATATAATTGGTTGCTAAACTGACCCGATCAATCTAATGATAATTTGTTCAACTTTCTATCGATGTTATAAAATAATAAACAAATAGTTATAGTCAGTTTATTTTTCTTTTCTCATTTGTATCGTATAGTTATTTGGATACATTGTAAGACGCGTATCAAAGGATTCAAATCAACAAATACAACTATTTGCATGGGTATGTAAAATCAGTACTAAACCATATTACTGGAAATAATACATAACTAATAACATACGGTTTGATTTTTATGTTTTGATATGATTTTATATTTTTTTTACATAACAGTAGTAGGAGGGAGGGAATATGAAAGTGAAAACCAAAACAAAACAAATACCATACTATTCAACTTTAGGTTTTGATTTTTTTTCGATTTAAACCATTGCACGCCTCTAACTAAACTCGATATTATAAGCATATGATCGGATGTTTAACTAAAAGATCCCGATGACATTAAACAAACGAGTGTTACTTCATGCAACATATCTACATCCTATAATTGACCTAAAATATGCATTTTTTTCATAACTCATCATTATAGTTTATTTGTTTACACACTTTTGTCCAATCATAAGATAAATATTTATAGGTCAAATGCATAGAGGTGGTGCATGAAGAAATAGCCTAGACAAAAAAGAAGAAGCATAATATTTACTAAAGAAGACATTATGATTAGGTATTATATGTGTAATGATGATTAAAAAAGCTAAGAATAAATGGGTAAAAATTGGTTATTCTTTGTATACGTTACATAGTTGGTACTTGGGAATACAATTATTGTACTTGATTAGACCAAGTTTCTTATTTGCACCGGCAACCCCTTAACTTCATGAAATAATAAATGATGCCATCATCTTTTTGGTCATAGGTATCATCATATCATAATCATATTTTATAAGTATAACAAATGTTTTCTTTTCAGGACCATTTGCCCACGCATTTATTCTTTGCCAACTCATTTTATTGGGTGGGAATAGGATACATAACATACTAATTATGGGTCATCTTAATTTCTTAATCCTTTTCATATTGTTGCATACTCGTTTAATTACTAGAAACTAAGTAATCATTTTTCAGTAATCAAATATATTATTTTTTTATGAACTATGTGTGATACGTTGTATATTATACCTAGTAAATAAATATGTGTTATACGTTTTATAAATTTGGCTGAATTGGAGGAGAGAAATAAAAATTATTATTTTGCTGTTCAATTTTTAGAGGTTTTATAACAGTTGTATTTTATGTGTATCTATTTTATTGCAAGTAAAAAAACTTTAATATTTAAATATAAAAAACACACACGGTCAGAGAGAGAGAGAGAGAGAGAGAGAGAGAGAGAGAGAGAGAGAGAGAGAGAGAGAGAGAGAGAGAGAGAGAGAGAGAGAGAGAGAGTTGCAATGCATTAATATTAGAGGTTAGGGACATGATGAAATAATGATTGAGTAAATTTAAAATTGTTAAATGGGAAACATCTGGAATTAAAAAAAAAAAAAAGACGGAATAAGAAGAAGTTGATCCAACCAACCAAAAAGAACTAAAAGATTATTTCAAAATAATCTTCAAAACTTTATCAATACATAAAGATAATACACTCATGATGAATGATATAATTTCTTTCAAATATACAAATAACAATTGCTAACTATAATTGATAAATTATTATTCATATGGTCTATTTTTTAGGGTTTATTATAAAAAAACCCAACATATTTTCATGTTTTTTTCCTGCATTTTCATCCATTCATGCTATTTCTTTTGCAGAAAAGTTTTTTAAGTTAATTTTTTTGGTTTAGAGAAATTTGATTGTTATAACCCGTTTTTACAGTTTTCAAAAACCCAGTTTTACCAATTATAACCGGAGTCTAATAATCAAACATCACAAAACCACAAAAAATCAACTTAAGGACTTTTCTGGATAAAAATAACATAGAAGGACGAAAACATAAAAACCGTAAAAACATGTTGGTATTTTTCATAATAAACACATTTTTATTGAATTTTATGTTATTATATATTTTTCCAGTATGTACATTCCCGATTACTTTACCAAACATTTATTAACAAAAGTTTCAGCCACTAGATTCAGTTATAATCTCAAGCCCTTACACCATCTCCAACTATAAGGTCCAACTTCAAATTCATATAGTTTTTGTCAAACAGACTCTATCTATATACATATATGTTATATTAGAAAAGTTTTAAGGGATAAGATCAATTGTGAACAAATTAAAAAAATACATATAACAATTATATAAATCAACAAATGTGTAATGATATTCATATGATTCAAATGGTTCATAAAAGTGTCCGCAACAAGATTCATAACATTCAAAAGGTTCATAATAGTGTTTGTAACAAAATGCATAAGTATCAACAAGATTTATAAGATCTGATAAATTCATAAAATTCAACAAAATTCATAGGGTCCAACAAGATTCATATTTCATAGGTTAATAGAATGGTTTAGTAATATTTGCAACAAGATTCATTGGATTCAAAGACATTTTGTGTTAGTTCATAATGTTCACAACGAATAAAGTGTTTGCAAAATATACTTGTCAAAGTTTTAAATTATATATACATACATACATACATACATATATATATATATATATATATATATATATATATATATATATATATATATATATATATATATATATATATATATATATATATATATATATATATAGGGAGGTTCCATTGAGAACTTTTGTGCATCGAGGCACAAAAGAACCTCCATTGGCCCTTGGATGAAAAGAATGTGTGGGTTAGATCAAATGGCAAAAGGGTAATTAAATAGAAAATTTTATGCATCAAGTGCACATAATGAAATTCACGGAGGGGTAAAACATGAATTATGCAATCCTTATTTAATTATTACACTTCCAAAATTAACAAAAATAATACAAGTTCAAAATATATCAAAATACATGATATCGTTCATCTCTTCCAAAAATAAATCATGCATATCGTTCATCTCTTCCAAAATCAAAATACATCAAAATACAAACATGAATCGTTCATACAAACATAAATCATGCATATCGTTCATCTCTTCCAAAATCAAGAAGAGGCTAAGAGAGAGGAGAGAGAGAGAGAGAGAGAGAGAGAGAGGGAGAGAGTGGTTTTAGGAAAGAAGTTAATGTTGATTTTCATACCAAATTTAGCTATTAATTATCTTAAAAACATTTAAATTCAAAAATAATTTTCATACATTTAATATCCCCTAAATGCCCTTTGTGCACCCTTGGTAGATTGTCCGATGCACAAAAGTTCTTAATGGTGCCTCGATGCACAAAAGTTCTCAATCGAACCCCAATCTATATATATATATATATATATATATATATATATATATATATATATATATATATATATAGATTCAAGATCAATGGGGTACCATCTTAGACTGGGGTACCGGGGAACCATTTATAGCAAATCATTTGCCATTAAAATCCTTAAATATTATATAAATTTTGCTTAAAATTATTTCCCATATTAATTAATGTTGGGAGTAAAAATGGTATTGAAAATTTTAAATTAAAATCGAAGATTCTGTGTATCCCATGAAAATCTCCATTTCAGTTAATATCATTCCTTACACCCATACTGAACATGTGCAATGAAAACACACCATAAACCACGATTGAACATGTTCAATACCGTCAATATTATTTTATCACCAAAACGGTTAGAATGACTAAAAACACAATAAACCCCGATTGCACATGTTCAATAACGTGTTTAAGAAATTGAACATTCACAAACGGTTAGATGAAAATAATAAATACCTTTATTTGACACATCCGGTTGAACATGTTCATTAAAACCCATTGTCGAATCCGATTGAACATGTTCACTAAAACCCATTGTCGAATCCGATTGAATATGTTCACTAAAATCCATTGTCGAATCTGATTGAACATGTTCACTAAAACACATTTTGAAATTTATTAAAGATATTGTTATGGAAGTAAATCACTATAATTAAGGAATTTATTAATTCATTAGTTGTCATCTGTCAATTAAGATAAACCTAATTGACTATATTACCCTTTTTTACTTATAACCAAACATGGGTGGACTCCGGTTCCCCAGTCTAACATGGTACCTCATTGATCCCGACCCTATATATATATATATATATATATATATATATATATATATATATATATATATATATATATATATATATATATATGAAATTTTTATTATGAAATTTATTAAAGTTGCACTTTTGTTAGAAAGAAGGGTTTCATTTAATTACATAACGGTTTGTTTAGAAATTATGACACAAAAACCACAGGGACCAAACAGCAAAAACGAAACCACAGTATCTCTGCATCGGTTTCTTATTACTTTCGCATCTCTCTTTCTCTCCATTATTATCTATCTGGTTTTATTCGCTTCTCTCTCTCTCTCTCTCTCTCTCTCTCTCTCTCTCTCTCTCTCTCTCTGTGGTGAGTTGTGAGGGTAATCGTTAATCCGAAATTGTATTTGGAGCCTCTGTAAGAACAGGTGCAAGTGATAATCAGCGAATCCCTGACTACATTTTGATACCGGAATGTCACATTCCGGTAAGAATTATGTCATTCGTTTGATCTCACACTCTATTTGCTGTAAAATTCCTTTTTTTCCTTTCTAATGTTGCTGGTTTATTTGTTCCAGTGTTAGCATCTTTTTGGTTGTGCCTTTTTACATTTTGATTCGATCTCGCTTTTTGAGGTAAACACGGTATCTGATTCTCTTTTATTTCATCTGAAATCACTGCGTTTTCTTTACTGATTTTCAGTAGACTCTCATTGATATCAGTAAGCAATCGTTTCCTTCCTTCTTTTTAAAATCTTTTTTATACTGTTTAGCTTGAATCTGGGAGGAAAATATTACAGTATAAGAGGATTATTTTTGGGTTTTTTTTCTGATGGGCTGGACTCGTATGGATTATATATTGGTGTGGATGAATACGATGGTTTTGGTTTGTTTATTTGATTTGGTGTATTTTTATTGTCTTTAATTTTGTGAAATCTTTAAATATGCTGGAATTTTACAATTAACAATTGAAATATTCCTGTGATTGTTCTTATTTATTAAATTTGTTCTTTCAGTATATTCTACCACATAAATCCACCCTACTGGCTTGCTAGTTAGTTGCTTTCTTCGTTCTCGATGCATATATCAATTACTCCGTAGGGTTATATCTGGATGCGATTCTTAATATTAGAAGTTTTAGGAACAACATTGATTATTATTATTATTTTTACTTTTAAGTTATGACAGACTCAGATATTTTTATTTTAGCAGGTGTTAAAATGAACAGAAATCAGGATGACAGAATCAGCAGGAATCTGGAAAAACCAATTCAAGGATGCTTAGGAAGAATGGTGAACCTTTTTGATTTGAATACAAATGTAGGAAGAAACAGGCTTCTAACAGACAAGCCACACTATGAAGGTGATTATCTTTGTTTATTATTCTCCTCTGATCAAGGCTCTAACCATTATTATGTCGAACAGGTTCCACGGTGTGTAGGAGCCAGTCAGATGTGTCGAGGACTCGTGTAGTTGATGATCAGATGAATGATAAATTGGTAATTGCTTTGAATGTGTTGTGTCCTGCTATTGTTGAGTCTTGTTACTGACAAAATATTCTGATTTCTGTTGTTGTTGTTGGACGATGCAGATAGTGTCTGAGATAGGGAAGTCTCCATTGAATAGGAAATCAAATGGGACGCCGATAAAGATGCTTATTGCACAAGAAATGTCAAAGGAAGAGTGCCCTAAACAAAGTCCACCCAATTTGGTTGCCAAGTTAATGGGGCTTGATACCCTTCCACAAGGGAATCAACTTGGTTCGGCTTCGCGCAGAAGCAATCTTAGAGGATCAAGGAGCCATTCCGGACCGTTGGACTTTATTCAGAAAGAACATGGATTCTTGGATACGAGAGAACAAGATGAAATTACTCGGTACCCTGAACGGGGAGAGTACAAAGACGTTTTTGAAATATGGCAGCAGTCCTGCAAAACATATGGTGATTCACCACAAAAAGGGAGAAAGAAAGAAAGAAAGAATGAGAAGAATATGGCACTCATTCGTGAGAAGTTCATGGAAGCAAAACGTTTATCCACTGATGAAAAACTTCGCCAGTCCAAGCAGTTTCAAGATGCTTTGGAAGTTTTAAGTTCCAATAAAGATTTATTCCTCAAATTTCTGCAAGAGCCTGATTCCTTGTTCTCTCAGCATCACAATTTGCATTCCGTACCTCCACCTCCAGATTCAAGACGCATAACGGTTCTTAAACCTTCTAAGTTGGTGGATGGTCATAAGTTAACTGGTTCAGGAAAGAAAATTGGAAAACAGACGAATGAAACCGTGCAAATGGATCCCTGTAATGATTGGGACAAACACCCTTCCAGATTTCTGCAGTCTCCTGAATGCTGTAAATTTATGGGTAACCCTACTCAGCCAACTCGCATTGTTGTACTGAAACCGAGCTCTGGAAAGCCTCATGAAATAAGAGTTGCACCTTCTCCTCCTTCATCGTTAAGAACATCAAATGATGATGGATTTTACGGGGATCTAGAAGATAGTGAGGTACCAGAATCAAGAGAAGTGCCAAAACAGACCACATGTGGTATGTCTGAAACTCCAAGTGGCGACAGAAGAGACGAGACCCTGCTTTCTTCGGTTTTTTCCAATGGTTATATTGGTGATGAGAGTTCATTCAGTAAATCTGAAGTTTATTATGCAGCAGGGAATCTCAGTGATTCGGAAGTCATGTCACCAACTTCACGACACTCATGGGATTATATCAACCGTTTTGGCAGCCCCTATTCCTCCTCATCCTTCAGCCGTGCGTCTTATTCTCCAGAGTCATCTGTTTGCAGGGAGGCTAAGAAGCGCCTTTCTGAAAGGTGGGCAATGATGGCGTTAAATGGCAGTGGTCGAGAACAAAGACATATACGTAGAAGTTCCAGTACGTTGGGTGAGATGCTTGCTCTTTCTGACTTGAAGAAGTCTGTAGAACCAGAAGAACACTGTAAAAATAGAGAAGTGTCCAAGGGATCTACCTCATGCTCGACTAGTGATTTGAATAGAGCTCTAGATGCTGATAGGAGTCCTAAAAATCTTCAAAGGTCAAAATCTGTTCCGGTGTCTTCTACTGCATCTGGTTCAAGACTTGGTGAAGTTTCAGAGTTCTTAAATGGCAAAAGAGATGATAACAAGGGTTTGACCAAGGAAAAAAGTCTGAAATCATCATTGTTTAAGGGGAAAGTTTCAAGTTTATTTTTCTCCAAGAGTAGAAAGTCTAGCAAGCAGAAATCCCACGAGTCCGAAAATGAACATCAGTCTGCTGGGTTCCCCATGCATACTCCAAGAGATATCGGTAATGATGGATCTCAATGCATTAATGACATAGCTATTGAAGATGTACCTGGAACTCATGGATCGTTGAGAAAAGGCTCTTGCGAAGGCCCATCTGACACACGGCTCGAAGGCGAGCATCAACCTAAGGTTTGCACTATTCTTTAAGCTGGCTATTATCAACCTGCTTTTAAATTTTCATATGCTTCAAGACGTAATAATTCATGACGTAATACATGTGATAAATGTTCTGCTTTTTAAGTAAACTTCATGATCCATAATAATTGTTTCTTTTTGGGAACTGAAATTTTTGAACTGATATCTCAACAAACGCTACAATCGTCTGAAAGGATTTATAATTTGGTGGTTATTTGCAGGGGATAATTTCGGTCACAAAGCCTGAAACTTCTGGAAATGCCAATGAAAACCAGGACCAGCCAAGCCCTATTTCGGTCTTAGAGTTACAATTCGAAGATGATGACCATACGGCAGGCTTTTCTTGCAATGCCAAGTTGACAGAACATGGTAATCTTCATGAACAAATGTGTTATGTATTTTATAATTCTTTTACTTTTTAATGTTTATTGATTTTGTTTCACCTGCATTTTCTAATAAATGCTTTTCATATTGTAGTAACAGGAGTAGATCGTATGAAATTTAATTTGATTGATAAATCACCACCAATTGGATCCATTGCCCGAACTCTATCATGGGATGAGTCTGCACTGGGACCAGTCACATCCGTTCCAGGTAAAACATCCACAGCACCCTTGACTCCAGAGGAAGAAGAACAAGAATTTTTCTTGTATGTTCAAACACTTCTCTCAGCAGCTGGGATTGGAAGTGAAGGCGAGGTCCAGTCAGATTCATTTTTAACCAGATGGTATTCGCCCGAAAGCCCTCTGGACCCATCTTTGAGGGACAGGTACATGAGCCTAACCGATAAGGAACCACCATTTGTTCACCACCCCAAACAACGACACCAAAGATCAATTCAAAAGCTCATCTTCGACTGTGTCAACGAGGTCTTAACAGACATCACAGGTGATGCAGCCTGCAGTGCGCCGCACAAAGACATGAAAATGGCATCAACAATGGTGGCAGACCATGTGTGGGCCCGCATGAAGGAATGGATATCTGGGGAGGGGAGATGCGGTTGGGATGGGGATGGTGAAGATGGCGGCACCCTGGTGGTGGAGAGGGTGGCGAGGAAGGAGGTTGTAGGGCAGGTTTGGGTGGAGCAATTGAGACTGGAAATTGATAATATAAAAAAGGAAATAGAAGATAAGCTGATGGAAGAACTTGTGGTAGAGTTGACAGGTAGTGAGTGATTTTGGAATTTTACACTCCCTAATTTATCACACAATTATTTGTCTATTATTATTATAAATAACACAGTATTATCATATGAAGTCTTGCATGCAAGTTTCCTCCTTTACCTGCTGTCATCTGATTAGTTATAGTCCAAAAAATAAACATCTTTCCAGGGTTTCTTATTGTACAGCTGTTTGTGTTTTACCCATTTTTAGGGATAACATAAATATTAGTGTTTTTCCTTTGATTTTCTTGTATGTAACCCATGTGTGTGTGTGTGTGTGTTTTTGTGGCATGTAAACCTTTGCTTATTTTGTTGAGAGGTTGCATTTATATATTTTGGACAAAAAAAGGAGGTACATGTGTTGCTGTGTCAGTGGACTTTTGTGCAGTAGGATAGAATCCAATCCAATGATAATTATACTTCTCAAATCTTTTATAGGATCTCCGTCCCCACATTTCATCTTTCATCCCCAACTGAGAATCGAAGATGTTGAAAAATTAAAGGGTTTTTGGTTTGCGGACTGAAATTTGAGGAAATTGTGATTTAATTTGTAGTATATAATAGTTGATTGGATGAGGTATATGATGATATTTAAGTCTAACTAAATTTATCAGTTGTATAAAATATTAAAAATCTAAATTCATTTATAAATAGTTAAGAGGGATAGATTTTGATGGAATTTATACATGTATTTATATATTAAATTTGTAATCTAAACATTCAAATACATCATAAACAAATTTCAACTCTATCAAAATATTTTCTGTGGGTCAAACGCCCCTTGGATTAAGTACTGGAGTGGATGATACATATAACGTATTTTTTTTATTTTTACAATGAATAAACACAAATCAGACCAGACCAATAATTGAAAATTACTTAAGATGGTTTCATCAATTTTTTGATGCAGTCGGTCGTAACCCGTAAGTTTTACACACACCTACGTTGCATGACGTCATGCTGTGTTGGAAATCTCATGCACCACCATCCTCTATAATTTGAGTTGTGACTCCTTTTTTATTTACATTTCTTTCTTTCACACTTGTTTCTTGTACCAATTTTATGATCATTACTCTTGATTACCAATAGTCTAATACACCCCCTGTAAACCTATCAAGGGAGGAAATGCATATAACAACTCCTTTTCGGTACAAAGAAAAATGATTGACAGAAAAATGATCAAACTTTAAGAGTTTTTTTACACAAATATCCCTAAATATTAGGCTCCACAATCTCTAATAATCATGCACTAAATCCTTTTGTTTTCTTTTTACAAGTGAAAATTGAAATTGAAACAAGTAGAAATCATGATTGTTTGTTGTTGGCATGGCATGGCATGGCAGGGTAAATTGAAAAGGACAGAGCCTCAATCAAACAAAGTTGTACCTTTTGTTTCTATCATACTCATACATCATTTTTAAGTCAAATTTACTGAAGAAGACATTAATATCATCATTTATTTGTGGATTTATACTAGTTTCATTTTTTATTTACCAAGCTTCCTATGTGGAGTTGCTCCTCATCTTTTTTAAATCATGTCTCATCCATTTCACAAGTTATAAATTGATGTCTGCCATCTTAATAAATAACTAAGTAGACAAAAAAAATTTACAAATCTATTAGTTCTTCACGGTTTGGTTGAATTTTCTTTTTCTACAGAATGACTTTGTTTGCATCTAATTAATTGACTTATCATTTATTAAGAGCTCACATATTAACATTTTAAATTCAATCAACCTCAACCAAGGGGAACCCCTCGTGTTCGATAGAGCCTTGACAAGTGCGTTTCTCCTTAAGTGGAGGTGTGAGGTTTGGTCCTCACCCTCAAGGTGTCTAACAATGGTGCTAAACTGCTAACAACTAATCACTAACATCTGCTGTTCAAAAAAAAAAAAAAAAAAATCAACCAACCCTCCTATTTATTAACTAATTACCGGCCTTGATCTTGAAATCATACGTTTATAACGAATCAAAGCAGAAAATGGCAAAATTCGAAAATACATTCAACTGTTAGTAGTTGAAATGGTAACTAGTCACTCAGTCACATAGAAATACATATGCACATTCTAAAAAATAATAATAGAAGGACCTTGGGTACAACACATGATGTGAAATATGCACATCTAGGAATGCAGCATATGGTACAACATAACACAGCTGCAAAATGGACGGCTGTAGACACACATACAACGACTAATCCCACAAACAGTATGTGAAAAGATTCTACTCACCCTTTCAATCCAAACATTTGGCCGCAGCTCACACGATAACAAAATTGACCATGATCTATGTTTACGGATGGTTATACTATACACAAGCCTGGGCTTTGACCAGTGATGGATTCAATTGCTTTCACTCTCCTGTCTACTTGCCATTACTGGTACTCAATCCATACTGCAAAAAAAAAAAAAAAAAAAAAAAGCAGCATGTGAAGAATAGCATAAACAAGTTGCAGAAAGTTCAGACTACGAACCCATTCCTTGCCATTTCTTGATCATTGATATTTGATTATTTTCAAACAAATTTTAACTTGCATTGATCTACCAAAGAAAGTGTATCGATTTTTCTGTCCAATCGCTATCCAAATTCTATGACAATTTGATTAATTGAATCCAGATCAATAAGGTGAACTAAAGCAAGGCCTGGAAACTTGGATTCTTTAGATCCCATCTCAACTGGACGGAGATGAATTTATTGTAAGTGATAGAAATTTAAGTCTGTGAATTGTAATTCTTTGATTAAGCCTTAAGGTATGAACAAGTAAAAAACATGAGCATTCAGTGATCACTTTATAAGAGTATAAGATACATACAACCTGCAGATCCAACTCTAATTTGGAATAAGATACACATTAAAAAACCGGGCGTCTTCAATTCATTTTATTTTTTCGAATTATGAGGGACAAATGTTTCGACAAGTACATACATAAAAGTAAAGAATATGGGAATCTAATGTTTGTTGGCGTTTTCTTGTACTCAGATAAGGTATCATTTGTTAACATACTTCAGCACAAGAAATTGATAGCAAATAGCCCATGTTTATTTAAGAAGCAACAAAGATTACCTTTTCTCTCATTCGTGAACTCCATATATCGGAATGAAAAGCTTTACCATCACCACTAACTGATACTGACGTTGGGCTCGTGTGTGGGTTCAGCAGGGGCTCCCAAGCTTTACCTCTTACATCAGAATCTTCCTCAATGTCATTCTCATCATCCTTCCTTGGTGAAGTTACCATTGCTCGCAACACCACAGCAAGCAACAGACAGAGAGCCTGAAAATTGATCAATGACCTTGTAACTCATAAATATTGCTTTTCTGATGATCATAGGGGTTATCAAGTCTCTTCCACCCCCTTCCCCCACCCCCCCCCCACCCCCCCAATTTCCTGTTTTTTGAAAGGGGAAGAGGATCAGGAAAATGAATACTGCTGTTGAGTCCACATATCCAATACACCACAGACATCCGGCAGTGCATATTCTTAGGTGAATCCTTGATTTCTTCCAATTTTAAGAATCAATAACTTATCTCTTGATTATTGGCTGGAACATGTGAAATAACTTAGTTGACTTCTTTACTCAAGAACCTTGCATGATTTTGCCTATTCCTAATACCCTATGTATGATTTTTGTCATAGCAATGAGCAAGATCACTATAGCTTCAACCTAAAATCTTATGCAGCATGCAAGAACAAAACACATCAAATATTGCTTTTGTTAGAAACAAAATCATTCAAAGTCAGGTCCTTCTTTTACATCAGCAACTCTTCCTAAAAGTGAAGCAATTGTCTACCAAGTAAGTGATGAAAGCATGAAAAGACTTACTTGAATTACAACAACGGTAATGCCAACCCATTTACAAAACTCAATATTTGCTTCAACAAATTCTCGAATTCTATTGATTTCTCCAGTTTGGTCAGAGGGCAGATCCTAACAAACAGCACATGTTACTTAAGTAAATTTTGTTACAACATTTGTATAAACTTGTAAGTCATACCCTCTCCCAATGACGATCAAGTGCAATGAACAAAATGAAAGCCACCTCCAATAGGATAAATAAAGTTTTCAGAATAGTATACTGCAATGTTTAAGGAAAAAACTCTTTCCAGGACTTGCATTCAGTTTTGATCACAATTATACTTTCTCAGATACATGAATTCTTTCCATAGGCTTCTTCATCCATTAAACATTTTGATTAACATAAAACGGTAAACTACCTAATCGTTAAACATAATATTACTCCAAGTTTCACAAAGATGAACATCTTAAAAAACATAAGCTTTTCCTTTATGTTAAAACAAATTTTCACTTGAATTTTAAACTAAATTGGAGCTTCCATTTAAAAACCACAAGTCACTGGCTAGGGAGCTTTAGAGGTCTTGAACTCTTGATTTTGTAAAGCATGCAGTCTTCGTATGCTTCAAATAATTAATAGAGATCCTAATATGTCTCGAAACTTCAAGGTCCATGCCTAATCCCATACAAGTGTGTGACCATTCAAAATAAACGACAGTCTATAATAATCCATGCTTGCTATTTCATGCAGACAATATGCAGTTGAAGAAAACAAATTTAGAAATATAACATAGAGATCCCAAAACATGAAAAGGATACGAAACAGAGGCAACATCCATTAATAGCTTCAGCTGCAATATGACCTGTGCAAGAGACACAGCACAGCATGACACCCACTCCCATAAATGCATATATGAACCTGCCATCGAAATGGTATCACGTGATCAACAATTCAACATACGAATAGACTTTCTAGTCAAAACCACGTCCTTTTAAAACAAAAATCCCCTTAATGTTATCTTTTATTATCATTAAAGTGTTCCACAACTCAACTTAACCAAGGGAAAGGATGGAATTGAAAGTAAATCAATTACAAGTTGTGTTCCTTTAATTTTTTTAGGAAGAAAAAGGATGGAAATAACAAAGATTTTGGCTCTAATTTACTCCTTCCAAAACTGGGAAGAAAAGGAAAGACTTGATTGTTAGCCTTTCCATTCTATTCCTTGCTATTCCTTCCGTTCCTTTCGTTCTTCTCGAACAGAAAGTCAAAAGCCAGACCTAGGCCACTTGGTGATGTTTAAGCACATATGATTCATAATTTGTGGTTATAATCTTTGGTCTGGGTATAATTGTTTTAAATAAGAAATATAATTTATCAGAAAAATCATATTTATACAAACAAATGCAGTGAACTATAATACTTGTATATTATCACATATGGATGACAGCAAATGTTTGATTGTGCTTAATAATTGAGACTGAAATTAATAAATGCATGTCACATTCCAAATTATGTGAGAAATAAAGTTAAAAAAAAAAAGAGAGAGTTCTCTTCCAACATTCATACAGTATTCCATAACATGCCACTGTTCGGACTTCAAAACCTTGTGAATTTTGAGAGTGGAATATCAAGTTGTATCTCAAAATGATAATAATCGTTTCTCCCTCTTCTAAGAATCTGAAGAAAACAAATATTGTTCATGAAATCATGATCGTATAAACCATTATAACTCAGGAATATATTACACGTTAATGAGAATCAGAGTTATCGATACATTTACCTCTAAACATATTCTAAATTCATCTATTTCGGAATATATAAATAAGAAAACAGCTTTAAATTTAAGTGAAAATGAAATGACAAATTAGAAGTTACCAAGGGGAAGAACTGTGCCAATTATCGGCTTTTGGCTCTCCATATTTGTGACTGATCAGATGAATCGCTTGATCTGAATCGGCGACAGTGTTGAAAATCGTTGAAAGGGAATCATAAGAATCCGACGACCGAACTGACGGAGGAAGACGATGGAATTTCAAGTGTTGGTTCCATTGATTTAACATATAAGCAGAGTAAACAATGATCGAAATTCCAACAAACAATTGGAACAAATTGAGGAATTTGAGAATGAATGCAAGACATGTATGGCAACATGTCCTCCTCATTTCTCCGTTAAAGTTTGGAACTCCTTAATTTTGCATACAATTTTGAAAAACCCTAAAATCCGCAGCAACCTAATCCTGCAAGTGACACACCCATCTTGACTCTTTCTTGTTGGCAGTTTCCAATCAAACTTTCAACTATTTGATATTTTGTATATTATTATATCCTTCCCAGTTTGTTCAAATTCGATTGGAAGTCTTTAAAAGGAAAAAAAAAATCGCTTATTTTAAATTTTTTCCTTTCTTTTAACTTCATTACTTTAACGTAGACATGAAAATCCCCATAGTATTTTTTTTTTTTCCTACTTGATAAAATCAAAATTCGAGAAAATAAATTTCCCATTTAAGTTCTTTCTTATACAGACTTGAGAATCGAGAAAACATAATATTGGCTCCATCTTCTTCATTCTGCGTCCCAACTCCAAAGAGGCAAAGAATAATTTGAAATCACAATCAAAATGTCATGCATATCATTAACGCCTTTTAACGGTGGAAAAGAATGGAAACAAAAGGAAATCAAGAAAAGTGCAATTAGTTTGTGTTTTTTTTATTTTTCATGATGGAAAGGAAAGGAAAAGGAATGAAATTATAGTGTTTTTTGGCTCTAAACTTTTTCTCCCAAAAAAGAAAGAAACCAAAATGAAAGATATATCTATTTTCTTTCCTTTACATTCCTTTGTTTTCTTTCCACCATCCAGAACACAGCGTAAGAGGGGATATGGAGAGAAAGGGAAGAGAAGAGAGAGAAATAAAACGAAATGCAAAATCAAGTGTGTTTTTGGAGCTTTTTTTAAGGAGAAAAAAGGAAAGAAATAGTCTTGATTTTTTATCCTCTCAATTTTGGAAAGAATGAAGAAGTATGAGAGGAAGGAAAATGGAGATGTTCTCCAAACTTTGTGATTTCATCATCTATCTGATTCATTCTCTTCCTCTCCTTCGTATTCTTTCACTTTCTTTTCTTTTAATGAAAATTTTATAAAACACACTGCAAAGATTGATAATAAAATTTTAATTTAGGATGAAAAATTCAAATATTGGATCCTGTAAATAAAATATTGTTGCTAGTTTATTTAGTAGGTTTACATCGATATTTTAATATATAATTGTTTGTATGATTTATATAAACTATAAAAAAACTAAAATCACATAAATATTATTTTTCTTTAAAAAATAAAAATAACAATAGTTTTTTATATGTCATGTAAACATCCAAAACATAATGATACATGTTTAAATGGAATTAACAATAACTAGTACATTAATACTTGAATTAATGTAGAATTTAAACTTTTATAGTTTAATGTACTATAAGAAGACAGGTTATGATCCTATGAAAAACTAATCAAGACCGGGAAATCAGCTACCCAAAACCCAACACAATGATCAAGGCATAACGTTACTCTCAAGTTTACAATCTTCAACAATAAGAAAGTTTGAATGCTTCCGACGCAATAACTCAAATCTTGTAAAATGGTTAACAACTATAACATAAACAACAAAACTTGTTTAGTATCTCTAAGATTAATATAAACAATAATTTCATATTAATCATGTCTATTCAACACACGTTTCCCATCAACAAAATATAAAAGCCAATGATGGTCGCACCACTTAGTAGAATTGTGCATAGTGCGGTTGGTGCGTTTTTTGTACAAAATCGAAATTGAAAACCGAAAAGGCGGATTTTATAAAACAAAATGCGGTTTTTATGTTTTAGTTTTTTTTATTTTCTTTGCAAATTGGTGCGGTTTTTTATTTTTTTTTTTCGGTTTTAAAACTAATATGAATACCTATCAATGATGGAAATTGACAACCAACTTTAAATGTTCTACAATTTATAATAGGGTTTATTATGAAAAAAACCAACATGTTTTCACGTTTTCGTCTCTTTATGTTATTTTTTTTCCATAAAAAACCCTCAAGTTATTCTTTCTTTTTGGTTTAGTGAAATTTGGATATTAGACTCCGGTTATAATATGTGAACCGGGTTTTAAAAAATTGAAAAACCGGGTTCTAAGTCTAAATTTCACTAAACCAAAAAGAAAATTATAACTTGAGGACTTTTATGGAAAAAAATAACATGGAGAGACGAAAACGCAAAAAATATGAAAAGATGTTGCCTTTTTTCATAATAAACCCTTTATAAAATTAAAAAACTTCATCTTATAATGTTTTTAGGCTTATGGTTTTACATTTTGTTCATTACTTCATAGGATAAAGAATGTTAATCATAACAATACTTGTTAAGTAATATATTAAAATATCTTAAAAGAAAAGATGAAAAAAAAGAATTTAATAGCCGAAAAAGAAGATCGAACGAACCAAATTACTCCTTTGTACTATCTGAGCAATCGTGTCATGCCTTCTGCCACGCCCATTAATTTTAATTCAATTCAATCTCCAAATGTAATATATTATCCTGTTCCTTTTTTTTTTTTTGGTGTAAAACAATATGTACTTATGTAGTAATAATATTTTGGAAAAGTTTTAAACGAGTCTTTGAATTACTTCGTTGCTACACATGTATCTTTATGAATTTTCTTACCACATATATATTTTTCTAAACTTTTAAAACTCTCATGTATGTCCAAAAATCTAATTATTTATTATTAAATTATTAAATTGTTTAAAATTTAAAATTTATCTTTTTAATTTCTCCCATTTATTAAATTCTCAAAGTACCTAAAAAATAAAAAAGAGTGTTGGTCTCCTAAACCCCAGAACAAAAAATGACATGGATGATACAGTTGACAATCCGTCGAGATATCATGGTCCATTCAACGACTATTAAGTAAGTTTATACAATATTTGCTTTACTTCGATAATTGGTTTTCCATTTTATATTCAATGCAATGCAAGTACCATCTAATTACAAAATGAGAATGAAAAGACCGATCGTCTTTTGGCTTGAGGTTTATGAGACCGATGATTTTTTTTTGTTTGATATTAAGAGAGATATTTCAGGGATTTAATAATAGAGATAGGATAATGTTACTGAATTATAAATGATTTAATTATAATTTATTAGATATTTTGACATATATGAAATTTTAAATGGTTTAGAAGGATATGGAAATAATAAGAAAGTTTACAATGATATACGAGTAATAACGAAGTTTTGCAAGAACGTGAAGCCAAAAAATTATATGGACGATACTTTTGAAAATTCGCCACCGAGATGGGAGTTCATGCATGGTTCACTTATTGAGTAAGTTTATACAATATTTGTTTTTTTTTTTTTTCAATAAAAGATTTACTTTTATTTTCAACGTAAAACAAGTGCCGTCTAATTACAAAAGAAGAATGAAGGACCGATCGCATTTTTGGCTGGAGACGGATGATTATTTTTGTTTGGATTTAGAAAACATATTTTGGGGATTTAATACATGTGATAATTAGAAAGATTAATTAAATGACATAAAAAGAATTTTATATTAATTAAAGGTTGTTTTATAATTATTTTGAGGGCAAAAAAGTAATTTTCTTTGAACAAAAGCTCGAAAGCTACTTCAAGTAGATCATCGTGAAAGATCTTTTGAGAGCTTTTAAATCTGAATCAAAAGCTTAAGCTCCAATCTACCAAACGGAGCCTTTGAGTTTTAAAAATCAAAAGTTGAATCTCCTAAAAGCTTCTGAAAGTTCTTTGCAAATACACACTCATTTATTCAAATTGATTTTGAAAAAAGAATGATTTGATATTTTTATATTTGGAAAAACACACTTAAATATTTGGTTATGGTTCGAAGTTAGACATTTACATCCTCGACGATTATGACAAATCATTTACAACATTAGAACATACCTGTTAACGTGTATAAAAAAAGTATAAACGGAACTAGTTATTAGTGTCATGACCATATTCTTTAGAGGCATGAATTATATGTGTCAAAGGTTTATACGATTATTTGATCGTGTTTTGATATACAAATAATAAATTTTTAAAAATATATAAAACTTGGAGTCCAGTCCAGGCTTTGTTAATGAATGAATTATGTGATATTAAAACGCGCGCAGTGACGGTGTCCGTCTACCCAATAAATGGTTGATTGATTGATTGATTTAGCCCATTTTTCCTTGTTCTATTTTTGGATGAGGAGGATAACGTTTTTATCTCCCTATTTTCTTCTTCATTTAATTTTCAGCATTTTCCCCATTAACAACTGACCAGGCCTCCTCTAGCTTATGAATAATAATATTTTTATTTCAGAACCTAGCTAGCTACGTACTATATTAATTAAATAACAATATAATTATTCTTTTAATTAAACATCATATCATATATTTTCATCATTATTATAAAAGTTATGCACGTACTACTTTCCTTTTAAATTTTAATAAAACTCATATGTCACGTTACAAATGTGGATAGTACATACATCTATCTATATATGCATATAAATGGTAACACTTATTTTACATCTATATAAAGGGTTCCATCATATCTTTTAAATAAAGACTGAATTTTATGTACCTAGCTCGTGTGTGTGTGTGTATATATGTATTTCGTCATATACATATCGTACGACTAATGAGGTTTAGCCCATTTGGTAAGAAGGGTGTGTTGTAATTGTGAGTTCATGGGTTCGATTCCCGTTGAAGGTAAGTTGGAATTTAAGTGGTGCAAGTAAGTTCTGAAGTCCACGCTTGGGGCAAATGAGTAGTTTAGAAGTAGGAGTATGTTAGTTCGCCGTTCAAAAAATATATATATACATACCGTACGTACGTGATGTTTTAATGATAATATAAGGATATATATAAACTAATAATTAAACTTCACGATTCATATCATAAAAAACCTCTTTTTCACGGCCCTCATTTATTAGCCCTCAGCTAACTAACTAAACAATAACATGCACTCCTGGCCCTGAACCATATATATATCACCCACCATTTCTTCTCCATCACCCGACCCGAAAACATGGCTAAATACTTCTCTTCCTCCTCCGCCCTTCTGCCGCTCGCTTCCGCCTTAACGTTGTTACTACTTGTTTGCGTGCCAAAAGCCCATGCCGCTCGTGCTTTTTTTGTGTTCGGTGACTCCCTCGTCGACAATGGCAACAACAATTACCTCCTCACCACTGCCCGCGCCGACTCCCCACCATACGGCATTGATTACCCCACCCACCGTCCTACTGGACGCTTCTCCAATGGACTTAACATTCCTGATCTTATCAGTAATTAACTTTTTTTATAATTTAATTTTATCAGTGTTGTTCGTGTGTCTTTAAAGTAAGAAACTTTTTTTTAAATAAAATGTAGGTCAAAAGCTCGGGGCGGAACCCACGTTGCCATTCTTGAGCCCGGAATTGAACGGAAACAAGCTACTGGTCGGTGCAAACTTTGCTTCTGCTGGGATCGGCATTCTCAACGACACCGGATTTCAGTTTGTAAGTCGTACGTGCATTATAATTAATTGAGTGTACCTTTTTATTATTACTTGGAATTTTTTTTTTAATTTGGTGAAAATGTAACAATTATAAATCTTGATTAATTATTTAATGTACTATACATTAATCACTTTCATCAAAAAGTACAAGTCCATTATAGGACGGCAGTTTTCAAAAGTTATTTACATATCCATATATATTCTATCATATCATGCACTGTTGGTTGTACAGTACAAGTTAACGATAATTAATTAGATCAAGTGTCTTGCTTTACTTAATTACTTTATTACCCTTAATGCCATGCAATGCAAACACTGATATATAGTTGTACGTCTAGGTACAAATTCCTAATGCATATTGACTTTGACCATTACTGTACATGTAACATGTTTCTTAATTTCATCACTTTTTAATTAAGAAGGTTTGCCTAAAATCATTGAATGTGATGTGTCCCATATTTATTTGTTACAGGAACAAAGTTGGTTCGGTTAAGATTTGAGCAAACTTTTAAATTTTAATTCACTCAATATTATTTATAACATAATTAATTTCTTTTCTTTTAATTTCTTTTATAACTGTACATTTTGGGTACGTAGGCAAGCATCATAAGGATATCTCAACAGCTACAAAACTTTCAAACGTACCAAGATCGATTAAGCGCATTGATTGGATCAGATCAGACCCAACGCCTTGTGAACGGGGCTCTCGTTCTAATCACGCTAGGAGGCAACGACTACGTTAACAATTACTTCTTGGCACCGATTACAGCGAGAAGGCTACAATACACCATCCCTCAATTCACCACATATATAGTTTCAGAGTATCGTAAAATTCTTATGGTATATATATATATCTTCCAAAATACACGTACATTCATGCATTATCTATTTATTATATTCAAAGTGTGATTTTAATTACTAATGGCAATGTTAAATTGGTGCATGTAGGAATTATTTGAATTAGGTGCTAGGCGAATATTGGTGACGGGGTCAGGACCGTTAGGTTGTGTTCCATCACAATTAGCGGCGAGGGCTGCAAACGGGCAATGTGCATACGAGCCTCAACAGGCTGCGGCTTTATTCAACCCCCAACTTGTTGAGATGATTCAAGGTCTTAACCAAGAGCTTGGGTCGGACCACTTTATCGCCGTAAATGCGATGCTAACGCAAAATGATTTCATCAATAATCCTCAAGCATTTGGTACGTAACCATGCATGCATATATATATATATATATATATATATATATATATATATATATATATATATATATATATATATATATATATATATATATATGAGTAACTAATTAAATAACAAAATAAATTATTGAATGTTGGTTTTGAAATGAATGAATTGAATTAATAGGTTTTATAACGTCGAAAGTGGCATGTTGTGGACAAGGACCATATAATGGGGTAGGTATTTGTAACCCGACATCAAACCTTTGTTCGAACAGAGACGCGTACGTATTCTGGGATCCGTTCCATCCAACCGAACGTGCAAACAAGCTGATTGTTGAAACCATCTATACTGGTTCCCATGATTACATGTATCCCATGAACCTCAGCACCATCATCGCTTTGGATTCTATGACCTAGCTACCTTATTTTTTATTTTTATTTTTATTTTTATTTTTATTAATCTTGTCTTGTGTGTCCTAATTGATATATATATATATCATATATGTGTCTCGTATGATCAATTCAGGTTTTTAACAAATTTGTAAGTTTAGCTTCTTCTTTTTTAAATAATTTTATTGCAAGTTCGCATGGATCAACATATATATTCTTAACTATCTCATGGTTTAAAGATATTTTGGATGACAAGGTCCTGTTTGAATTGTAGAAATTTAACATGCATGATAAATTTTAAAACGACAACATTCTGAAATATCTAAAAGGGATGACTGAATTATGAAAGGAGTGAGGATATAAAACGCTAAATGAAGCAAAATCTTTTTTTTTTTTAATCCAAACATAACATGAGGGTAATTATAAATACAAATTCTAAATGAGTCGTTTAAATCCTCCAAACCAATTAAACAATGCCCAAGTGTTCGTTGAAACTAGTTATTTTTTTTTAATTTCAGTTTTGATTTATAAAGACAAAAATGTCTATAGAAGTGAACTTGTTTAGATGATCAAATTTTCCATTCAAAAAAAAAATATATGATAGGTGATGCAACGTAATATACATACATACATGTGTGTATGTATGTGTGTATGTATGTATAAAAAGTAAATATGGGAGAGATGAAATAAGAATAAGAGAGATAAAAAAAGAATAAAAATAAATATGATAGATGATAGAAAAAAAGTAAGAAAGAGGAATAAGTGAACAAAATTTAAGAAATTTTTATTAAGTAAACAAAAGTTTATTTATTTATCTTGAAAAGTAAAATGGAATTTTTGTGAAGCAAGACACACCCGATTTTGAGTTTTGAAGAGGCTAGCTAGAGGCATAGATGACATGAAGTTAAAGCAGATGCCAAAGTTGTGAAGAAAGTTAGTTGAAAGAGGCCCACATTTCCATTTCAATTCCTTGTTGAATTGGAGAAGAAAATCAAAGTAACATGCCATAATTAATACTTGTTTCGTACATCTACGATATGACCCCCAACAACTTTATATCAAATATATATATATATATATATATATATATATATATATATATATATATATATATATATATATATATATATATATATATATATATATATATAGTTTATTCTTTATAATAAGTAAAGGATCCAAGAAAACAGTATTCATTAGTTTTGGTTTATTCAGATTCTCGAAAGTTGGATTAACTTTTTTTAATTCGAATTTTTCAACACAAACTAATAACCGTACGTGCCAAAAACATAATACAATCCGGTTGGTTTGATTTGGTTTTGAGGCAGTGAAAAACTAGTCTTCATCAAGCATTTTTACAACTTTTAATAGATTGAATCAATGGATCAAACGGATTGAGAGAAATGATCAATTCTTTATAATAAAATTTCATAAAATCATGCATACTAACTTATGTAATTTAGTAAAATCTAAAGGTTTTTATGCAACAAAATCTTTAAGTGGAATCATTATTGTGATTTAAAACCCTCAATCGTTTTTCTTATCACCAAAAATCTCCAACCGACTAAAATATCATGAAATCGGGATATTACCCATTGCAACTAGTTACCTTCATCTCCGACAACCGTTGAAGTCATTGTGAGTCATCCAGAGAACGATTTGGTTTCTCATTTAGGGTTAGATGCACTTTGCGGTAACACCTCCACCTTCGATGAAGACTCCGTCGACCCTTGAAACATTTGAAGCTTCGATTTGTTGTTGATTTAAACTTTGGATTCAACCTGTTAGGATTTAAATTGTTGATTTTTTTAAAAATTTCCATCCGAAGTTGTTTGTTTTTAGAGGGATACCAGAGAAGGTGGTAGGCGGAGCAAAATGCGACCAATCAAACTGATTGCAAGTAATTTCTAAGAAAAAAACACCATCTTGACAAGGTTTAGTCGAATGAGGCTTTTTGCGACAACAGAAATGGTTGGCAGGTTGGAAATGTTTTAATAGCAAAAATTGTCCAACTTGAAAATTTTTAGTGCAAAATCGCTAAAATCTACTTCAAGTCAAGATTATACATAAATTAAGGCTATATAACATATCATAAACAAATCATAAATTATGGTACTAAATTCTACTTAGCAATATTGGTCAAACCAGCTGCAAAATTAATCTACAATGAAAATGTTATTCACGTTCGGTATAATAAGGTGGATAAAAAAATAATTAAATGGTGACAAAAGGGAATAAACATTATTTTACGTAACTTAGCTATAATGGTACAAATCTTGGTTCCGTGTGTGTGTATAATTGTATTAATATTGTTGATACACACACACTTGCCATTAATGATATCATAATCTTAAGTGAAGTGATACATAGTTGACTCAGACATAAATCAATCATATATGTGAAGTTGGTGGTTGATATATAACTTTTATAATTTGTCAAGATATGTCGATGTGTATTATTTTTAAAAGGTTCGACTCAACGTTAAATTTTATTAAAAAGTAAAATAACAGCAGTCTTAATTAGCAAAAGGAGATCTTAAGTTCATGTTTAATTTATGTTCATTTGCATATAACAACTTTAACTTACATTCAACAATTTTTATATTTAAATGTAACCATGAACTTTTCAAGATTCTTAAATCATGTTTAGAGGATTTGTTTTCAAAATTTTTACTTATTTTTGGGATAAGTAAAAATCTGAAAACATTTTCTTACAAATTAAAGGGTTTATTATGAAAAAAAAAAACAACATATCTTCACGGTTTTCCGTTTTCATCCATCCATGTTATTTTTCCAAAAAAGTCATCAAGGTAATCTTTTATTTTTGGTTTAATGAAATTTGGACATTAGAACCCGAATTTTCAGGTTTTAAAACCCGGTTTACTAATTATAACTGAGTTCTAATGTCCAAATTTCATTAAACCAATTAATAAAAAAATTAACTTGAAGTTTTTTTATGGAAAAAAATAACATGTAGGGACGAAAAGCAAAGAACGTGAAAACAGGTTGATTTTTTCATAATAAACCCAAAATTAATATTGAAAACAAATGAAAATTTTGTTAACTAAACATGTCTTAATAGATGAATTAAGATGTATAATTTATAATAAAAATTTTAAAGTTTTTGATGGGTTATAATTAAGTCAATTGGATAGATTCTATAGTCTATACTATGACGCTTTGGATTTTTACTTCGTTAAGGGTTGGTGTTGGGCTCAAACTCAATCATGGGCCTTACCCTAATACCTTTGATCCACGATAAAGTGAAAAAAGGAGAAAAAAAAAAATCTTTCGGGTCGCAGTAACATTAGCGTGATAGCGTCTCACGGATCCTAAAGGTTCGCAGTTTTATTTTATTTTTTTGTTTTAAGATTTACATTTTGTCAAAAAATTTATATTAGCATTATCTTTTATGAAAAATTTACTTATCTAAAAAATCCAAGGTAACTTAGATTTAAAATTCTAAAAAGATGTTGTGTTATCAAAAAGCAAAGAATAAAAAGATTTACGAAATTTAGGGAATTTAAATCTTTAATGAAATCTGCGAGCCAAACACACCATCCATCCAAATAGATAGAATGGGTTAAAAATTAAATTTTGAATCTTTTTAAAAAATAACTTGCTTAAATTATTTTTTAGAATTTTAATTTTAAATTTTTTTTATGAAATTGGCAAACCCTGCACCCAACAAATTACTTCATTCTTCTTCTGATAAACTGTTTTATAAAGTCAGTCGACACGATTGCTGGAGTTGAATTCATCTGGAAACTCTTGAATCAGGTTTATTTCTTCAAATATGATGCTCATCTGCTACTATTGCTTGAATTCTTGATGCATTTTATTATTAGCCTGGTTTGATCTAACCGGAATTTTAGTACCGCTGGGCGCTGACCAAATCAATCTTCAAGCTTTACCTATTTTTTTTTTGTTAATCTGTGCAGCTTCCTAGCGGAACTCGGTGAAGAATGCCTGAAGTTCCTTCGTTGATCACTTTATGCATAGGAGCAATCAAAAATGCAATCCTTGACGGTAAGTTTGTAGGATGAAGTTGTTCTTGGTTATGGTATTCATGTATATTTTATTTGAGAATTCAATCGGAGGTGGATTTAACTAGGTGATCGCATGAATAAAATGATGTTTATTCATGGATTCTAAAATGATAGAACTTTGAAATATTCAGGGATGGATGGATTACGAAGAGTGGAGAAGTGGCAATATGAAATCCTAGCTAAATCCTTTATTTTTAATTTTTTTATCTAAACGTGACATTAGGGTTAATTTAAGTTCTCATGTTCAGTCTTACTGCTAGTAGTATTTGGGAATGATTAGAAGTTCATTTTTAATTTTGGTTCCAAAAAAGCATTGCCTGATTGTAGCTGTGAATCAATTTCGGGTTCCTTCTGTGCAGAAAATGGCAATTTGCCTTATGTTTACGAACTTCCATCAGAACTATTTGATCAGCTCTTGCCGAAGTTGCCCGCCCTGGCATTGCAGAATCTACAGGACGCAATGTTTGTTCATCTATCTTTGTTCTTTCTATAGTCATTTTTGGTTGTTATGAATTATGATGCATGCATGGACATTGATATGTAGTTACAGATAATTTTTTGGAGTATTGCTCACAGTATCCATGAAAAGGTGGTGATTCATGCATTTAACCATTTGTAATTGTACTTTTCCCCTGAATTCGCATATACACGTATCAGTGATTTTAGTGGACTGAGCAGGTGATATGAATTACTTACATGATACATCAAGCCTCTGTAATTGTACTACCCCATGAATTTGAATATACACGTACAGTATGACAAAGTGTTGGTTCTCATGACCACAAAAGTTTTGTAGTTTACTAGGAGTGGAACTCCTTTCTCTAATCCAAGGTGGAATCATTCTTTTGGGATACGGATTGAGATGGGGTTTCAAGATTTTTCGAGATACATGCTGAGTTTAGGTCTCGATTTGGAAATTTTAACAATGCCCCTCCCCCGGAAAGCCCGGCAAGTGATTAGAAGAAAAGAGGGTGACCACTGACCAAAAACACATACTAAAAGGAACGTTATTTTAACCTGTGACAGATTTTCATGGGGCATATGTTTAGAAATTTTCACCTAACCCAACAAGCAACAAGTTTGGGATGAAATTTTTTTTTTTTTGTATATTACTTTTTTTCGATTTAGAAGAAATGGTCAACTAGCAACTTCATTAGGCAGACTAGTACAATTATTTTATTTTACTCACATTAATAATGCATGCCGTGATATCAACCTGATGAACATGGGGTTTTCACTTTCATTACAGAATCTTCACTGAAGAATTTTTTGCTACTATCTTTGCAGGCCATTAGTAAGCTCTAGTGATCATGGATTTTTTGAAGATTGCTTAAAACCTTCAAGGAAACGGAAAAGGTTTTATGCTGTTCAGTTCCACGGATTTCTTTGGTTGAAACTTTTACATCTAAGTTGAACTTAAAATGGCATATGAACCGTAAAGATAATTTTGCAGATTTGGTACATCTAATTTGAACTTAAAATGGCATATGAACTGTAAAGATAATTTTGCAGATTCGGGAACTTCGACACAGCATGGAAAGCCCTTTATAAATCAAGATGGTCAGATATTCAGAAGCTCTCGATGGATTTGTTAGGAGAGGATGTTCAACAGAATGAGCCAACCACCAACTGGCAGCAGATTTACTGGGAAAGACATCTGCAGAAGTAACCTGTTTGAATTCACAATCTTGTGTAATCTATAGTTATTTGTTTGATATTCAATTGTATCATCTCAGTTTGGCATCTTAGCAGTTGCCTTGATGCAGCAGCTGAGATGGTTTCAATCACTTTGTTCGATGGATTTCTTGGTGAAGTTCAAATTTCAGGTAATTTTTACTGGATTTTGTATGCATCCATAGTTAAGAATGTAGTGAAATATATAAAGAGAATGTGACATTTTTTCATTACCTGTCTTTTGTCGTTGCTTGGTAATTAATGTTGATTACATTTGTATACAAATAATATTTGAAGATTTGTACTAGAGAAGTATCTTCCTTGTAATTATTTCTTTTGCATTGGATCACCATTTGGTCAATCTCTTTTGGTTCTATCAAAAGCTGGTTTTACATAACATACATCATGTTGAGCCTGACTTAGTATGGGATCAACCAGAGATGCTCCCAAATCACATGAGAGTGAAATAGTAGGTCTTCCTTAGAAGTTGCATTTAAAACCTGCTTGATGTATCGAAAAAAACATGAAGAAATAAAAAAATTGTCTTCTGATATAAAGTCATGTGAAATATTATGCAATTCTTGCTTCTTTAGGCATTTCTTAGCAGTAAAGAACATCACCAATGTTTATACTGAGAAAAGTAAATTAATAAATTTATTTTGATGCAAAGTCCTCTCAACAATAACTTTTTTTCTCTTCGAGTTACTGATGAATATACTTCAAATCGCAAAAAAAAAAAAAAAAGAATGTCTTGGAGAGAAGAATTCTAGACATTCTAAAGAACGCTTCCATTACTTTTGACGGTTTCCATGAGGTTTTGCACATGGTCATTGGTCAATGTACTTCAAGTGAAAGTATCACTATATCCTTTTCAAATGCCTCTACTCTGTATAGAAATTTCGTATTATATTTCCATTTTAACCATGTTTTTTTTCCTTCCAGAAAGTAACACAAGGACAAAAGTTTCTCTTGTTTTCTCTTTGAGGATGAGTAGATTTTAACTTTTATTGTGTTTTGTTTCCCACCACACACAATTTTTGTTTATGCAGATGCCTTGTTAAAAGCTATTACTTGCGAGGAGCACTTGAGCCGGTCAAGAAGCTATTTGAAGTTAGCATATCATTGTGAGCGATTTGGTGTGTATGCCAGGTAAAATCTTATACCAATTTTTCAGTTTCTAGAAGTGTAGACATCTCACTTGACATTCTTGTATATCAATAGGAGAGAAGACTAAGAAGTTTCGATGTCTTGATTTCGTTGTCTGTATTAGCATATGTGTTCATTTTCCACAGAGATGTTTCTCAAGTTTCATCATTGACTTTGTTCATATGCAGATGTTTGAGACTCCAAAGTATTCATTGTGTTGCAGAAGTTGGTGTAAGTTACACTAGAAATTTGGTGTTTTGCTTTCTTTGAAATTAAATCAAGACATATTTAATTATACCTACCTCCTGAATAATTCAGTACCAACATAACCAAATAAAAAGGGAACTTTTTAATAGGATAGTTTGACATCTTTTGTGATCTTCTCTCTGCTGTTGTAGGAGATGATTGTAACTCATCTTCTGTTTCCTTTTAGTTTCTTTCTGTGTATAGTTAGTCGTGTAACTTTTCACATGAACTTAATCTAGCCAACCCAGATGACTCGCACCATCTTGTGTGGTTTTTCAGAAAATGTAGGGTGATCAAAATAATTTATAATTTAACGTCAAGCTCAATGGTCATGTTCTTATGAGTCAATCTCCATTTGAAGTGAGCTTGGTGTACACCACAGCCCTATAAAAGCCAGCTATAATATGAGATGATGAATTTTGCTTTCATGAAATCTTATCACAATATAAAGACGAAGAAACAATTATTATCACTCTTTTACTATTAATTATTGTTAATCTTTTGCGTAACAGCATTTGTTAAGGAATAATCAGTTGGAATATCTGGAAATTCACTGGATCAAGTCAAAGGAGCAGGTAATCGGGAGTTTCTGATGTTTTTGTAGCTAATATTTATAAGCATATGATGTCCAATGACAATGAATTTATGTCTGACCGTGGCTTCTTGGGTTTTAGATGTCCAGCGATGGTATATTTTATGTTCTTGTCGACATTACATTATGAATTGCAGTTTATAAGACACTACCGAGTCTGCATTGAGAAATGAACCACCTTTACGTTTTTCAGGTTAAGGGACTCTGCAAACTTCTGGAGCAAAACCAGAAAACTTTGGCTTCACTTAAATTTATCCATTGCAAGCTTCCTGCAACTCTTGTCACTGCAATCTGTGAGTCACTACATGTGACAGGCTATGAAACGAATGTGATTAAAGACTTCTCAATTAAGAGATCAAGTTTTCTTGACAGCTCAGATTTCCCATTACCTCTTGGGTTGGAATCATTATTATCAGCAGCAAGGTGTGTGCTATCCTTGTTCTAACTCCATTATTAACCATAAGCTTTTTGTTAGACATGTTATTCCTGAGATCATATTGCATCTGCTAAATTGATATTATCTCTAACTTGATAAAAATTTGTTTTTGGACCAGTGGTTTAACTAAATTGGTTCTCTCTGACAATCATATGTGGTGGAAAACTGCAAAAATGGTGTTTGATACCCTACTTGATACAGAATCTGGTTTACAAGTCCTGGATCTCTCAGAAAACAATGTGAGTGCTTTTATACGACTATGTGAAACCTACAAAATTTCTTTTTTATAATATTATAGATTACATTGTCAACATTCCAGATTGCTGGTTGGCTTTCACATTTTAAATGGGGATCGTCTAGCTGTATCAAATCAGATCGCCAAATTGACAAATCCCTGAAATCATTACGTGTGCTCAATCTGAGGTATGATGTTGACACGAGTTATTTTTTTCTTTGAATGTTTGCTGCCTATGAGATCACTACTTCATGATTTTTACACATTGGAATGTCCTTGACATTTCAATGAAGTTACTAAAAACTTGCTTATTTGCAGAAGCAACAACTTGAAAAAAGATGATGTGGACTGCCTCAAATATGCTATGGTTTATATGCCAAACTTGGAGGTGTTAAATTTAAGTGAAAATCCTCTACAGGATAATGGGATCGGGTCGGTAGCTTTTGCACTCCCAATAAATAATGACTCACAGATACCATTTAAAATGTAGTCTGACATATCATCTTATAATCGTAGGATCTTGGTTCCGTTTTTGGTGGAAAAATCTAAATGTGACACTCCCCTTGCTGAGCTGTACTTGGAAAACTGTGAGCTTTCTTGTCAAGGAGCAAGGCATCTATTAAAGGTTCTGGCAGCATTAAATGTTCCGCTGAAATCTCTGTCGATTTCAGATAATCACCTTGGCAGGTTTGTTTCTTGAGAAGCATATGCTTTCTTTCAATGTTTCTTCTGTCTTTGACAAGCTATCTCCACAGCAAATTTGGGCCGTCCTTGGGGAAATTCTTACATTCGGGTATTCAAGTCCTTGATGTTAAGGGGATCGGATTGGGATTATGTGGTTTTTCAGACGCACAAAAAGAACTTATTCAAGAACTGAGCATTGTCCACCTCGATATAAGGTTTGCCTTTTTTTAAGTAGCTACTATACTGTATCAAGGCATGTAAAATAACTCGTATATATGAATCTTGCATAGTAAAAACAACGGCGGAGTCAAGACTGCAAGTTTTTTGTCGAAGGTGATTTCACAGGCTCCAGAACTCGTTTCATTGAATGCAAGCAATAACTGGATACCTGTATCATCACTACCGGTTATATGCTCCTCCCTGAAAAGGAGAAAGGGTGAGCATCTTTAACTTCGTATCTTTATACGGTCACAGAGCACTCTGTATGGGTATCAAAAATATCTCTCATTATGTAAAGTTGGATTCAACACTAACAGATGTCTGGTGTGCTATCTGTTTAGAGAAACTTGAACATCTAGACTTGAGGGAGAATCTCATATGCAACAAACCCAACATTGCTTCTGTGCTTGCTAAATGCCAAATTGATGGAAAACCGCATATCTTACTTTCACCATCACCCTCGGCTGTGAATGCCCTTTACGACAACGATCCATAGCCGATATGTTTCTCAAAGGTACCTGCAGAAGCCAGCATAACAATGTGGTATGTGTGTATATATTTAAAAATACAACATAACCAAATGCATTTCTTTTCATGTGGGTTTTAATCTTTTGATAAAAGTGGCATCCTTTGTCTACTGTGATTGACCAGCCAGACTGTAAAGGAGATGATCTTCATTAGTTAATTAATTAAATAATTAATAAAGAATCAGTATAGTGAAGTTAAAGTTTCTTGAATGTGGTTTGGCTAAGCACATAACAAGTGTTGTTTTGTTTGTGTATATGATTTGATTTGATTTGTTTTGGAGTGAAATGAATTATATTTTATAAATGTGATTGATTTGTTATGGGATTTGTTGACAAAGACATGACATACACTCTAAATAAATAAATAAGTGTAGGGTGGGTTGGCTTTGTCATTAAGTTATTATCCTAATCTATTTCATATCTATTCTCTTTCGGCTTTTTCTTTCTACACCATACCTTAATTTCTTATACATCATACCCTATAATTTTGACCTATAATTTAACTAAATTGTTGTTTATGATTGGGTGTATGGTTCTTCTTTTTCGTTGAAAGTGATGGTAACTAAATCTTGACCTATAATTTAACTAAATTGTTATTTAAGTGTTGTAGACTATGGTGCATGAAGTAACACCCTTCTCTTTCAAACTAAAACCTTTTCTTGGTTTATTTTATGACAAATTCAAATTCAAATTCAATCTATATACTTTGTCACTTTGAGAAATTCATATATATTATGTTATACAAGTATACAACAAAATCAAGTCCTAATGTTTGGTGGCATGGTTGCATATACTTACAAGTTACAATTATAACTTATAATTTTTTATTTTCAATTCGGAAAAAGGAAATAGAGACTGTCTGGATAAAAAAAAAAATACAAGGTTTCACATTTTTAAGCAATATTTTTGTTATAAAATTTACAGGGTTATATATATAGTTACCATAAATACAATTATAGATGATATATGTATGTATGCAGTATGTATGAAAATGAAAATTAAAGGAAAGTCAAGGAGTCAAATGATTGGTGTGAGTCAGCCTGTTATTGAAGGAAGAAAATATGGATGATGGATTGGACGTGTTAACAAAGAATGTTTATAGTTTTGGTGAGACTTCCTTGTCGACCGACGCTGTTGGTTGGTTTCCTTTGTTATTTTCCCATCAATCGTCTTTAGGTGTGGCAAAAAAATACTCATAACGATGAGATCCTGATTTAAACGGAGAATCTTCGAGTTAACTAGGAATGAGGATAGGAACGAGGATTCTCCGATTTAAGAAAATGGATATGGGGCGGGGATGGGGACACTTTAATCCCGACCCCTAGCCCGACCTGATTCTACTATATATATATTTGATTTTACTATATATATATATATATATATATATATATATATATATATATATATATATATATATATATATATATATATATATATATATATATATATATGGTTTGCGGGATTTCAGATAAACTGGTAGGATTTTCATTTGAAAATACTTCTCTTATTATGTTTGGCAAAAAAAAAAAAAAGATTTCATTTTCTTTTAGCATTTCACAATCCATTAAGGTTTTTGAATTCTTCCCTACTCTCTATTATTTCATAATCTCATATCTTTACATTTCAAATTCCCAAATGAAAATATTACCCTTACATTCAACCTAACCATCACCTACTTATGCCTAATGACCTTACCATACCCTACTCTACCAACACCTACCCCATCCCTACCCTACCAACACAGATATTATTTGACACATGTGCAAATAAACAAGATTTTATAAATCATAGAATTTGAAATCTTGCGAACCAAACACATGACATGACTCAAATCCTCTTACATTTGAATCCTGTCATTTTCAAATTATGTCATATTTAAATCATGTTATATCAAAAACTTGTAATCGAAACGCTACATTAACTTACTTTGTCTTCACGCTTCAATTGTCAGCCATGTTTTTCTTTTTCTTTTTTAACATGTCTAGTCGCAAATCGGAATGAAAACTAGTTGAATTGGTTTCATTAAAAAAATAGATTATTGTGTGTATAATGTAGTTTCTATGTTCATTTTCAATAGATCGATTATACATAGTTTTGAATAGTAGGGGAAAAAACTATCTATGGGATAAACCAACGTGACCCGACACATTTAAATTTTATTCACTAGTTACACATAGTATGTGAATATTTAAAATAGAATTTATTCATATAAAATGATACATATTTAAAATAAAATATATAAATATTATTTTCTTAAAAAAAATACAAGAATGGTATTGTTATTCGCGATAGATAATATTATTCTTTAAGATTAATAGTAGCTACTCTTTTTTGTTCTTTTATAATTTGTTTTAAACTAATATGTTGTTTATTGATATAATTTGAAGTTTATATTTACATAGAATAGCGCACGCACGCACTCATATCTTATTTCAATAAATAAAATTTATGAATATGTTTTTACTAATATTGTATCTATTTTAGCAAATTTAAAAATTGAAAAAATAATATTTTTGATTTAATATGTTGATAAATATCAACAAAATATTGATAAGATATGATTTAGAGTGTTAAATATAATTTATAATTTAGTTTAAATAAATCTTAATAAGATAAGATTTAGATTTTATAGATTTGATTTGATTTAATTAGATTATGACGGATATTGTCAATGACATGTGATAATAAGGTGGTATTTGTTTTTTAAGAGGTTAAATGTCTGAAGTCTGAAAACCATGTCTGAAATTAAGAGGAGGCTTTAAAGTCTGAAATTAAGAGGCTCTGAATTTAATTCAGACTAGTCTCATTCTCTTAATATTCAGAAGGAAATTCAGAGGTTGTAACCTCTTAAGTCTGAATTTAAACAAACAATACAAATTATGTTAAGATCTGAAATTCAGACTTCAGACCTAATTCAGAGCCTCTTAATTGAAAACAAACACACCCTAAGTGTTTTCCTAATCTCCTTTATTATGATTTTAACATGTTATTCTATTTATACTTTTATAGTATGTTTGTTACTTTGTGTTTAGATGCATTTTTCGTTACACACTCAAATAGAACATTTAGTTGTGCTCTTCCATTAATATATGAGTTATAGGATGTTTGGTTATAAAAACTAGGGCTAAGAAAATATGTCAATGTCAATTCCAAAATTATAACCTCTAGATGGATACATTACTTCTCTTTGTCATTATTCATCTAATTAAATAGGTCACATAGTTCAATGAAATTAAGTTTAACAAAATATGAAGGTTTTTGTTTCATTCACTTTGTAACTAAAATATCTTATTCAAACATTATTGTTTGATTAGTAGAATGAATAGAGTAATTAATACACGTTTGTTTAACAATTAACTTGTAAACAACATTTTTAGACAAATGCCAAAATGATGTTTTATTTTTCATGTCTATACAATTTTTCCAAAGCCACTTATTGTTGTATTACTACGTACTTCCTATATTCAGGGTCGATCCTGAGGGAGGCCACATGGACTACCGTCCAGGACATCATACCATGCAGAGACATTATTTTTTCAGTTCGATAGGTAATATATTAGAGTATTAGAAAATGTACATGTTCATTACTATAAAATATTAATTTTAATGCAAAACTATAATATACATATATTCAAATGTGCATTATACATAAATATGTGTATATTGCGCACTTTTGCATGATTTACACATTTTGTATTAATGAACATGTATATTATATGAATTAGTCAATTATAATGCGATTTTGAACACGTATATTATAATTTTACATAAAATTTAACATCTTATCATAATGAACGTGTACATTTAATATGGTTTTCCAGTACTCCAGTTTAATATAAAACTCAATGGATCTCAACCCTATGTGTGTGTGTATATATATATATATATATATATATATATATATATATATGTGTGTGTGTGTGTATGTATGAAACATAATTAAGACACTTGGATTTGTTTCATATTATATAAGTGTTAATTTGCATTAAAAAAAAAACTTAATACATTTGTTTTATTTATTGAATGCAACATATATGCGGCCTCCGTGTTAGAAACGAATCGTCCTTTTAACAAATTCATTTATGAGTATATTGGTTCAGCAAACATCATTGCTTTCTTTTCCACTCCCATTGAATCCAACTAATTCAGTTCCAGGGAATTAAACACATGTTTTAATATGTTTCCTTTTTTCAGGTTAACTTTTTAATTATGTACATACAATAAGTTTAGTTGCAGTGGTTGCCAAAGCAAATTTTCATTTCATTCCACGAGTAATACATATTTTATTTAACAAAATAAAATATCCTTCAACTGGTTTTTTTATTTGTTTACGGTATGTCGGTATGGAAATATGTGATTAGTTGTAATACATCACACTATGTATAATTCGTGCTAATATAACAAAATATCATTTGAAGACATATTGATGTGTAAATATGATCACCATTTTTGTATTAATTAAAAATTGTGAGTTAAATTAAGAAATCAGGTTGCAAATTGGACTTCAAGACACTTTGTAAAACATAAAAAGGATAATTTTTGCTCATAAGGAATTAAAAAGATTGTTTGCAGTAAATATCATTATTTGGACATAGTTTTTGGGTTTTCAATAGTCTTCAGGTGAATCAGATGGTTGGTGCGAGATTTATGAATATATTCACGTAGAATCTAAAGATTAATTAGACACTCAATATGATAAGATGCTATTACCCTTTTGTTTGAAATTAAACCAACAGGAAATATAGAGAAAGTAGCACAACAACCAACGATCATAAAACTAAGAATCACAATGATGTATACGAGATCATAAAGAATAACACGTGAACGAACACATAGAGACATCACCGGAAATTCTTCCTAACCATTCATTTATGATCTACAAGGGTTACAACCAGACTACAAATGAACCTCTGTACCGATGGCGGTGCCACCACCCGAAAGTGGTCTTTCTCTATCTCTTGTGTATCACTCCCCTCTCTCTCTCTCTCTCTCTCTCTCTCTCTCTCTCTCTATATATATATATATATATATATATATATATATGATTTTTTTTTGTAATTAAGGGCTTAAGGCACCTTATATTACAGGTACTTAACTGATTGATCTAATTACAATTAACTCCTTATAATTTGTATGATTACACCATCTTCCTAACAATTCATAATGTCTTACTAGTCATTAGATTAGATGTTAGATATTATGAACTTTATAAAAATATAATATTATGAATAAGTTTTAACATGTTATTCTATTTATACTTTTATACAAAGATTACTAGTCATTAGATGTTAGATATACAAAGATTTTAACATGTTATTCTATTTATACTTTTATAGCATGTTACTTTGTGTTTAGATGCATTTTTAGTTACACACTCAAATAGAACATTTAGTTGAATATATGAGTTATAGGATGTTTAGTTATAAAAAGTAGGACTAAGAAAATATGTCAATGTCAATTCCAAAAGTATAACCTCTAGATGGGTACATTACTTCTCTTTGTCATTATTCATCTAATTAAATAGGTCACATATTTCAATGAAATTAAGTTTAACAAAATATGTAGGTTTTTGTTTCATTCACTTTGTAACTAGAATATCTTATTCAAACATTATTGTGTTGATTAGTAGAATAAATAAAGTATTTAATACACGTTTTTTTAACAATTAACTTGTAAACAACATTTTAAACGAATGCCAAAATGATGTTTTATTTTTCATGTCTATACAATTTTTCCAAAGCCACTTATTGTTGTATTACTACGTACTTTCTATATTCAGGGTCGATCCTCAGGGAGGCCACATGGACTACCGTCCAGGGTATCATACCATGAATGAGTATTATATTTTCAGTTCAATAAGTAATATATTAGGCAAACATGTGTATATTTTAATTTTCCAGCCCAATAAATGAAAAAATCCATTAAAAAATTGTATGTTTTATTGTTAAAAAGAAATTAATAATCTATCTTAGTCAAACCCATTTAAAAAAATATTATGTTGCATTTTTAAAAACACATTTTCTTCTATCCTACCTTGGGCATGAAAATACTTAGGTGTGGCTTTGCCTATATTTTTATTTAACAATATCGAGTATGGTTGGTTAATTAAATGAATAGAAATGCCAAGTAGCAATATCAACTACCAAGCATGTCTTGTTATGTCAAATATCAACTAATATATGCAAACGTATGTTATAGGGACCGACCCTGAATATAGGAAGTACGTATTCCCATGGTTAAAATATAAGGCGAATTATAGGGATTTAATTTGGTCGTTATGGGTAGTTTGTCCATCTTCTTTCTTTTGACTACTTTTGTTTTCTCTTGTAATTTGCTAGTTTTTTGCTAGCTGTATGTTACTTTGATATTCTAATTTTATGATATTCGGGTGTTATAGGCGGGGGTGATGGCTATGCCGAAGCCCTCGGTTAGTTCTACCTTTTTGCTGTTAAAGAAAACTAATATATGTAGGGTTTTTTTTAACTTTTAGACCGATTATATTCTATTATCTTTAAAATATTGTAAGTTTTCAATTCTTGCATAGTGCTTCTAGGAATTAGGTGGCTCGGCTAGGGGCGTGCAACGATCTAAAACAAAGAATGGAAAGAACGTTTTTTTATTTTTACTTTTTACACTGGAAAAATTCTAAATTGGACCGTACTGGATCAAACCTACAGTCAAAATTTAATAAAAACTGGAATTGAGAACTGAACTGAATGGTACTAGTTATGATTCGGTCCGGACCGTTTGATATTATGGAATTAATTCTTGTTGGAAATTGGGATTCAAAGAATCTATATTTTCCGGCACTTTGTTTTTCTTGTCATCAAATAAATTGATACAATATTAGTTTTACGACCGTAAAGTTGCGAGACATATATATATATATATATATATATATATATATATATATATATATATATATATATATATATATATATATATATATATATATATATATATATATATAGATTTAGGTTCAAGTGAGTACCACCCATTATGCAGCGCACCAGAAGGTACCAGTCTTAAAAGTATTTTTTTTGAAATTTTTTTTCATGAACATGTTTTAATTAACATTATGAAGATCATATGTGAATTTCACGTAAATCCGAACACTGTAAGTGCATGAAAACACGCATCACATAAATGTGCGTTCACATGTATTCAAAATTATGTAAGTGTGTGTTCACATCACTTTTTAGGAGCTAGGAGATGTGAATGTATGTGAAATTTACATACGACCTTCATAATGCTAATTAAAACATGTTTATGAAAAAAAATTTAAAAAAAGTTTTTTTAAATGTGGTACCTTCTGGTACGCTGCACAATGGAGGTACTCTCTCGAACCATATTCTATATATATATATATATATATATATATATATATATATATATATATATATATATAGAGTCAGGTTCAAAAAATTACCTCTCGAAATCAAGTGCACCCGAAGGTACCAACCTTAAAAAACTTTTTTTAAATTTTTTTATCATAACCATGTTTAAATTAATGTTATACACATGATATATGAATTTCACATACATTCACACTTTCTGTGTCCTTAAAACTTATGTGAATGCTCAATGATCTTTTTTTATCATTCGCATACATTCACATGATCTTTTTTTATCATTCACAAGATTTATGATGTTGCTCCTTTTGAAAAAAAGTATTATAATGTTGTCTTATACATGTTTATTCAAAAAAAATATATGTGAATGATCATTCACATTAGGGTACGCTGGGTACGCTGGAATCTCATAGGTACGCTGATGAACCTGATTCTATATATATATATATATATATATATATATATATATATATATATATATATATATATATATATATATATATATATATATATATATATAGATTGAGGTTCAATTGAGAAATTTTATGCATCGAGAACCTCGATGAACTTTTGTGCATCGGATAATCTACCAAGAGTGCACAAAGGGCATTTAGGGAAAACTAAAGATATGATAATTAATTTATATCTAAAAGTCATTAAAAGATAATTAGGAGTTACATTTTGAATTAAAATCTCATATTAACTACATTCCTAATTTTCCTCCTCATTCATATCTATCTCTCTCTCTCTCTCTCTCTAACCGTGTTCTTCATGATTTTCATAGTGATGATGATTTGAAGACGAAGATTAACGATGAACAACGATGATGATGAACATGAACAAGAGATGCAACCGATGATGATTATGAAGAACACGATGCATAGATGGATGATGAACGATTAATAATGATGATGCATAGATGGATAATGAACAATGACGATGCATAGATGGATGATGAACGATGAACAACGAAAAATGATGATGCAAAATGGATGATGAACAATGACGATGCATAGATGGATGATGAACAAGTTGAACACGATGCATAGATGAATGAAGAATATGAACGACGAACACGATGCATAGATGAATGATGAACAAGTTGAACACGATGCATAAATGAATTTGTGTATTTTTTTTTGTTAAATGCATCTTTTTTGAACACGATGCATAAATAAACACGATTACGATGAAATGCATCGATCTCCGTCATCTTTTTTTGAATTTGTGTAATTTTTGTTAAATTTGAAAATGTATCAATTGAATTTATTTAGCATTTATTATTTGATTATTTGTTGAAATATTAAATTTAATGAGGTATGCACATTCCCCAAAATGTCATTCCTTGTTTGTTTCTATAATGCAAAAGATGCATCAAATTGTCCAACTATTTACCCTTTTGCCATTAATCTAATCCATTCAATTTTTTGATCTAATGGATGATATGGGTACTTTTGTACTTCGGTGCATAAAAATTCTCAATTGAACCTCCCTCTATATATATATATATATATATATATATATATATATATGTATAAGTGTTAATGTGCATTAAAAAATAAGTTAGTACATTTGTTTTATTTATTGAATGCAACATATATGCAGCCTCCGTGTTAGAAACGAATCGTCCTTTTAACAAATTCATTTATGAATGAATATACACATTACATATTCACCAAACATCATTGCTTTCTTTTTCCACTCCCATTACTATATATAACAATTCCCAGGGGGAATTGCACTGTTTTCAAGCTATTCACAAGTCACTATTTATAAGTTTTTTTTTTTTTTTTTTTTCACAACTCATTTTCCTTTGGCTTTTGTAGACTTGTGCTTCCTCTCTCTTAGGGGTAAGCAAAATGCGGTTTGGGTAGATTTTCCTTAAAAACCAATATCCGAACCAAAACTTTCGGTTTTGGATTTTAGAAACCAAACCATTTGGTTTTTTTTCGGTTTTCGGATTTTCGGTTTGAACTTCGGCTTTTTCGGTTTGGATTTCGGTTTTTTAATTTAATCTTTTATATTTCATATTTTTTTTCTTCATTCATAAAACCTATTGTATATTAGTACGTTTAACAATAATAAATTTAATTATTGCATAAATTCAATAAAAAATAAAATCTAGGCTTAAAAAAACAACACAAAACATATGAAATGGTTATTAAAAGAGAAAAATAAAATAAAAACCAATAATCTAAAGAATGAATCACTAAAAAATTTCTCAATAAGAATAAAAAAATATTCAAAGAAACAAAATTTTAATATTTATATAACTTTCGTTTCGGTTTGGAGTTTTTCGGTTTTTGTGTATATGACAAAACCGAAACCGAACCAAAATTTTCGGTTTTAGAAAATCCATCGTCCAGACCAAAGTCCAAATCAAATGGTTTGGATTTTCGGTTTCGGTATTTCGATATTTTTCGTTTTTGGTTTTTTTGCACACCCATACTCTCCTAATAGCACCATGCGGCCATCATTGCTCTCTTATAGCAGCACCCATCTCAATTTTTCACTGCAACTGCCGCCATCTTTCCTCCTTGCATTAGTTTGAAGTTTAAATCGAGGTCTAACCATCATCTTCGACAACCAGTGGTGCTAATTTGAAATTCAATTGCAAGCAAAACGATGTGTTTGAATGTCGAGGGTTTCGGTATCATGGTTGAAGGTTTCGGGTTTAGATCGATGGGTTCAAAGGTTAAAGGTTTTCTGGTTCAAATTGGAAGTTTTAGGTGTAGCTCAATCATCATTGAAGGTTTTATTTTTCAGATGTTCTTTAGGTATATGAGGGTGAGTTGCCGTTTGAAGTCACTACATTGTTAAAGGGTTCGATTTCTTTTCAACTTTTCGTTTTCAATTGTTGTTTAGGTATGAGGGTGAGTTGCCGTTCGAAGTCATTACCATTGTTAAAGGGTTTGGTTTCCTTGCTGCTACTACTATATATGAATGGTTCGAGCAGTTATACCTTGAGGTCGTGAATAAGGCAAAGAAGAAACCACCAAACTCATATTTTATTATTCCAATTCTATGTGCTTTCAAGTTTCAACTAATTTTATTTAATTGGTTATAAACAGAAACATTTGAAGAATCAAGATCGGGTTCGTCTAGATTACAATCAAATTATGACAAGTTGATAGTAACTTTTTAAACAAAAATCTTATAATATGAGAAACTGATGCTGCACATTGCGTTTTCCAATTTCATGACGTGTTTAATTTTGTTAGATATCATGTTCTGTACCCATTTGTTTAATGATTTGAACCTATATAACATGGATTGTCTCCTACTTGATCTTAATCCTAATAGTTGAAATATTTTCTGCACACCATTCGTTTGAGGAAATGGTTGTACCTAGGTGGCAATCTTGACCCAACGGGTCAAACGGACCGAAGGGTTAAATGGACCCATTGTAGAAAACTAAGATAAAACATAATTTTTTTAAAAAAATGAAAATTTATAAAACGATGTATTAAAAAAAAATTGTTCATTAAAAAAAATTCAAAATTATGTAAATTTTACACCTTTTGGTCGTCAACCCGTTTGCTTGAATGAGCTCAAATTGTCACCCCTACTTGTACCAAATTCTATTACTAAGCTACTAATTTTTATGAATTCGATCTTTTGGTAAATGTGTTATTAGTTGTTTCAGAGTCATTATTTTTGTGTCCATGATTGACTTCAATTGTCATTTATACGTAAATGCGTTGCTTTTCGAATTTCGATTATATTAATTATTCATTAGAACACAAACTTATTCCCGCCACAACGTGCGGGCTCTTTTCCTCGTTGAATCCATTGATCTAACTTCCAGGAAAAGACATGTTTGAATATGTTTCTTTTTTTTTTTTTTTTTAGGTTAACTTTTTATGTACATACAATAAGTTTAGTTGTAGTGGTTGCCAAAGCAAATGACCATTCCATGTCATTCTCAACAATACGTTTGAGTAATACATATTTTATTTAACAAATATCCTTCAACTAGTTTTTTCGTGTAAATATATGATTAGTTTTAATACATCACACTATGTAATATTCGTGCTAAATAATATATATATAATTTAACAAAATATCATTTGAAGATAAATTGATGTGTTAATATGATCACGATTTTGATATTAGTAAAAAAGTGTGAGTTAACTTCAGAACTCAAGTTGCGAATCGGACTTCAAGACACTTTGTAAAACATAAAAGGATAAATTTTGCTTATAAGGAATTAAAAAGATTGTATGCAGTAAATATCATTATTTCGACATAGTTTTTGGGTTTTCAATAGTCTCCACGTGAATTAGATAGTTGGTACGAGATTTATGAATTCATGTAGAATCTAAAGATTAATTAGACACTCAATATGATTCAGAAACTTTTACCATTTGTTTGAAATTAATCCAGTATCAAATATAGAGAAAGTAGCACACAGATAAAAGATAAAGGTCATAAAACTAAGAATCACATTGATGTATATGATTATAAAGAAGAACACATGAACGAACACATAGAGACATCACCTGAAATTCTTCCTAACCATTCATTCATTATCTCGAGCTCGAGCTCGTGTTGAAAGAGCCAAACTTTTATTGAACTCAAGCTTGAAAAAATTAATGAGCCGAGCTCGAGCTTTAATGACTCGGCTCGAGTTTTTATCGAGTTTTTCGAGCATTCGATATATGTATATATTATATCAAGTTTTTCAAGTAATTTGAGTATCGAGCCTTATATATATACATATCGAGTCGAGGTTTTATTAAGTAATTCAAGCTTTTCAAGTATTGAGCAGAGATTTTATGGAGCTCGAGCTCCTATATGCCCAAAAAAACGAACTCAAAAATTATTTATAGAAATTCGAGCTTTTCGAGCGAAGCTCGATCCATCATTTTGAAAGCTCGTCAAGCTATCGAGTCGAGCTCGAACCTATCCTTAAAAAATCGAGTCGAGATCGAGCTTGACTTGACTCGTTTGCAGCTCTATAAGTATCTTCACAAAATTTGGATGAGTAGAAAGAGTGCCACTCATTGCCACATAAAGATCGATTATGATGAAGATGAATACAGCCTGACATGTGATTGATAACGATGGCGAAGGGAAAATGATTTTGTTTTTTCATAGACTTATATGGGTGTTATCATTACACTTAGTTTATTTTGTGACCGAAATTGTCATTATGCAAGTAAAAGAATTCCATTTTAATTTTTTATGTGGATTCTAGTCTTGCTTGTCAAGCAAACATGGAATGAAATTGCACTTTCTAGTGATAATTTCACCATATTTATAATTTGTTAACCAAACAAACATAGGGTTCGCATAAGATAAAAAAATTAGGAATGAGAAATTATATATTTTTTATATAATTATGATTACAACCCAAAAAATTGGATTTTATTATCTTTTTCAATTTTAAGTGCTTATTTGATTCCATACCAGAATCAAAACGTGTAGATGCCATTCGATTAGCTTTTTAGTCCCAAGATCTATTTCATTTTAGTTCAAATTTGGTCTGTGCCATCAAACAACCCTAAATACCTTGACATACAATATCTAATGGAGCTGATAAATGATGTCAATGTGAGATTTATAAATAATAAATAGTAAAGAAACTATTACTACAAATTATAAGGGGTATTGCTATATGTACAGCTCCTCCGGTTAATTTTTACTAATCATACATTCTTTATATCACGTCTTTTTTAAGAACGTGAGTTTCACATTAAGAGAGATGTTGTATGATTAGCCAAAGAGAGGTGTACGTATAGAATATATAGACTATTAAAAATACATTGGACAAATGACATGAAAAGTTAACAAAGTTGGGATCAATGTTTATTTTACATATCTTACATTTAAAATGTATAATTAAGAGATTATACTATTAATACCCAATAATGTATGTTTAATGGATCATAGTTTAACTTTTAAAACACACGTTTTAGAGATCCAATAAAAATTATAATTTTAAAAAATAGACGCATAAACACAAGACATAAAATTGACATGTGATACCAAATATAAGTTTTAATTAATTTATATGAAAATATAATCATAACGCTATCAATTAGTTTTACGTCAATTTCAACTATTTTTTTTACATCTTAAATCATACAACCTATATTTTCTAAAACTAGCCGTGACTTCGAGTTTTTAAAAGCATTAGAGCTTTTATTGACTAGAGTTTTTTAAAAGTGGTAGAGTTTTTAGTTTTCTAAATTTGTTTGATAAAAAAAGTTGTATATATAGCTTTTAATATTAGATTACATAAAAATCAAACTCTTGGACTGAGGATTCATTTGAGATAAAAGTGTTGATGGAGCCATTTTCCGAAATGGAAATGGAGGGCACATTGGCTTCAATATTGATTACACTCCTTCCACTGATTAATGTTATTTTTCGTCCTACCTTGACTATTGAGAAAATTTAATATTAATTAAAAATTATAGTTTATAATTAATAGGAGCGTAAAAAAACAATTATGTTTGACAAAAAGATTCAAAGCTCTAAAAAAACGCTATATCTACTAACGTAGTATAAAAGAGGTTTTATTTAAAAACGGAAAGCTTTATTTTTTTGTTATAAATATGACTTTTAGTTTTTAGTATAACTTAAAAAAAAAAGAACATCCTAAAAGCTTTTTTTTTTTTTGAACAGATACAATTTTATTCAACCCAAATTGCTTCTAGCAAGATGTTAGTCGCAACCAATGATACACCACATTAAATCCCAGAAGTTACAAAATAATCAAGAACATAAACTACTAAATCCTCCTATGAAAACTCCAAAAGTGGATTACAAAGCCAAGAGCTCCAAGATAATTTTTTGCTAAATTGACCCCTAGAATTAATCCAAAAGAACGACCATCCTTGTATCGAACCAATAAGCGAAACACCCGATCTTGAGTCCGCCAAAGAGTTCCTAGCTTCCAAATCACCCAAAGCAAGGTAAAAATTGACGCCGAAAAAACTTCCAATTTGTCACCTTTAAGACCCAAATCCAAACCCCAACTTAATAAAGCAGCAGCCGACACATTTCTTGGATCATTCACCCCCCACCACCTTTTAAAATCGGCTACCAACTCCCAAGAAACACCACATCTAAAAAACAAATGGTCCTCACTTTCCAATTCCAATCCGCACAGAAGGCAATTTGATGAATTAAATTGCAAACCGCGCTTAAACAGATTAAGATAAGTAGGCAATCTATAATGAAAAATCCTCCAAGCCAACACATTTACTTTACTTCGAACCAATTTAGATAAAAAAAATTGCCTCCCACGATAAGAAGAAGAAAACAAATCATCAACCGCAAATTTCAACGAAGAGACCGAGAATACCCCCGAATCTTCAAGTGCCTAAGTCCAAGAGATAGGATTATCCCGGGTAGGATTCAAATCCACTTGAAAAAGGGCAGACAAATCCAAATTAAACTCATCAAAAGAGTTTTGGATAGATGCAATATTCTTCCAAGCCTCGCCTTTTTTTGTTGAAAGAGGATCTACCGGTAGGTTCCGATTAAATCCATGAAGAGCCAAAATCACCATCTTCCATAAAGAGTTTGAATCAGTCTTCAATCTCCACCACCATTTAGCAAGAAGTGAAAGATTAAGAGCTCTCAAACTATTGATTCCAAGTCCACCATGTTCCATAGGAGCAATCGTATCCCACCAAGATATCCAATGAATCTTTTTTCCATCCGAACCACATCCCCAAAAAAACTTGCTTCTAATACTTTCAAGGCGATTTAGAATGCAATTAGGGTCTTTATATAATGACATATAATAAATCCCAAGAGAACCAAGAACGGACTTACATAAAACCAATTTACCACCAATGGAAATCAAGGAAGCTTTCCAAGCAGCAAGTCTTGAATTTGCTTTCTCAATAAGAGGTTCCCAAAAGCATTTCCTGTTTGAAGAAGTGCCAACAGGAAGTCCAAGAAATTTAAAAGGTAGAGAACCGAGGTTACAGTACAATCGAGAGGCCACATGCAACACATCATCCTTTCTAACACCCACCCCCAACAAGCAAGTTTTACTCATATTAACTTTTAATCCAGAGGCAAAATAAAAACAACGAAGAATTCAGATTAAGTTAAGAGCATTGGTGTTCGACCAAACACCAATAAAAATCACATCATCAACATATTGTAGATAAGACAAAGTCGGACCATTATGAGGAAGCTAAATACCATGAACTATTCCAGCAGCCATTGCCTCCTGCATGACAATATCTAACCCTTTCGCAACAATAATAAATAAAAATGGTGCAAGGGGATCCCTTTGTGCCAAACATATACACTTACTAAATTTAATATTCATGTAGTATATAGGTTGAATTGAAAAAAAATGTATTTCAAATACAATTATTATAAAAATATAAAATTATTATACAATTTTTAAATTTATTATATTTATATTAATTTATCATCAAGTTCGTTAAATTAGATAAAGTAATAGATTTAAATTTAAATGTAATAAATCATATGTATCAAAAGAAAGTTTTAGCACACAACAAATTTAAATGACATATCCATAATTTATTAGCTATTTATATTTAGTAGTTTTTACAGATAGATTAACTAATGATTTGTTGGTGTAAAACAAAAATTAAATCACGTATTTGAAATTTGTCCAAAATAAAACCGAGCAGGAAGTTATTGAAAACTGTACATAAATAACATCACCCCCTCTCTCTCTCTCTCACACACACACACAGTCACAGTCACACAGTCATCCTCTATTTAGCATTTGGTCCGTCGATCCAGCGACGCTTTTTACACTTCTCTCTCTCTTCGCTGTCTTTGTCACTTCCCAACCACCACCACCGTCTTCAGTCGCATAGGGCTCCTTTTATCCATCGAAAGTCGCCGTGGATCTGATCAGATCCGTGGCTCTATATCAAGCCCCTGTGCTATGGAGGAGGCTCTTGAAATGGCTCGCTCCAAGGACACCAAAGAGAGAATGGCTGGAGTTGAGAGGCTTCATGAACTTCTAGAAGCTTCAAGGAAGAGTTTATCATCTTCGGAAGTCACGTCTCTTGTTGATTGCTGCTTAGATCTCTTGAAGGACAACAATTTTAGGGTTTCTCAAGGGGGTTTACAGGCTCTTGATTCTGCTGCCGTTCTTTCTGGTGAACACCTCAAGCTTCATTTCAATGCTCTAGTTCCTGCTACAGTTGAGCGTCTAGGTGATGCCAAGCAGCCGGTTCGTGATGCCGCTCGACGACTCTTGCTCACTCTCATGCAGGTACTCTGTCGGTGTCTCAATTTTACTCTCAGTTCCAAGTGAACTTTATGTTTTGAATATCCTTAGTGGTCATTTTTTGTTGATCAGAGACTATTATGTGTTGAAAGTTTATGTGTAATTGTTGGTAACGCGGACAGAGTATAAAACGGAAAGATCTATTAGATAACGAAATGATATTCGATCCGATTAACATTGGCAGAAAATTTCCGCAGCTGGTATATTCAATTTCCGATTTTCCGTAACTCTGTGTTTAGGCTGGGTTATTTGGCAGCAGTTGGTATTTGATCCGATTAAACATCGGCAGAAAATTTGGGTGTTTCACTTGGTTGCTACTTGCTATCAAGGTCGGTATGTGTTCATTATCAGTAGATTGATAGATATTTTGAGGTTATTCATATCAATCTTTTTCATCAACTTATGTTGTGAAGCCTACTCAGTTCACTTACTGGAACTCTGGAACTTATGGGGTGTAACGGCCTTGTGTCCCCAGTGATGGCAAAGGTTGCACACTATCTGTGCCGTAGAACCTTGGCAACAAATTGAGTTTCTTATGTTTCCTAATGTGCTTTCATATGAAGCCGATTGGTCACACAATGTGCCTTCATCCATAGAAGACTGAAAATTGGACTAAACCACTTTCTAAAAGGAGTATATAAATGACAATCTTGCACGAAACCGAACTGGGTTTGCCAGGACTGGGGAGGGAAGTCGTTCTATGCTGCATTATCGTTTGTGTGACTTGACCCTAGGCTTTCTGGTCACAAAGGGGTACTTTCTGTAACAGTGTAATCTGGTTAGAATAACCTCATATTAGCAACAACATTTTTGCTGGGCATTCTAGGATGCAATCAATTACATTAAGCATTCAAACACAACAATACAACAGCATCAGATGATGAGAGTTACTGCACTAGTTTTAGGAAATGCAATTTTTGGATTTAGGGCTGTGATCATTATTTTTAGTTTGTAGGTGTAAAATGAAAGTGAGCTATTTAAGTTTGGCCTACCATCTGGCCTCTGTGCAGGTCTTTGCCTTCTAGTATCTATATATTATTTGTTATCAGTGATGTTATTGCAGTTTGATTGGTTTTAGTTAAAGTTTTTTTGTTATATGTTAACCGAACGAACTGCTGAAAAGTTTAATAGCTTGGCTCTTGGTGGTGGTGCAGGTTTCGTCTCCAACTCTTATTGTTGAAAGAGCTGGATCTAATGCTTGGACTCACAAAAGCTGGAGAGTTAGAGAAGAGTTTGCAAGAACCGTCACGTCTGCCATCGGTCTATTTGCATCTACAGAGCTACCCCTGCAACGTGCCATTCTTCCTTCGGTATGCTGTTTTGCTAGTTTGATAGTTTCAACATGCAAAAGATATACTGATGCTTACACTCTCCCTCTTCATCTTTATTTGATCAGATATTACAGATGCTATACGACCCTAATCCAGGCGTGAGAGAAGCCGCTATTTTATGTATTGAGGTTAGTTAATCTGTTTATGCAGTCTAGTGCTAACTTAAGTTGACACTAAAATTTTGCGAAGTTAAATGTCCTGCAAATTTTTTTTGGTAATTACATAGAGACTGGGATAGTGGGATCTGCTTCTACCGTGTTTGTTTCCTCATAAAAGGAATGCTATTTTACCTTCCGAAGTGGTTTAGTTGTCACACATGTACATTTGCAATTTGGAGCTGCAGTTTGACAGCTCTAAACAATTTATAACTTGGTAGGAATAAGCAGAGTGTAGAAGAGCTAGTTGTCAAAGGGAGATGGGTATGCCCCTGAATTTAGTTCTTTTGCCTGTATAGTTTCTACTTTCTACCAATGTTTTTATGAAGAGTTTTTTTTGGAGATACTATCATGAAAACTTAAAACATGCTCCTATTGTCTCACAATTATGATCTACTCTTGATATTGAAACTTTAAATATTGCATGTTGTATATCCACATTCGAGCATGTTCTTTGTGATTTTCAACTTATTGCTCATGCTGTGTGAATTACTAGTGCATAAATTAAAAGCATCAGTGATACAACACTGCTCTTTAGTTTCGACATCTTCCCTCTGATGCAGGAGATGTATGCTCAAATTGGGCCTCAATTCCGTGAAGAACTCCAGCGCCATCAACTTCCGTCGTCAATGGTAACTACATTTGGGCTATCATTTCAGTTAATGTCTTATACACTGTATATGTTGGACATGCAGTAAGCATATTTTTTAGGGGACTATATTAGCATCTATGTTAAACAAATATGTTATCTAATAAGATCTTGCAGCAATACACTGGATGGGGGTGCAATCTGTGCTCACAATTTAATATTCTTCACAGAAGGGTCATGTTTGGGAGTCTTCACCTACCTATTTGATTTCCTTCCCCACATCTGAAATTTTCTTTTCCTGGTATTCAGGTAAAAGATATCAATGCCAGACTAGAAAGAATAGAGCCAAAACAACAATCTTCAGATATACGAGTTAGTACTTATGCTCCTGCGGCTGCCAAGCTTTCTAATCATAACCCCAAAAGAAGCAGCCCGAAGGCCAAGACCACCTCTCGTGAAGTATCTCTCTTTGGAGGTTAGATATTTTTGTACCTCTCATAGGAATTTATACACACTGGATTGAATTATGGCTTGATCCAAACTTTTTCCCCAGCCATCTAAGGCTTTGACTGTTGGAATTTTTTGTTGATGATTTCAGAGTTCCTTTTGTGGTTCTTTATCTGTTCACAAGAGTGGTTTTATAACCAGCATATTGAGTACTAGGGTGGAGGCAATTTTACTTGTGTTATGTCTTCCGTTACCTTGTCCAACAATAGTCTCATGGGATTCCATACCATTCAAAATGGCAGTCTCCCACTCTCTCGTATGACATCAATTTGCTAAGACTGCTACGTTCCTTGTATTGCAATCATATTACTTACCTATTTCGTGGAGTTAGCAACTTCCCTCGCGTATATTTTGTCCTCCGGTCTATGCAAATTAGCATTTATTTTTATTTTTACTTTAACTAATGGTCATGGAAGCAAAATCTGTATTTAGCTTCTGAACATATTTATTAGCAGCTTAGGGATTCTGTCAAATTCTTCCCTCTTGTTTTGTATAGTTTTCCCCTTCTTAGATGGTTTGCTCATTGTCATATTGCATTCTTCCCTTGTACTGATATATAGATATTTCAGGGGAAAGTGATATTACTGAAAAGCCTATAGACCCAGTCAAAGTGTACTCAGAAAAGGAGCTGATCCGTGAGTTTGAGAAGATCGCTTCAATACTTGTTCCGGACAAAGATTGGTCCATTCGCATTGGAGCCATGCAAAGGGTTGAAGGTCTTGTCCTGGGAGGTGTGTGGCGTCTTTCTAGTTGGGTCTTGGTTCGATATAATTGTCTATTTGTCAACCGTGTTGGTGTTAGTATACTTGGGTTGCAAGACTTGTATTATCTTGTCCCTGAAAAAAACATTTAAAATAAAAGAATATATGACACCAACTTGTAGACTGCCAAGGCTGCTCATTTACGCACTCATTTCTTTCATTTATGACACCAGGCGCAATCGATTATCCGTGTTTCCGTGGACTTCTAAAGCAGCTTGTTGGTCCTCTAAGCACACAATTAGCTGATCGAAGATCTAGCATAGTTAAGCAGGTATGCTGCCATAGCATGTATCTTAGAAATTTACCTGGATTATGCCGTCTTTGATTCCCTTGGTATTCTGTAAACAATGCAACATTGATATTTGGGTAGTACTTCCTTTTTTCTTTGTATGAGCCGAATGGCTGGGGATCCGACTCTCAATTGTATAAACATAGATTATCAAGATATTCTTTAAGGCTTTAAGCATATCTCCTGCAACTGTGTTCTTTCTATTATACGCTGTGAACATGGAATTGTTTATAGGAAAGGTTATCAAGGATGAATGATTGTTGTTTATGTTCAACATTGAATTTAAGGTTATTGTGATGTGCTGCGCAGCACATTTCTTCTCCCGTTCATTTCCCCTTTTAATTTTTTTAGCAACAACTTATAAGAGTGCGATAAACTACAAATCTATTGGTGTAATGGTTTATGCGGTCCTTGCTGTAATTAGTAAATCACTAAATCCCATGAGAAGAAAATATTAAATGTGTAATTGATGAAAACTAATTTGACTTTATAATGTCTTGCTGTATGTTTGGCAAAATGCGTGTTTTACTCTGTAGCGTTCTCAATTTTTTCTTATAACCATTGCCAGGCTTGCCACTTGCTGAACTTTCTATCCAAAGAGCTGCTGGGAGATTTTGAGTCATGTGCGGAGATGTTCATTCCCGTGAGTACAATCTTATCTCGTCCTTTGAGAGAATCTATTGTGCCCAATACCTTTCTGACCCATGACGTGACATTCAGGTTCTCTTCAAACTTGTCGTGATCACTGTACTTGTAATTGCAGAGTCTGCAGATAACTGCATTAAAACGGTATCTACTTATTTATATTCATTTTCTGTACCCTATTTCCTTCTGCAAGACTACTTAAGCTTCTTTCTTCCAGATGTTGCGTAACTGCAAAGTTGCCCGGATACTTCCTCGTGTGGCTGATACTGCAAAACATGACCGCAGTGCAATACTTCGTGCCAGGTTTCAGTTCCCTCTTCTAAGCACAATTCATCCAAGGTAATATAACATGATAATGGTGCTAAAATCACATTTCATTTTCACAGATGTTGTGAGTATGCTTTGTTGATACTGGAATATTGGGCTGATGCACCAGAGATACAACGGTCGGCTGACCTGTATGAAGACCTTATTAAATGTTGTGTGGGAGATGCAATGAGCGAGGTCTATTGTTGTTAATCTTATTGTTGTCGTTATGGTTGTTATTTTCTTATTATATGTAAATGACATGTAACAACAACAGGTACGGTCAACTGCTAGGGCTTGCTACAGAATGTTCTCCAAAACTTGGCCTGATCGTTCCCGGCGCTTATTTTCGTCGTTTGATCCCGTTATTCAAAGGGTATGCGTTTTTTTGGCAACAATCTTTCACTTTCATACTCTCCTATTTTCTCAAATAAGACATCGAACACAAGGAGACTACATTAAGTATGATCTGCCTTCCTGTTCTAACAAGGTACTATGTTAAGTGCAGTTAATAAATGACGAGGATGGGGGTATGCACCGGCGACATGCATCACCTTCACTTCGTGAGAGGAATCCACAAACGTCACATAGTACTCAAACTTCTGCTTCAAATCTTGCTGGATATGGAACTTCAGCTATTGTTGCGATGGACCGAAATGCAAGCTTACCTTCTGTGCCCTCGCTCTCATCTGGGCTTTTTTCATCACAACCGAAGTCCATAAGTAAGGGTACAGAACGTAGCCTAGAAAGCGTGTTGCATGCTAGCAAACAGAAGGTTACAGCCATTGAGAGCATGCTTAGAGGTTTAGATTCGGGGAGAGTTAGATCGTCGAGCCTGGACCTAGGTACTTGTATGTTCTCCTTTTGCATGCCATTTTTAACTATTAAGCGATTAGTTATTATATGTTCTAAAATCATTCTTTGAAATTTATAGCTAGGTTTTTTTTTTTTGAATAGCTAACATTATCTTTTATTATTCCTAGTGCAGGAGTGGACCCACCTTCATCTCGTGATCCACCGTTCCCTCTTGCTGCTCCTGCTTCCAATAGTCTCACCAGTTCTTTATCACTAGATACAACAACCTCTGGTATCTCGAAAGGTAATAATCGTAATGGTGGCTTGGTCTTTTCGGACATCATTACTCAGATTCAGGCTTCAAGGGATTCTGCAAAACACTCGTACCGGGGTAATGTCGGGAATGAGACATTGTCATCACTTTCATCCTACTCGGCGCGACGAGCTCCTGAAAAATTTCATGAGAGAAGCTCTTTCGAAGATAACCATGATATGAGGGAGGCTAGACGATCAGTGAATTTGCATACGGACAGGCAGTACTTAGACACACCATACAGAGATTCAAACTTTAGGGATTCACAGAATAGTCACGTTCCCAATTTTCAGAGGCCATTGTCAAGGAAAAATGTCACTGGGCGAATGGCCGCGAGCAGGCGCAGGAGCTTTGATGAGAGCCAGTTCTCTCCTGGAGAGATATCAAGTTATACAGACGGTCCAGCTTCTCTCAATGAGGCTCTTAGTGATGGGCTTAGTTCTGGTTCGGATTGGAATGCCAGAGTTGCTGCATTTAACTATCTGCGCTCATTGTTGCAGCAAGGCCCTAAAGGAGTTCAAGAAGTTACACAGAGTTTTGAGAAAGTGATGAAGTTATTTTTTCAACACTTGGATGATCCCCACCATAAAGTGGCCCAAGCGGCTTTGACAACGCTTGCAGATATCATTCCGGCTTGTCGAAGACCATTTGAAAGTTACATGGAGAGAATATTACCCCATGTGTTCTCTCGGTTAATTGATCCTAAGGAATTAGTAAGGCAACCTTGCTCAACTACATTAGAAATCGTTGGCAAAACTTATGGTGTAGATTCCCTATTGCCAGCTTTGCTCCGTTCCTTGGATGAACAGCGATCCCCTAAGGCAAAACTTGCTGTAATAGAGTTTGCTATTGTTTCATTCAACAAGCATGCCATAAACTCTGAGGGTGCTGGCAATAGTGGCATCTTAAAGTTATGGCTTGCTAAATTAGCACCATTGGTTCATGACAAAAATACGAAATTGAAGGAAGCTGCTATCACGTGCATCGTATCCGTTTACTCTCATTTTGACTCGACCTCTGTTTTGAATTATATTCTTAGTTTATCTGTTGAAGAACAAAATTCTTTAAGGCGAGCACTTAAACAACGCACACCTCGTATAGAAGTAGACTTGATGAATTATCTGCAGCAGAAGAAAGACAGACAGCGCTCTAAGTCCTCTTATGATCCATATGATGTTGTTGGGACCTCTTCCGAAGAAGGGTATATTGCTGTGCCAAAGAAGACTCCCTTGTTTGGAAGGTATTCAGGCAGTTCCGTTGATAGTGATAGTGGCAAGAAGTGGGGTTCTGCTCAAGAATCCACCCAGATCACTAGTGCTGTTGGTCGAGTAGCACCTGACGGAAGTGAGGACAATCTGTATCAGGGTTTTGATATTGGTTCCAATAATGGTGTACTTACTTCAAATGCTAAGGATGCAAAGCATATGGTTAATGCCTCAAGTGAATCCGTGGCATCATGGAACCTGCGGTCTGAAAATTTAGAGAGCAATACTAACATGGAGTCTGCTTCAACGCCTCATCTCAATGGACTAGTTATTTCTGATAACCAACAGGTTGTGGTTGGTCATAATATCGATATTGAGGGTCCAACAGATTTGGAACTTAGTCTTTCAAAACTTGCAGCTTTAAAGATCAATTCATCTCCTGATACGAGACCAAGCATCCCACAAATCCTTCATCTGGTTAGTTTGAGAAACAGTTATACCTTATTGATAAACTCCTCATTCGTAACACAGGTCACCTCATGTTCTTATTTGCTTGCTTAGATTTCTAATGGGACTGATGAATGTTCTACCACATCCAAGCGAACTGCTCTTCAGCAGTTAGTTGATGCTTCCGTGGCCAATGATTCCTCAATATGGACCAAGGTACACATCTGTCTTTTCTCTGTGCATAAATACTTCTTGAAGAGTAAATGAATATTTTCTTTTTTACATTTGACAATCACTTGCAGTTATGGGTTAGTGAAAGTTTAAAAGGTCTCTAGCATCGTATTTAACTAACTTTTGAGCAAGCCACCTCGTTCAATATACCGTGTTTTCTTTTTCATAAAAGCACAACAGATAATGTTGAAAAGGCCCGAAAGAAGAAGCATCTAAGAGGTCACAAGTTTGACTCTTCTTATGCCTTCTGGGGGCCTCTTTACCTATGCTTTGAAGAAAGGAAATAAGAAGCCAGCAAATAATATATAAATGTGCCTAAATTTGTCGACCTGATCTCCACAGATCATAATCTGAACTTGTCTTTATAGTATTGCTGGATCAACTTCACTACTTGCTTTTTTATCCTTCTCCTTGTCCTTGTCAATGTTATGCATCTATCATTAATGCATGAAATGAAACTGGAAATATTAATTCGAAGTAGAGGCCATACTGATGTATTTTTACTGTTTGATGTATTTGCAGTACTTCAATCAGATTTTGATGGTTGTATTAGAGATTTTAGATGACCCTGATTCATCGATTCGAGAGCTTGCACTTTCATTAATAGTTGAGATGTTAAAGAACCAGGTATGGTCTTTAATTTTCATGTTGTGATGCTATTTTATAAGCTGGTTCCTCAAATTGAGTTTTCATCCACTGATATCTCCAGAGAGATGCCATGGAAGATTCTATTGAGATTGTAATCGAAAAGTTACTACATCTTACAAAGGATTCCGTCCCGAAAGTAAGTTTCTATCAGACTATTAATTCTTCGTAAAATGACCACATCTTCAATAAAAATTAAAGAACTTGCTTGGATGGATACAGAAGCTGAAAAAGTTGTATATCAAAAACTGTTTGTTGCGATAGAGGATCCCAAGTCTCACAAAATGGTCCTATTTTCACAGATAAAAATCAAGACCACTTTAGTGATCCTGTGCCCAAATTTTAAATGTTAGATGGTCATTTTTGTTGATTGATATTTACTTGTACAAATATTATGGTAGATGCTTTTTGTGATGGATGATGGAGCTTAATGTGTTCCCTTCTACTTGTCTTATGATCTTGAGTTATTAATGCAGGTATCCGGTGAGGCAGAACATTGTTTAACTGTTGTTCTGTCCCAATATGATCCCTTCCGATGTTTGAGTGTAAGTTATTCCATACTGTAAATTGTTTCTTTTGACAACATTTACAAATATCTGGATAGTATATCTGTGGCATTTTATATCACCTCAGCCTTTTGTGTTCTGATGATGTAGGTCATTGTCCCATTATTGGTCACCGAAGATGAGAAAACTCTTGTTACATGCATAAACTGTTTGACCAAGGTAGGTAGATCTACTGAAGCTCATCATTCTTACCGACTTTACTATGCAAGCAAATTCCCATTTTTCTTTGTCTAAATCTTTTTTGCATGTATCACATCATAATTAGGCATTGGGTTCAGTCATATGCAACTATAAATAATTTACATAGACTGTAATTTGTTTGAAAACTGATTTTGAAGTATATTATGTGTTGAGGAAATGTCATGTTCTGTCCTGTTAGCATGAACTAATGACTTGGAACGTGGATGCAAATTGTCTTAAAAAGATAGAAAGACATACGAAGCTAATGCTATGAGAAGTGTTGCTTGTGATCTAAAACTGTATTTGATCATGTCTTCTCCAGCTGGTGGGTAGGCTATCCCAGGAAGAACTAACGGCTCAGCTACAGTCTTTTTTGCCTGCTCTTTTTGACGCTTTTGGCAACCAAAGTGCTGATGTGCGCAAGGTTAGTTCCTGGCGTATTAATATTTATTTTGTCAGTGTTTTCTCATTGTCATCGAACAACAAAGTCATACTCATAATATATAATATATGGTATATTGGGTGGCAGACTGTTGTTTTTTGTCTGGTAGACATCTACATAATGCTTGGGAAAGGCTTCTTACCATATCTGGAAGGTCTAAACAGTACACAGTTGCGGTTAGTAACGATATATGCAAACCGTATATCACAAGCAAGGACGGGCACTCCCATTCAGGAATAGTACTTGATTGATCTTTGGCAGAGTGTGTTTTGGGCCAATTCATTTGCTTGTGATCTTTGTATATTTGTATGGTGTGTGACGTGTGTCTGGCTGGGGGTTTATATGTTTTCGTTGTGGCTTCATTTTTGCCCCTTTTCCCTTAAATTTCTTTTTAACGCTTAATTTGGTTGAGTTGACAAGTGTGGTTTTGTGGAATAGTGAAATTGTATCTTCTGGGTTTTTGTGTCCATAATAACACTAAATGGTATCTTTATCTTTGTTTGACAGATGATCCTATTTCTCTCTCTCTCTCCCTCCCTCTCTCTCTCTCTCTCTCTCTCTCTCTCTACATGCCAAAATTGGGTTATTTTTTCAGCTTTTGTTTGAAATTTCATATGCAATCTTTTGCATGCTAATACTCATAATTTAAGGACTTTCACTTCATTCATTATAGACGTTTAAATTAAATAAAAATTATTTATTTAACAAGAGTTTAGGGACTAGTAGATTACTCATTCATTATAAAAGTGATAATAGAAACAATTTAACTGCCTTTCCAAACTATAAGTAATTTAACCATGACTGAAAGTCCTTTTAATTTCAAATAACATTATATAATTATTTAATTCTTATGAATCATGATTGTTATACAAAACTATCATATTATTTAGTATTGAGAAAATTCATTCAAACTTCTTTTATATTTGCAATTAAGCCCTTAAACTCTTTTTTCAATGGTTTAAGTAGACCTGACAATTGTAGACACGAATACATAAGTTTGTGAGAGACACGACACGAATATATCTTAAAAAGTGAGATAAAAACTTAATGCCCTTTGTGTGTTCATGTCGTGTCAAATTCGTGTCGGACATGTGAAAACGACACGAATACACGGATTGTCAGGTCTAGGTTTAAGGTTCCCTAACCTATATTTGTCTTATTTAAAACTATATATTTTTGACCGGCTACCTGATTAACTGGTAAAATACAACTGATAAAACAAGAAGTTTAGAGACTTAATCGTTAAAATATTGAAAGTGGTGAGTGTTTTTCCAACATTAATCAAGTAAAAAAAGTTAATGTTACTTGTTTGATTACCAATCAAAGTGGTCATATATATATGTGTGTGTGTGTGTGTGTGTCTATATATATATATATATATATATATATATATATATATATATATATATATATATATATATATATATATATATATATATATATATATAAAATATGGTTCGAGAGAGTATCACTCATTATGCAGCGCACCAGAAGGTACCATCTTTAAAAAAAAATCTGAAATATTTTTTTTCATAAATATGTTATAATTAACATTATAAATATCATATGTAATTTTCACATACATTCATATCTCTTAACTCCTAAAAAAATATTTGAACGTACACTTACATAATTTGCATATATGCGAACTTGAATTTATGTGATGCATGATTTCATGCACTTAGGATGTGTGAATGTGCGTGAATTTTATATATCATCTGTGTAATGTTAATTAAAATATGTTTATGAAAAAAAATTAGTTTTAAGAGTGGTACATTCTGGTGCGTTGGATTATAAGTGGTGCATTCTGATTGTTGTAATTTTAATAGATCCATGATAAAGTAAGAATAGGAACATTTATTGGGATTTAAAAAGAAAAAAAAACTTGTATGTTTAGATAATATTAATATATATTTAAAAAATACAAATGTTAAATGTCAATTGGATAAGAAGTTACATGTCATTTTTAAAGTGATGATAAATATTTCACTAATTTAATAGTATTTATAAATTATAGTTTATTAAAAAATAAAATTATCTACGAAAGATTCTAGACACCTATCAAAAAGATCTAACATGGAATACTTCAGAATTATCAAAGAATAAGATACATGTTTTGGAAATCACTTAGAAACTTCATGGAGAAATACTATTTTAGGTCCATTTTAAATAAAGCCATTGAGAAATCTAGATGTTATAACGCCCAGAGATGCACACTGAACGGACTTAGTCGATCTTGGGTTTTGACAAAAAAAAAGTTTGGTCCTAAATTGTCCTAACAAAGATTGGTCCCGGCCGACCCAAACCTGGATTTAAAAAAATGAGTTTGTTTGAATGTAAATTTGACACATGGTATTTATATTATAAACTTATATCATAAATAATAATATTAACTTGATAATAATACAAACGACTACTAAATTAATTAAGTATACTTTAAAAATCTCAAATAAAATCTACAAAGAATACATAAGCGTAAGATAATTTGTTAAAAATGTTTAACAAAAATTATCAAATTATAAATACATATTCGTCTTTTCTGAATTAATCTTTCGTGTTAAAATTTGATTTTTCTAATAAGAAGATTCATCAAGTATACAAACACATACGCATAGATATTTCATCGTATAATATGTTTTGATTTAGTCATAATTGAATCAAATTATATCAACTTTATTTCATTAAACCAAAAATTATATGTTAAGTTTATATTCGGTTAAAATTTGTAAGTAAATCAAAATGTATTAATTTTATCAAATATTTAAACTAGAACACATAGCATGTTAACTGTTATATATTTCATTAAGTTATAGTCATATTTAAATATAGAGTTTATAATCATATTTCACTAATTAATAATACATTTTCTTGAAATTTAAATGTGTTTTGCAACTATTAGGGCAAGAAAACGTGTAATTAATTTCCGACGAACTGTATTAATTAATCATTTATAATGATGAACATTGCAACTCTGAGAGTTAATTGTCAACAAACCGTTTGTAATCATTGGTATTAAAAACATTGGATTACATGTTAACATAAAATAATTAAAAGGTAACTAATTTCATTCAAATAAATTTGTTTCATTTATTTATTACTACAACCACCATTTTCTTTTAATTGGTCTTTCTTACTTCCACCCTTATTAATGGGATATAATCTTGGATACTCTTACCATATTTCATATCTGTGTGTTAGGGATGAAATTTTTATTCCCAACATCAGTACCGAACGGGAGCGTACAGCTACATTCGGTCCAGTAGTTGGTTCTTGAATGTTATTTCAAAGTGACATTTTGACAAGAAGACGTTTATCAAATAAATGACTAGAAATTACAACATAAAACTAAATATAACAGATTTTTCAAATATTAAAGAAATACAACTAGAGAAACGACAAAGATATTCTTAAAATTTAAGAGATGCTAACGTCACAAACAAACAAAACATACCCTCTTACACAAACTAAGCTAACTTCATAACCGACCACGTAGCTAGCTATTTGATGACCTCGTAGACAAGTCTCAAGGAGAGGGAAGAACGCCGCCACCACCACCACCAACGCCTCCACCAATAGGACCACCACCACCTAAACCACCTCCACCAAGTGTTGGCAAGCCACCAAAACCATTTCCAAGGCCTCCAAAAGTTCCAACGCCACCCGCAGGGCCACCGGGTCCACCAAATTGATATCCAACACCAACGCCTCCGATCCCATGAGCACCTCCAAAGTCACCACCTACACCAACTCCGGTCCCCATCCCACCAATGGGCAAACCATTGTTTCCGAACCCGCCAAACCCACCAGTACCACCAAAAGTATAAACATTCTTTTGATCAGTAAGACCAACACCGGTATTTTTGTTTTCTTTCGGAACGTCTCTAGCCGAAGTGGTATGAACCGCTACGGCTAGAGCTACAATTAACATGACACACCATCTTGTCATTTTTCTTTTCTTTTGTAATTTTAACCTCCCAAAAGACTGTGACTTGATACAGGAATTTGGCAAGTAAGGAGACTGAATTTAAAGGAAAAAAATGTGATTGATGCACAGTTGGGGGGTAGTAAATGAAATTATAAATTTTGCCAGAAAGTAAACTGACCAATGGCAGTGAATAATTAAAATTTTCATAATAAAAATGACCTAACTAAAATGCTTTGACCGGTCACATCAATGGAAATTAACAAAGCAATCATCCCAACTAAAATAACAATTAATAAGTAACTATATTCGGGTGTCATAATTATTATTTTCTATTAGCAGCAATTATTGTATATTCTCGGATCATGTTTTTCTCACAAAATAACTACCATTTTATTTTGGTTGTTACATAATAAATGATTATGGACAAAAAAAAATTTCTAAATGATTATTTTATTTTGGTTGTTACATATTAACATTTGATTTAAATGGTCTAATCCATATGCTTTATAACTTTATTATAAAATGTATATGATCATGTGCCATCCGCAAACCACTTGTTTTACGATATGCATACCGTGAAAAATGTTAGGCAATATGCAATACGTACAATAATACAAATTTTTATATGATTTAGTCAATGTTATCTATGTTTCAATTTGTAAAAAATAATATATTGTAAACCATAATTATCAACATATACGCAATGCATGTTTTACTAGATATATCATACATATATACGAAGTGTGTGAATTAAATTTATAAACCGATAAAAAAACAACTAAGAGACGTAGGACTTGCAGAATGAAATTTGAAAGAATTGTAATTTAATTCATAGTATATATACTAGTTGATTGATTGATATATGGAATAATATTTAAGTCTAGCTGATGATATGAGTTGTGTGAAATGCTATAAATCTAAATTTATTTACAAACAACTAGAAATGATAAATTTATTCAACCATAAATTTTGATAAAATTTAAACACATTTTTATTCATTGGCTGTGTAAGCCAAAATTTCAAGATACTTTATAAATAAGTTCTAATTCCTTCGAAATTCATTCCATGAATTAAACATTCTTTAACTATCTTTACAACGAGAATCGCAAATGTATTATTCTTGCAATAGAATTATACAAATGTTTCAAACCAATGAGTCCACCCCACCGGCCCAAATCATAATTCATCATTTGTCAATTCTCTCTCAAACATTTGGTCCCCAACCAGGACCTACTTCAATTGTTCATTTCTATGATTAAATGTATTTCCTACTCTATTTTAACTTAATTTTCTTTAGCCCCTTTTGTTTAAATTTGTCTGCTTTTTATACGATTAAAGTTTCAAGTATCGAATCAAACATTAACTTGATTCCTACTAATTTCAAAGTTGGAATTTGACCTTGTTTAACCATTAAAATTTAAATGTCTAGTTGTGCAGTTCACTGAGAAAGGAAAAAAAAAATAATAAAAAAAATTTAATGGTCAAACTTTCTCCAAATAAATAGAGAGCCAGTGCAGTGAGCCACTGTCTGAATCCAGAGGGCAAGAAAGGTGTCACCCTCATCCCCACACTGCTACAAAACATGTTACTAGATTATGTGTATTTATTTTTGTTTTTTACTCCATTATTAAGTTTTTTAATCTTTATAATGTTTTTAGTAAATAGAATACATATGTTTTTTTTTTTTTTTTGCGTATTTATAAATTAAAATTATTAAAATATAAAACAGTCTATGAAAATACTATAAAACTTAATTTTTTAATTAACTTGGTAGGTTATGCTTAAATGGGAATACAAATGGTTATACACTCATCATTGAAGCGGTGTTTAAATTTGTATTTTTTAAAATTACGTTATTTTTTTGAAAGAAAAACTCTACATTCAAACTTAAATATAAAATAGATTTTTAAATACAAAAAAAAAAAACCAAATCTTGCAATGAAAAAATGATTTTGGTTGTTAAACAAAGTTCAGACCCGTAATTTTCCTGCGTCGTCACATACATTTCTTGAATGCATGAGTTACAATGGAATTCAAGTCAAATTCTGTTTGATTTGTATTATTTGTTTTAATTTATCATTAATCATATACATTATTATTTTCGACCTCTAATTTACTTATTAAAGTCAGCCTAAAAATGATCAATTTACTATTTATATTTCTTAATGGTTTACTTTGTAATTACATGCATACAACCACTAAAATCCATCTGACGTCTTTGAGTAAGAAATCCTAAAACTTAAACACTAATGTCATGTTTGCAGGGCCAGTCCAATCATTTTCGAGGCCCTGGGCAAAAAATTAAAAGAGCCCTATAAATATGTATGTGTATTTAAGATATGTAAAGTAAAAATGATAAATTAACAACAAAAACTTATAATTATATTAGGTTAAATTTAAAAATTTTGCAAGTCAATAACCTTTTTTAATCATTAATAGACCAAAGTTACAATAAGTTTTTTGAGAATGGACCTCTACGATTAATGGGCCCTGGGCGATTGCCCGTCTTAACCTTGCTCAGGGCCGGCCCTGCATGTTTATTTACCTTTTATTGGAATCATTAAGATGTCATTTTATTTTTGAATGACTTCTTAATGATTACATTAATAAGTAAACAAACAACTCAGTTTATAATTATATTGGTTGTTAATATGTAAAATGCATGGTTAGTGACACTATTAAACAATTGTTGATTTGTGGCACCAACAATATTAATTGTATATATATATATATATATATATATATATATATATATATATATATATATATATATATATATATATATATATATATATATATATATATATATATATATATATATATATATATATATATATATAGGGAGGTTCAATGGAAAACCACAATGCACCTGAAAACTTGTGAAAACCGCACTGCACCACCACAAATGCATCAAATTCCCCGCGTGATGCATCAAAATTCTGCGTGATGCATCAAATTTTCCGCGCGATGCATCAAAATCCTGCGTGATGCATCACCTTATTTACGATCATGCCACCGCGTTTTTCATGAAATGCACCAAATCGGACGGTATGTGTAGGTTTCCACAGTTTTCAGGTGCATAGTGGTTTTCCATTGAACTCACCCCTATATATATATATATATATATATATATATATATATATATATATATATATATATATATATATATATATATATAGAATATGGTTCGTGTGAGTACCTAAAAAATGCAGAGTACTGTGAGTACCTGTGAACACACGGGTTTAAGATGTGAACATGCTCCGAAAAAAAGTTTTTTTTTTTAAATTTTTTTTTCATATTCATTTAGATACAAATAATATAAACATATTTGTAAAAGAATTACACGCATTCACACTTCGTAGCCTCTTAAAAGTCATGTGAACGTGGAAAAATTCATGTGAACATGCTTAGCTGTGAACATACGTTCACAACAGTGCAGTTCATGTGAACTTGCACGTTTCACATAGTTATAGTGTGTGTTTATGTGTGATTTTTTGCAAGTAGTCTTATATTATTAATTTAAACATGATTATGAAAAAAAATTTCAAAAAAAATAATTTTAAACGAGGTACCTCCGGTACTCCGCAAAACTAGTGGTACTCATTTGAACCCAAATATATATATATATATATATATATATATATATATATATATATAGGGAGGTTCAATGGAAAACCACAATGCACCTGAAAACGTGTGAAAACTGCACTGCATCACCACAAATGCATCAAATTCCTCGCGTGATGCATCAAAATCCCGCGGGATGCATCAAATTTCCCGCGTGATGCATCAGAATCTCGCGTGATGCATCACCTTATTTACGATCATGCCACCGCGTTTTTCATGAAATGCATCAAATCGGACGGTATGCGTAGGTTTCCATGGTTTTCACGTGCATGGTGGTTTTCCATTGAACCCACCCCTATATATATATATATATATATATATATATATATATATATATATATATATATATATATATATATATATATATATATATATATATATATATATATATATATATATATATTATTTTTCAAAAATGATATAACTTTATATTAAAAAATGTGCGATGATAATATCTGACATAAAATGTAAATATTTGGTTGGTGTAGAAGTAAATACGATGTCAGTGAAGCGTTGGGCTGTAAAGAATCATTTATCTTTTGATCACATTTTCTACATTAACCTCCTCTTGCTGATTCTTGACCAACCAAAAATATCCTTTTTATTATTATTTTTTTTTCTTTTGCAATTCTTCCAATTACATACTTACATTTACCAAGACTATTGAATATGTTATAAAACTCATTTTCTTTTAATTTTCTTTTAATAGTATTTACTAATTTAAAATAATTAGTCTTATATGACATCGTTTTTTTGACCATTTTGTTATTATATATATAGATTACAAAAATTCAATTCTAGATGTTCATCTCCTTATTGATTACATGTTTAGATGATTAAGTTTAATTAATTGGTCTCACGTTATTAAATTTTCTTTTTTTAAAAATGTATGATTAGTAAAAACTAAATAAATATGTATATATAGCAACATCCTTATAAAATTCAAAAAAGACATGTTAAGATGATAAGGAACAAAATGAGAAACAAAAATAGTGATGATATTACTTTATAATTAATGTAAAAATGATAGCAACTGATGTACACTCATTTATCTTTCATTATTTTATTTTGAAATCACACGTTCAATGTGATAAAAGAACAAATATAATTTCTGAAACTTTTCATTGTTACTATTTTTTATCAAAATTATATTCGGTAAATTGTCTTGAAAACATATATTCGGTCTTTTCGTTTTTTGCTAATCATAGAACAGTTAACATTGAGAAAAACTATCATGTTTTTACAGTTTGATCATTTAATGTTATTTTTTGTAATTTTAATCATTATTTTATTTTTTATTTGTTGAATTTGTGAAATTGTCACCGATAACATGTTCAAGTTACAAATAAATGACATTACATGTTAGTTTAATGTTTATATTGATAAAGAATATTATGTTTTTTAGTTTTGTTTATTAGTTTGTTATGATTTTTTCATACTACATCCATTATAGAATTCATGTGTTTAAACCATCAATTATATCTGATTTTAGAAAATCATTTCAACATTTTAATTTTTTAGATGATAAAAATGTTTTAAGGACCAAATTGATAAAATACTTAAAAGATAATGGTTTTTTTTTTAACTAAAATGTGACACCGGTAATATATCTCACAGTTTCAATGACAAAGAAATAACATAAGATCTAAAATTATAAATTAATAACATTAAGAGACCAAACTAATAAAACTGTAAAAATATAATATATTTATATTTTCAATATTAACCTATTATAAAATCCTTGAAAAAATGCGGACCATGCATATATGTTAACTTGCAATCGTTTTCCTTTTTTTTCTCTCCTAAAAATAAGTATTTTCTTACAACTTCAACCAAAATATTAGTAAGCATCGATCTTCGTCTTATTTAAATTCAACATAAACAACAAATTGAAAGATTAAACAAAAATATATTTAAGAAAAAAAAAAAAGAATTGAAGGGAGAAAAAATGACAGGAATTGCAGTAACCACTGGTTTTGGGATCGTCCAGACCTCCCGCACGTTATTTGCCCGCAACCCCGTCGTCTTCCTGCCCACTGCCCGTAAAATTGCCCAGGTTTCTCTCCCTCTTTCAAATGATATCTCCTTTTTTAAGGCTCAACTATATCAAACACTCAAACCCGATCGTAAAATAATATCCAATACAATTAAAGTACGAAATCTATATCTATATTTTATTAATAAAATAAAATAACTATTGCCACTTGTCGCTTCCACATCTCTCCAAGATTTCATTTTCCAGCCCATTTTTCCTAATATAACTTTCTCAATTAACTCATCTAATTTATTTTAGAAATTTTAAAATATTAAATGGAAACTTATATAATTAAGTAATTTTAAATACTTCCTAATTTAACCTCTAATTTTCCTAAAATGTTTTACCTAAAATGATCTATTTGATTTGTAATTTTTTATTTTTTAAAAAATTTAGAAAAAATGTTAAATGTTTAATCGTATATTAAATGTATCAATTTAAAATCCGTTCTCATTCTAAAATTTGGAATATAATATATATTTTAATATTATGTTAACAATCCTAATCGATTTCAATTTTTGTTCATAATCAATTGAATCAAAAAAGATTTTATATATAAAAGCATGATTTTAAGTTTTTTTATCATTAAATACAAATCTAAATATGAAAGAGCAACACTATAATAATTTTCATAAAAGTAATACCTTCCAATAATATTGTAAATATTGTTTTCAAATTTAAAAGAAAAAACATTACAAAATTGATTTAGTTTTTATTGTAATATAATTTGTATTTCAAATATACATGTTCATATCTTCAATATATATTTAATATAATAAGAATAACAAATTTATACTTAATATAATGTTAATTATTTATCTATGTCAGTTAATATTAAAATATTATTAAAATATTATTTTTTTAAATAATATTTTAAGTTATCGTATTTAGAAATATATATATTTCTTATGTATGTCCCATGTGTTAAATGAGCTAATAATCTAGTCTTATGATGAATTAGAACCATTTTTGCCACGTGTAATTCTCTCCTCTCGGGTACCCCATGAATCATGGTAAAATTAAAATCTAAATATTAATACCATCTATACATACATATGATTAAGAAAGTGTTTTATGTGTTTATATATCTATTAGAATATGTTAATAATAAATACACATTATATATAAAAATTATTAAATATTTAAAAGTACAAAGCAATTAATATTTCATGACCATTTTGTTTAATTTAATAAAATATATTATAATTATTATTATTATTATATATATATATATATATATATATAAAAGCTCATTAGGAATTTGGGATATCTATCTATTATAAGTTTTATGAGCTTGAGTAATTACGGAATTATTTATTTACTTCTTAATTAAATCATTAAACTGTTCATTTAAAAGTTAAATGATTTCATAATGATTCTATCAAATGATAAACCAACATTACCTATTTAGTATTTACCCACATCTTTTTAGTATAGTTTGCTAGCTAGGGATACGCTAGCTTTTGAATTATTACAAAAAATTTATAACATTGTACCAACTTTCTTTAAAAAAAAAAAAAAGGTCCGTTTCGGGGCTTCGTCTCAACCACCATCGGATGCGGCAAAACGTGGCCTCGATGAGGTGAAGAAAGTCGGTAATCAAATGAAAGAGCAAGTTGCTTCTCATGCCGAAAATGTAAGAAAATAATGTATCAATTCGATCTTTAATTGTTTCATTTCAATTTTTACGTACGTATCATTCTTTCGTTGGCATTTACTTTCGATTTTTAAGGTGACAAACCAATCAAAAGACGCTGCTGGAAAAGCCGCCGGAGCGGCGGATAACATGGCAGAGAAAGCGAAAGAAACCGCACAAGATGCATGGAAAGCAGCTAAAGAAACAGCTCAAAAGTTGAAGAAAAATGTGTCCGAAAAAGCCGGGGAAGCTGCCGATGCCGTAAAAGAAAATATCGATGCTGCCAAACGTAAGATGAACTGAAGCCTAAACCCTATTTTGGGATTGCAAAATTACTTATCAAAAGTTAGTTTGATGTATAAAACTTCATTAGGTGACAAAAGTTTGATGTATTTGGAAGTATATTTTTATCCTATATTGTATAAAATACGATCCAAAAAAATAATATTTCGAGCAAGACTAAGTAACCAACACATGTAAAACCATATATATGAAAAAAAAAAAACAGTTTACAAAGGATTCAACTTTTCAAATGAAACAGTGAAAGTGTTGTGATTTTTTATTAATTTTTCTTCTATTTTCACAATTGATGTGAACATGAGTATAATAAAAATGAGTAATAAAATGGGAATGTTTGGAGTTGGAGGGCTGTGCCGCACTGCCGCCGGATTGGGCCTCGCCTGTAGCCTTGCCGACTGACTATTTCTGCTTCTGTTTGTTTCCTTCGGTTGACAACTACAAGCAAGCCCATTAATAAGGCTTAAAAGCCCAAATTAACATGGTATTTGATTTGGGCCAGAAATTTCAAAGAGGGGACTTGGGTTCTACTTTTATTTCAGCATAAAAAAAGGTTTCAGGATACGTTAACTTAAATAAGTAATTTATTTGGGTTAGGGGATGATTGATTGATTGATTGATTATAACGAACTTACGTATGTATCTTACTTGGACCAAAAGATAAACCGATTAGTAAATTGGTTGGGCCATAGGATAATTGTTTGGACTAAAATAATTAATTCAATTTGGATTCAAATAAAAACATTTTCTTTGGGTTAGGATGGGTTGAACTTAACTTTGAGTTAACAACATGTCAAGTATTTTTCTAACATCTCACTGAAAGTTTCTTGCTGAACAAATTATTTAGCTCGATAATGTCTTAAATATCTTAGTACAAAAAGCGTTCGACATTGATTCGAGATCTTGCTTAAATAGATAGTTGTGCATTTAATGCTCTCAACTATAAATTTAACGTAGTAATTTCTAATTGATTGGAGGGATAACATTCAATGGCGAGATGACTCATTGTCAATTAAAGAGCAAACATAGTACAAAAGCATTATCAATAATAATAATTTTATATCCGACATTCCTTTGTAGATCTTCATCGTATGAACAGTGCATAAAGGTTTATGTTAACATGTCCTGTAATTTGAAATGTTCCAGCTTAATTTTGGGTAGACATTTATTTCAAATCATTTTTGGAGTCAGTGAGTGCATCTGCCATAATCTAACTGTTAAACTTTGTTCTTGACTTTGATCAGTTACTTGACGATCTTCCACTTAAGTGAATAACTCTTTTCTCGTCTTCAGATTTCGTCTTCAGAAACTGTTTTTTCAAGTCTTGAGTCAAGTACTAAGGAAGATTCTCAGTGGCTGTCAAATTTACTGAAAACTTTAAACCAAAGAGTTATCTCAAGTCACTGAAACAAACTTCAACGACTGGACTTTTTCTTTATTATCATTTTCTAATTACGACAAAGAATGAAAGAGGACCTAACACATGGTAATAACTAAAACCAATAATAGAAAACCTAACACAACCACCGTTATATGAATATGCAGCTTCCTAGACCGCACAAAACAACCATCGAGAAGTCGAAATGGTCGGAAGCTATCTTATAAACCCAACTATGCGGTTACCACAATAACACAGTGTATCTTAGATTTCATATTAAACGCAATTACTCAATTAAACATACTAATACTAGCATGATTAATTTAAACTCCTTTAATATAAAAACTCGTCACACATTTAATAAACAATAATAGATCGTGCAAGTATTAATAATAATTAATATTACTAACAAAACCGAACAACTCATAACAATAACCTTGTATTACTAACAAAACTCAGTAGACATAACAAATACTAATAAGAACACCCCACAACCCATAAACCCCCACTCATAATCGTAACAACTCCAAACTCAATTTTGATGCCCTCTACACAAATCGCGGTCACGCCCAGCTGGGTTGCGACCGTGCTCCCTCACCTCGGCTATACTCCTCGTCACCCCGTGCTCACAAACTATGTCTCACGATTCCAACACCAAATACCATGCCTATCGCGATCCGCAATTATAAGGATCGTGGTTGTGATTGCAAACGAACTACAGCAGTCTTGCTTTGTTTTTGCACAAACCAAAAGAGCAACCCTTTAATATAATTCCAGCCATTTTATACCCACAAAGTGTACCTAGACTAGCTTTATCATGTTTATAATATAATTCAAACACTTTAACATCTCAAGCTCATTAAATCTAGGCTTAAAACTTACTTTGAGTTAAGAACAAGATAAAAGTTGATTAAGATGATGGACTTGGATGAATTCACAGTATCAAATTTTGATTTCTTGATGATTCTTGGCTGCTTCAGAATCACAAACACACACACACACAGGGTTTTACTTTGAGTACATGATTAAATGGAAGTAATTGAGGATAATTTTGCAAATTGGGATGTCACCAATCGTCTCTCCTTATAAAGATTTCATCCCAGAATCTAGCTTCGCACGAACAATTGAGGATAAATTTGCAAATCTCAGACTCTGAATTTGGCTTCCAAGTAGCACTGTTACCCTTATGGTGATTTCACTGAACTAGCACTTTTATATATTCATCCCTAAGTAACGTACTAATCATCATTAATTTTCCTTCTCTTAATGAATCTTGATATTGATGGATGTCATATCATTAACTAAATCTTTAGTGAATTTATTAACAGGTATAAGAAAGTGTATGGTTAAACAAAATTAAGTAGATTGGTATGTATACACAACAAAGTTGTTAAATAAAAAATAAAAGCATCAAATGTGATTGAATATGAATGGCATGCTCATGCATTAAAGATCATCATTTTACTTTATTAAAACATCATGACCGTGTCACATATCTAACAACAATGATGATGTTTTATTAATTAATCATAATTAAAAAACCAATTTATTTATGATATACAGGAAAATCTATTTATTGTACAACAAAAGCTGCATTTTGAATAAATTTGTTTTTAGATTGCGGGAAGCTCAAACCAGTCATGCAACATTAATATGATTATGCTCCATTCCAGATGTTTATTTTCCTTTTATTTAATTCATGCTTTTAATTTCCAGCTAAAAAAACAAGTTACCATCATTTTCAGTGACATTCAAAAAACCGAAAAATCGACCGGATCATTCAATCCAAAACAGAAAAAGCCGACATTTGACCATCGAATTTTCAGATTTGTCTCATTTAGTCTCTAAACTAATTATTGTCCCGATTTAGCATTATTTTACTGTTCTATTTTGTGGGAAATGAATAAAACTAATGGTTAAATCGGTGCAAAATATGATAGTTTTAGTGGCTAAATCGTGACAATTTTCAGTGGTTTAATCAGTAAAAAAATGTTTAATAGCTAAATGTGTATACAAAAAATAGTTAAGTGACTAAATTGGGACAAAACATAGTTTAGTGAATAAATCAAGAAAAATATAAAAGTTAGATGGTCAAAATGATTCTTAACGGTAAAATAAAACCAAGAAAATCAAACAAGTATAATAATTAAGAAATAATTTATTAAATATGACTTGAATTGCTACAAGTAAGGTTTCCTAGTATTTTGGCCATCTTATTTTGATTATAAGAAAAGATTGTATTATACTAAAATTTCCATGTATATATATATAGGATGTTAATGTTTTCATGTTTCTTTGGTTTGGTTTTAGCTCATTTCTTTATTAGTCTCTCGTAAATGTAAAACACATTGACCGAACCATTTAAATTACGTGTATTCTTGTGGTCGTTTTTTCTGTTTTTCTTTTATATGCTTTCCATGTTTAGCATGTTTTTACGTTACACAACTTAATAAATCTTCTATCGTATCTTATACACTATACCAAGTTACAAACCTTAGATTTACAAACAAGATTAAAATTTAAAAAACTTATAAAATCTCCCTCATAAGGGATTCTCATTTAAGAGTTACTTTTTCTTTACACAAACAACATGCAAAACCAATTAATATTTGTAAACAACAATTGTAACCATATAAATCACAAAATGATTCTCAAGCGATCCTTATATATGACTTGAAACTCATTGATTATAAGATATGATCCAAGAAAAATAATATTTAAGATGGACTAACAAATGTATACGATATAAAAAAAACAATTATACTATATAATTGATTGGACTTTTCAAATGAAATAAAGAATTGTCGTCATAAGAGTAAATTGTCTTTTACATCGTCAATTAATGTGAACGTAACTATATAAAAATGAGTAATATACTAATAATGAATTTTAAACTATATAGTAAACTAATAACTTATTTTGATATTTGATTTATTTATTTTAATTTTAACATATCAGCATTGTTATAGGAAAAAAAAGGTTTATTACGAAAATAAACAACTTGTTTTCACGTTTTTTATATATTAATCACTCAATGTTATTTCTTTTCTCAGAAAAGTCCTCAAGTTAAAACTTTTTCTGGCTTAGTGAAATTTGGCTAGTAGAACCCGATTTTTCATTTTTCTAAAAGATTTGATTTACAAATTATAACTAGATTTTAATAGTCAATTTCATAAAACTAAAAAAATTAACTTGATGATTTTTTTGTAAAAGAAAATACTATTAGTAGATGAAAACACAAAAATCATGAAAATATAATCGAAAAAGATGAATTAATTAGGTTGTGTTTAGTAAATGAAACTAATCATTTTTTAAATCCCAGTTTATAGTTTTAAAAGAAAACAAGAGTTTTTATAGAAAAAAATAAAAATTTGTTTAAATGATAAAGTTTTAGTTTTAAGAAAAACGAGATAGGTGATTATAAAGTAAAAAAAATGATATGTGATGAAAAAGTAAGAGAAAGAAACAAAATATTAAAATAAATATAGTGCATGTAATAGAAAGTAAAAGAGAGAATGAAAAATGTTATTTTAAAAAATAAAATTTAGATTTAAAATTATTATTAAGTAAATAAGTTTTTATTAATTTTTAAAAATAAAATAAAAGTTTTAAAAATTTTCAGTATAAACACGTATGAAAAGTTTGAGAAGAGCAAACAAATATCACAATAAATGAAAAAGGTTTCACTCCATCTTGTAGTCATCATATTTTATGGTGAGAATCGCCAAAAAAATGTCCCGTTATTTCTCTAGTGCAACTCCTTCTCCTTTCGACCGTCCGATCATCATCCAACGGCTTAGCTTTAAAGAAACGTAAGTCATCATTTCAAATGTTTTTTGAGCAAATCAAAACACCACTAGTCACTACTACTCAAAACAAACCACTCTCTTTCTCCTCCCTTCTTCCTTCATCAATGGAGCTGCTTCTCTCTCTCCTCCTCCTCCTCACCTTCGTAACAGTCATACAATCTTCATCATCACCCGACGTCGTTTTACTTCTTAACAAAATCAAACCATCAATCCAAGGCAACACAGACAACCTCCTCTTGTCTTCATGGAACACCTCTGTTCCTCTGTGTCAATGGCGAGGTCTCAAATGGGTTTTTACCAACGGAACTCCACTCATCTGTACACCTATCTCTTCTCCTCACTGGTCGAATCTTTCTCTCTCTAAAGACCCGTCTCTCCATCTTCTCTCTCTCCAACTCCCCTCTGCTAATCTCGCCGGAAAACTCCCACCGGAGCTCGGAGACTTCTTAAATCTTCAAAGCCTTTATCTTGCAGTTAATTCCATCACGGGTTCCATCCCTCTTGAACTCGGGTACACTTCTTCTCTTCAAGAAATTGATTTAAGCAACAATCTGTTAAACGGGTCAATTCCTGTATCCATCTGGAATCTTTGTGATAAGTTAATTTCATTCCGGGTTCATGGTAATTTGTTGTCTGGGTCAGTCCCTGAACCGGGTTTACCTAATGCTAGCTGTAAGGGTTTATTGAATCTTGATTTTGGGCATAATTTGTTTTCTGGAAATGTTCCTGATTTTATTACAGGGTTTAAGGGGCTTAAACAGCTTGATCTTAGCGATAATAAGTTTTCTGGCTTAATTCCTGAGGGTTTAACTGAATTAGGGTTGGAAAAATTAAATCTTTCGTATAATAACTTTACTGGGGTTTTGCCAAATTTTGGAGAATCAAGATTTGGGTTGGATGCATTTGAAGGAAATGATCCTAATTTATGTGGGCCGCCATTGAAGAGCTGTGAAAGGAGGTCTGGTACGAGGTCTGGTGTGATTGCTGGTGTTGTGATTAGTTTGATGACTGGTGTGGTTGTTTTTGCTTCATTGTTAATTGGGTATGTTCAAGGTAAGAGAAAGAACAATATCGACGAGGAATACGAGGAGTTTGAAGATGTCGAAGATGGTGGTGGTGGTGGTGAGGGGAAGCTGACTTTGTTTCAGGGAGGTGAGCATTTGACACTAGAAGATGTATTGAATGCAACGGGACAAGTTATGGAGAAAACGAGCTATGGAACGGTTTATAAAGCGAAGCTTTCAGATGGAGGGACGATTGCTTTGAGGTTGTTGAGGGAAGGGAGTTGTAACGATCGGAGTTCATGTATGATGGTGATCAAGCAACTGGGAAGAGTCAGGCATGATAATTTGATTCCATTGCGAGCTTTTTATCAAGGGAAGAGAGGGGAAAAACTTCTTATCTATGACTATCTTCCGAATCGAACCCTCTATGACCTCTTACATGGTATGCACTAATTGGCATTTGTGTTTCGATTTCTTTTTGTTATAGATTTATTTCTATTATTAGGATGTTACAAATACATTTGTTCCGTTATATAGTCATACATACTTGGGTATGTTTGGCAAAACTAGCTGTAGCTTTGTGTTTTTAACAAAGGTAGAGCTTTTAGTAGCCGAAGCTTTTTAAAAGAGCTAAAATTTTTAGTTTTATAAATGTGTTTGGTAAAACTAGCTGTAGCTGTAGTTTATAGTATTAAATTACTTAAAAGGGCATTAATATTAATTAAAGGTGGTAGTTTATGATTAATAGAAGGCTAAAAAAGTAAATATGTTTGACTAAAAGCTCCGGAGCTTTTCAAAAGCTACTTTAAAAAAAAGCTTATTTTTGAGAAAACGAAAGCTAGTTGTATCCTTCCAAATAAAGCTTTTATTTTTTAGTAAAGCTTATTCAAAATAAAGCTTCTAAAAGCTTTTAGAAGCGCTCTACCAAACATAGCCTTGATATGCGTAATATATTAAGATTTTTGACCGAGAAGTTGACCTGCCCGACCTCCTTCGCTTGTCGTTTGTGTACGGTTAAAATTTGAGTTAAAAAGCCTTATGTTCCAATTTTTTGAGTTAAAAAGCCTTTAATTCGAATTATGTTGCTTAAAATAATGGTGATTTATAGCTAATCCATATGTTCCAATTTTTGTGTAATTGATTGATCCATGATGGTTGTCTCGTACAGAATCAAGACCGGGAAAACCAGTTTTGAATTGGGCGAGGCGGCACAAGATTGCATTGGCTATAGCTAGGGGACTTGCACATCTACATACGGGCATCGAAACACCCATTACACATGGCAACGTGAGGTCAAGAAATGTACTCGTTGATGACTTTTTTGTGGCTAGGCTCACAGAATTTGGACTGTACAAGCTAATGGTCCCATCGGTAGCCGATGAAATCGTGGCACTTGCCAAGGCTGATGGGTACAAGGCTCCAGATCTTCACAAGATGAAGAAATGCAATTCAAGGACAGACGTGTACGCGTTTGGGATCTTATTGTTGGAGATTTTGTTAGGGAAGAAACCGGGGAAGAATGAAGGCGGTGATTTGCCTTCGGTAGTAAAAGCAGCTGTTCTAGAGGAAACAACCATGGAGGTTTTCGACGTGGAGATGTTGAAAGGGATAAGGAGTCCCATGGAAGACGGTATCGTGCAAGCGTTGAAACTTGCAATGGGGTGTTGTGCTCCGGTTGCATCTGTTAGACCTTCGATGGATGAGGTTGTCAAGCAGTTGGAAGAGAATAGACCACGCAACAGGTCAGCTTTGTACAGCCCTACCGAAACAAGAAGCGGAGTCGGTACACCTTTTTGATATTCTTTTCCACTTTTTAGTTTTTTACTTGACAGTTTTGTATCGATCTTTTTGTGTTTGGTTTCGGTTTACACTTGTAACATCCTTTGTGATAATTATTTATTCTGATATAAGGTTTGTACTAGATAATACTTCCATGAAAATTGCAACAATCAATGATGTGTTTATAACTGAATCTGTAGAATAGGAGGAACATGATTTCCCTCGAAATAACAAGGAATTACAAAACACGCTCGCTTATATGCTGTTTACTTGCTCTCTATCTAGAGAAATATGTGTAAACAACTACGTACATTTACAAAGTCGATAGGAAGATTAAGGTTTAGCGTATAATATTTAGGAAATGAGAGGGAGAACAACACTTTCGCACCTGCTCCAGGTTGAGGTTGAGGTTGGACTTGAGACCCTGTTTGTTTAGCGCTGAATGGAATCATTAAAAGGTTGTCTAGTCTAACCTTCAAATGATCCTCTTAATGATTCCATTAAGAATGTAGACCAATGGTACAAAGTTACAACACAAAGAAAATGTACACTTACTCGGATTTTGTAATTCTAAGAGAGGGTCCGGTCCAATGATGCTAAATATAAAAGATCAATGGGAAGAGGAAAATTGGTTTCTCTTCCTTTTCGTGTTTCATTTTTAAGAAATTTGATTTTAACACTGCCTACCACGCCGGCAGGAAAGCGCACCAGCACCTGAGGTTAGATCAGCAACCACAGAAGATGGTTTAGCACTTAAGCTTGAAGCCTTTGCATAACTGCCTCCTGCCCCTGCACCTGATTGTACAAAATACGCGCCGTTCAACATTAGGTCTCCGTCTGATCTCCAATTCCAGTTCTTCCACCTCCCCGTTGTTACTACTCTCTTTGTCACCTGTTCATTTGATAATTAGCTAGCCATTCTCATCAAGTAACTGAAACCCATTTTCGTTGTTTTGTATACGAAATACCTCTTTGGCATTAGAGTCAGCAGGTGCAAGGTATCTGTTGCCTTGGCTGTTAATCGTTGGATTTGCGCTGCCACCAATAGCGTACATTTCCCAGTGTGTGTAGTCGTTATTCACAACATGGAAATACCCATGTCTACACCTGTAGATAGTTACAAGCAAGTTACAAGTTAAGTTCTAGACTGTGAAGATAAGTTCTAAGGCTAAGCCACGAACTTAAGCCACCCCAGACGAACTTAGTTGAACTAAGTTCGTAGGGTGTTGGGCTTGAACTTAATTAAGTTCTTTAATCAGGTTGAGTTTTGGGTGCTAATTATGTGCATCATGTACCTTGGCATTCTCTGAACAAGGCCCTCTCCGAAATGGTTGTATGCAACTGTAACTTGCATTACCTTGTCTCGGACGTATGAGTCACTATGACCAAGTAACATCACCTGGGAATTCAAAGAAGAAATTAGGCTGATTGTATGATTCAGATTCGTGTGAATCGGTTTGGTTAAGATGAGTTAATACCTCATTGTGGTGAGTGAAAAGATTATTAGAGATGGTAATAGCAGTTGAACCCATGATGGCATCGATTAGGCCATCAGCACAATTGGATAGAGAGTTATGATCGATCCAAATATGGCTTGCTCCAAATATAGAAATGCCATCTCCGTCTGCCATGGTTCTCCAACCGTAGTGAGATGGGGAGCTTCGAACCATAGCATTGCCAGTCGGCTTGCAGTCGTGGATATGCAAACCGTGGATGATGATGTTGGTAACGTATTGGATCGTAATGCAAGCCCCATTTGCGATATGGACATTAACTCCACGAGCATCGATTGTCTTGAAACTGTTCATGATCAGTTCTTGTTTTAACGTAATAACCATGTCTCTCTTGAAGACAATCCATAAAGGTCTGTCCTGGATGACTGCATGTCTTAGAGTTCCTGGTTTTGGGTTCACAGCGTCATCATCGCTAGGGTTGGTTACGACATAGTACCGACCATCGCGACCGCCAACAGCATTGCGTCCAAACCCAATAGCACATTCTGCCAGTCGCTTACGGTGTCGTTGCCAATTCTTGTCGCAGCGCCAGCAATCATCAATCGGGTTCCCAGTGCCACATGAAAAGAAACCCAATTTCCGTCTCTCTGTGCTATTATGAATGCTCCTGCATATTTTTCAAAACATCTTTGGTTGCTTAGAATTAATTTAATTAATTCTACTTATTGTCATGTAGAAACAAGCATTAATGTTTGCCATTTCCGTTCATCATTATTAAATCGTATTCAAGCTGGTATCATAAGCGAGTTTTTGTTCGGGTGTAAATGAGCCGAATCACGCCTGACCTTACCTGCGAACAATTTTACAAGCTCAGGCTCTTTATCATATTTTATTGATTTATTAAATTAAATTAATTTTGTGTGTGTATATATATATATATATATATATATATATTATTTTTATATATTTAATATTTACTTTATGTTTTATATAATTATTAATTAATTAATATATTCATAGAAGACTTAGGCTCGTGAGCTCGACATGTAAAGCTCAAGTCAAGCTCGTTTGTTAAAAAAGCTCGAGTTTGCCTGTGAGTTTTTAGCGAGTCGAGCTCAAGTTACTCACACCCTTAGTTGTGGTTAGGGGTGGCAATCTTGACCTAACGTACCGAAAAGTTGAATGGTCTCATTGTAAAAAACTAAGATAGAACATAATTTTTTTTTAAAAAAGAAAATCTATAAGACCATGTATTAAAAAAATTCTTCTTTGAAAAAAACATTGAAATTATGTAAAATTTATGACTTTTGGTCGTCAACTCGATTGACCCATTTGCTTGAATGGGCTCAAATTGACACCCTTAGTTGCGGTGATGTTTACATGCTTGCATTATTTAGTTAGTTTGAATCAAATGGTAAGCATGAGGCATGCCGAATAACAAGGCTGATAGAGTCAGTCCATTAATGAAGGAGTGTAACGTAACAATATTGAGGGTGAATCAAAAGCAGTAATAGTAGATGGAAATTTGCCAAATTGAGGTCTGTTGAAGGACAAAAGCGGGTTTATAGGGATAGTAGATGATGATTTTGTGGGTGGGGAGGGGAGGGGAGGGGAGGGGAGGCGAGTAAATGCATAAAGATGATGGACAAACAATAACTGAGGGAGGTAATGTAGCGTCGGTGGGGTAAAGTGGTGAAGTGTTTATACTTAAATTAGAAAGGTCAATAAATATGGAGATGATGAAACTGCCGAGTTATGTATGACCCACGACACGAGACCTTTGCAGGGATGTGAAGACCAGATCTGGTTTGCTATTTCTTCACGACCGACCAGGCCCAGCCTGGTGACAAAAAGGTCCATTTTGCGGGACCTACCAGTTTAATATTTGCAATTCATTTTTAATTAACCTACAAAATTACATTACATGCAGGATCGATTAAATGACTTCATTCATCAATAACATCATTCTTTTTGTTATTGTTATTGTTATTTATTGACATGAAGTTTGGTTAAAAAAACAAATACTACAAAGCAAAACGATTTTTATTACCATCTGAATCTCGAGGGCACGAAGCAAGTGAATAAAATACAAAGGGATTTCCGCTTTACACATTCTATATATTTTCAAGATAAAATTATAGTGTTTGTTTGTTAATTAGAAAATCCTACTGTATAAAGTAATCAATCTGATCATAAGATTAGATTTAATTTGATTTCTCATCATTGATTAATGACCGTGTTCTTATTAGTCAAGTTATTTTGTTTGTTACGTACCATTATTGTCGGTAAATAAGAAAGGAAAATGTTCTCTTAGATATCGTTTGTTTTTTAAGTGATTAAATGTCTAAAGTCTTTTTTCATATATTGCAGTTAGAATAAAATATATTTCCACGTGAAGATATAAGTACTCTAAAAGAGCTTATTACAAAAAACAAGCAAGGCTTTACTTGTTTACATAAAGCATCTGCAACCTAGCTAAAGAATAATTAATATTAAAATTCATGGTTTAGGCTAAAGGTGAAACTCAATTTTGCATGAAAAAACGATGAATTTTTTAAAAGATAGCTAGGCCATGTATGTGAATCACCTACTTAATCACATGCAGAAAGCAAACGGAATATATACTTATAACTTCTAAAAAGGAGAGAGAGCACTAGACAAATGCCCCAAGTTAAACCCCAATTAAGAACCACATGCAGCCATATTAATTTATAACTTGCAAAAAAAGTAACTAGCGAGCTAGATAACCTGAAATGATATGATCAAATTAACCCCGTACAAAGAAACTCATATCGTATATCAAAATCATGTTCTAGGGATCGCATGAAGCCGACCATGTGGCATGTGGGTATGCCGACACTTTTTGTTGAAGGAACAAATCAAGACAATCCTATAAGTTACTTCTGGGGTGTGAAAACGCGAATTGATGAAAGTTAGACTGAGAAAATTTTCAGATGAGTCCCATGTAGATTGTGCTATTATAAGTTAATAACTTGTGTCATCGAGGTCATTATCAAACTATTAAAGGTTGAGGTTATAAATTAAGGAGTTACATCGTTGGGACTGTTGGAGGAGACTCTAAGGTTGCGTTTGGTAGAGAGAATTTAAAAGACAATAAATGAAAATAAAATATTTGGTTTTTCAGATAATGAAACTTGAAAATACAATAACCTTATGATTGTTGTATTTCTCGATCCCTAATTTTAGCTTCTACTTAATTTTCTACCATCGCTAGAGAAATGAGAGAATTGAATTTTAAGTCATATGTATTCATACAACTTGAGAATTCATAGAGTCGAGTCTCCTAACCAATATCTTGTCTTCATTTCCTTTCTATCGTACATCTCCACCAAACACAACCTAATACTGTTTTGTTTGGTAAGGGTGTACGGAATGTGATTCTATGCCAAAATTATTTGTATTACATTTTTTATCCACATTTTATTGATATCAGTGGTTCTCCATCTAAACACATGAACATTGGGGAACACATATGGTGGGTATATTGCTCATATTAAGGTACCTGAGAGGAAAGTTTTAAAAAAAAAAAAAAAAAAAACAAAGAAACTAGACTCACATGTCAACCATGGAAGCCACCATTTCTGGATCGTCAACAGCGTCACCATTCCTTTCCATGGCAACCTTTTCCTTTGTCCTGAAAACGTGTTTCTCTTCTTCACTGAAAACAAAAGAAAAATATCAATTAATCAAATCAAATTTTCCTCAAAACTAATGAAAGATTGAATTAAAAGCAACACTTCAAATGATTGAAAGTAGCTGAAATAACAAAAGCTTCAATGAATTGAAACCACAAAACTAATGACAATGCGTTTCTAAAATAAACACATAATAATTTAACTAACAAGCAGAGAGATTCTTTCACTGTTTAACGTTAGCGAATCCATAAACTAATGAATTTTCAATTGAATTGATTAAACAGGATCCAGAAAATTGCATCAAAATGATCGACAAGTACTAATGTACAGAATAAAGATATGATTCTAATTGTATCAATTTACCTAGAAACGGCATTAATGGAGGAGAGAAGTAGCAATGAACAGAGCGTTGTTAAAAATCTCAAAGAGACCGCCATTGTTGGTTACTCCAATTCAGACGCAGCCTCTTGCAGTATAGGTATACTCACAGGAATGTATTCTCTCTCTAGAATTTAGTCGTAGAGAGAGAAGAATGTATGGTGAGTCAATTGTCAAAGAAAGCGCAGAACAGAGGAGCCCTATAAATAAGAAGAAGGAAAAAAAAGAGTCGACTCGGAGTTTGGTTAATTCCCTCTAACCCTGGTTAGGTTCTTTCTCACTCACTCACTGCATTTTCGGTTCTAAATTGGTATTTTGCCAATATAAGTTAAAATTATATCTGTTTCGTTTGATATATCGTATTTTTTCACCCCTAGATTTATAATTCTTATAAAATTCTCATGTTATTATCAATAGATTTCGAAAATCTGTTCCACAATAATCATTAAATTCAGAAAAACTTTTTGAAGCAAAATAATCAAGGACGTAAAGAAACATATGTCGCTTAAAACATAATAAATATTAAAATCCTCGTAACTGCTATATGATATTAATTTTCAGTTATTTTTTTAATATTCTTGAGAAAAAATGTTATTTAAGAGCATCCGGAATAGTTAAACCATTACACAATTTTTAAAATATCATCTCATCTGATATAATAAAGATTTTAATATAACAACAATTAATATATTGGATTCCACATAAGAAAAATTAAATTAAAACAAAATCTCAAAAGAAATGTGAGCCACATATTTACGTTGTGTTCCATAAAGGGGTAAATGAGAAGAAACAGAATGGGAAGGATGAAGATGAAAGGAAATACTGATTTTGACATGTTCTTTAAAAAAATTTTGGAGTGGAAATGACTGCAATGGAAGGAAAAGAGGGCAATTTTCAATCAGCCCAATATTGGGAAGATTGAAGGAAATAGGCGTGAGCCTTCCCTGGTGTGTTCTTCCTGATATATTCCTCACTTTCTCATTCTATTCTCGTCATTTCCCTCATTTTTCATCTCTTTTCTTTCCTTTAATGAAGATTTTATGGAACACAGGGTTAAGGAGTGAAGAGACAAATAATGAGATAAGTTCACCAAGATTTAACTTAAACGGTCTATATATATAGAACTAAAACTTTATATACTTTAAACATGACGGATGATGTGTCAATGTGGTTTCAAGATTAAATCATTACTACATATGCTCTAATTTGATAGTTATAAAAACACATATACTTGTACCAGAGAATAGTAACCAAAATTTGGCCAGAAATTCCATATGCAAGAAAGCACACTATAAACATTTTTGAATGAAACACAAGAAATTCAATGCCACAATATTTTTAGTCTATTTATTGATAAGATATTTGTCAAATTGGCCTACCCAATGGTACTTGATATATGCCAGATTGGACAATAATTAATACCACGTTCAATTTTTTGGTTAATTATAGAAATGCAAACAAACATTTTTTTACCCTCTTTTTTATAGGAATGCAAGAACTTCGTATTTGCAAAGGCACTTAATTTTACTAATAATATGCTTCCTCACACTCATTAATTTATATAACTTATATACTTGAAAATTATAAAATACACCATGTACTTCTTTTTATTATATCTAAATCACTTTTACTCTTTTAAAATACTATATTCTTATTTTGTATTTTATAATAACATTAGATACTTATAGTTGTAAGGAATGACATAAAAAATATTTTATGTTCTCTCTTAAAGTAATTGTTAATCAGTGAATCATGTCTAACATGGTTTGTGATTAACTATTAATTGAAGACGAGATTGTAAAGTTAATTTCATCAAATAAACATTTTTCAAGTCATTTTGATGGTTTCTAAAATTTCAGGACAAACAAAATTTAAAAATGAAATTGTTAGTTCCAAAATCGTTCTTACCAATCAGCATAGCGGGCTATTGCAATCTTCGTTATGGATCGACTTCTACTTTATTTTTTACGTCTTCAGAATTTGAAGTCTTTTGGTAGGAAATGTTCTGGTTAGGATTCTCTATTCGAAGTTCAATACTCCTCATTCTATTATATCTCCAAAAGAGAGAAGAAGTTCGACATTTTGTGGGCGCAATGGCTTTATTGTTCAGTCGATTCCTAATTCTTATTTTTCAGTTTTTGTTTAGGGCTCTTGCATCGTATTTAGTATTTTTATTTTTGTTCCTTTATGATTTGGCTTCTCTCCATTTCTATTAACTCTTTGAAAGATCAGAAGATTTACGACCTTCTGATGTATTTTGTTTTCTTAATTTTTTTGTTATATATTTATCTTGCTGTCTAAAAATAAAAATAAAAAATCTCCATTTCAAATGGTCAAGGCTGACTTTTTGGTACTCGTCAACTCAGTTAAGGCACAAGTTACTCCCGTCAACGTCGCCATAATCAATTATGCTCCCCGACTAGCCCAGAAATAATACATATTCTTGGAATAGGAAAGTAAGGTTTATACTTTTACCAGGTTAAACCAACGTATATTATAAGAGTAATTAAATTTAAAAGATGTTTCAATAGTGAAGATTTGTAAATATATATTAAATGTTTATTTTATAATATGTAATTAAATAAATAAAAAGTTTAATAGACCATATTTGTTAATTAGGATTACGTATAATGTGATAATATACAGGGCCGACCCATTGGGACGTGCAATCTGAGTTATTGTCCCAGGGCCCGACAACCAAGGGACCCAAAAAAATTTTTCTCACATACTTAGTCTAATACTAATAGTTTACTTATTTTACTAGTTGTTTGTTTGTGATATTTACATACATCTTTACATGGTTGTTTCCTTTAATCTTGAACTGTTTTATATACATACATATTTAGAGGCTCTTTATAAGTTTTTTGCCCTGGGTCTCAAAAACGATAGGAACGACCCTGATAATATATATACTTTATATAATAAAATAATAATTATTGATTGAAATATTTTAAGCTTTTAAATTCAATGATATTGATATATTATTGATGATATAATAATAAATTAAAATTATTATTCAATAATACATAAAAAAAATAAATTCAGTTTAAATTAAATTTCAAAATAAAATTTATATTTGTTAAAGTTAATTATGTATGAAGATAATGTTACATTTAATTTAAATTCAAATACTATTTTAAATTTTAAAATTTTAGATTTTAAATAATAAATAATTAGAATTAATGTTAAGAACATATCTATGTAACTATCTATATTCTTTTTACCAATCTATACATATAACTAAATTTTTTTTATCAATTAATGCAATCAAGTTCTAATTCTCAAACTATTTATGCATTTAACTGGTTATTTATTATAATTGTAGGTAATTTACCTATTATTGTAGGTAAACTCATAATTAAATGTTTTTACATGATTTATTATGTAATGAATTCATGTAATTTTACTAATCTATGCAACAATTAATAACTTAATACATCAAATTTAATCTAATCAAATTATTTAACACGTTCATTTATTTTTCTAAAAATGAATTTATGCCTAATATATTCAAGTTAACTTTAATATCGCTTTATGAATTACATTTAATAAGATTTTGAAATACTTCACCATTTTACTAAAACATTATATTTTTCATTACATAATTTAATACTTAAATAACGTCATAATTTTCATCGTTTAAAAAACTATTTATAAATTAAAGTAAAAAAATAAGTTATTGAATTTAAACTATGAATTAACTATAAATAAATAAATAATAATATACTATATATTAAATTGAAATATATTTTGTAGTTATTTATATTTAATGCAAGAATTCAAATAGTTAAATGTCTATTAGTTTCATTTATATAAATTTAAATAAAAAATAATTAGAGAAACTTATAATACTCATAACATTAATTTTTAAAAGGTTATATTTATAATATCGAAACAAAAAATGAAGATACTTCAAGACAAAAAAACTTTTAAACAAAATAAAAGACAAATTACAAACTCAAAAGTACTATAACATCAAAGAAACACAACTAATCCGGATATCTATCATCTCAACCACCTATCAATGTTGTTGATCTCATTTGTAGCTCTACCTTTGTCATTTTTTAAACTAAACAGACGAAAGAATAAGGCTATTAAGTTGGTAATTTTCATGAGCACCAAACATCAATCCATAAGCCAGTGTTTTGTTCACCACCAATTCTTTGATATTTGACTCATAACTTTATACATAATAACATAAGTACTTGAATATGTAATCATCAAACTTATAACATTATTTAAGTAATAAAAAATTTGTAATAAAATAAAGAACAAATATTTTACTAATATGAAGAAATAATTTAAATTTTTTGGTATTTGTAATTATTATAAAGCAAAATTAAAATTAGCTTGAATAAAAAACTTTTCACTTTAGAAACAAAAATACATCTTACATAACAGAATTTGATTAAGTTGATTTTATGAATTAATAAAAAAAATTAATTATCACATAAATTGGTAAAATACACAAAGTTCATTGCATAGTTAATCACGTAACATTTTTTTAGTGTGTGTTTACCTACTATAGAAGGTAAATAACATAAAATAGTAATAAATAAAAAGTTAGGTGCATAAATTGGTAATGAATTAAAATTTAATTGCATTGGTTGATATAAAAAAATTGATTTAATGCATATATTGGTAAAAATGGTAAAGATAGTTGTATAAAAATGTAGTTTACCCTTAGAATTACTATTTAAATCATTTTATATATACAAATAGATTATTAGGTATGGGTTTAATTGTTCAAATGAGTATCACATCTGTTGCGGAGTACCGGATGTATCGCCCTTATAAATATTTTTTATTTTTTTCATAATAAATAATGTTTAAATTAAAATACAAAACTACGTATAAAAAATTACACAAAAACACACACTAAAACTATATGAGAACGTGCATGTTCACATGAGTTGTATTGTAATGAACGTATTTTATCTTTTACAAATAATCATATATGACTTGTTTCTACTTTGATATTAAAAATTTTGTGATTGCATTTTCACACATGATGATTCTTGCGTCCACGTGTGTGTTTTTTTATAAATAGTCTTATACTGTTAATTAAAACATAATTTTGTTTAAAAGATTGTACTTTCGGTACTCCGTAAAGATTTGGTACTCATACAAATCGTATTCTAGATTATTATTTTAAAAAATTAGATATATAACAAATGTCAAAACCTAATTATGCCAAGTGGCATCATGTATGGATAACGAGTGATGAATAAGTTGTTTTTTATTGGTATTTATTATATAGCTTATTAATTAAATTGTTATGTCTCCTTCTAGAAAGTATTTAAATAATATATCATTAATTAAATTTTATTAGTTTATATATACTAATTTTGATAAAATTTAGTCCATTTATAAATATTATAAACCAAATGCTATTTAAAATTTACGATTGTGGTATCTAGGAATTAAAAAAAAAAAAAAAGTTTGATAAAATGTGTTAAAACAATTAATTAATGAAATGTGTTAAAATAATTATTTAATTATTAAATGACTAGCGTGATCCTTTATTTCTTCCCCACTTTGATAGTTTGATCCATTAGCAATTTTCTTTTACGATACAAGGGAAACATCAACACATTGCATGTGAACTTCCGACCAACCTCTCCCTATTTCACTTGACTTTTAATATGATTTTATTGTGTACTATTTAAATAATAATAATAATTTAATTTACGGTGTAATAACATTAATTAGTTATAAATTATTTTAAAAACTAAAATTAAGAATATATACATTTACACTTTCTGTGTCCATAAAAATTATTTGGATGTTTATGCACGTTTATGTGAATAATCATTTTTTACCATTCACAATATTTATGATGTTGTTCCTTTGATAAAAAAACTTATAATGTTGTCTTATACATGTGTATGCAAAAAATATATGTGTGTGGATGATCATTCACAACAGAGTACCCTTAAAAAACCTAATTTTATATGTGTATATATATATATACATATATATATATATATATATATATATATATATATATATATATATATATATATATATATATATATATATATTGCAGATGCTAAGTTTATAGAATAACTGTAAAACCAATATCGTCCATATCTTAGATTAATATAATGGTATTGATTAAAAGAACCAAATTTGGAATTAATAAAAAAAGATTGATATTAGTGATGTTTTAATTCATCAAGTGTAAAAATGAATAATAACAAAAATATTGACATTAGCCAAAAAAAATCATATTTATTTAAATTAAAATAACATTAATATGATTAATTTTTAAATTTAAAGAATTATACCATAAAAGCGAGAATTTAAAAAACTATTTACGAATTTATACATTTGATAAAATGTGTACATTTAACGTTCAAATTTGTGCATATATTGTATAATTTAATGAATTTAAGTTTTAAAGGTAATTTTAATCATTATCAAATTTATTAATATTGAAAACCAATACTAATTTTAAGTTATAAATTTAGTTTTTAAATTTGTGCATTTTATAATACAAAACCTTTGGTGATTATCAATTTACATATTACATCCTTTAACTATAACTAATATTTACATTTTGTTTTATGTATTAATTTCTTTTCAAGCTTATAAATATTGATGTATATAAAGTTTCATATAAACACAAATACATTGTTCTGGTCTAATTATTTTGTTCGTGTTTCAATATAGAAAAGTAATATTTGATCACACAAATAAATTTTGGTATAATAAAAGGTATATATCCGTCCAGGTATTACACTAGTTGATTTTATGCGTTAGTAATTATATGTCAATTTCATATATAATTGTTTTAGCCGTTTGTGCATATATACCATGAAACATAATGCAAGTATGCAACTACTAAAAGATACTATATCCGTTACGAGTATTGCAATTGTTAAAATTATCAACAGGCATTGCTATGTACACTCATCTTTTCTTAATTTTTACTAATCACACATCATTACTTACATGATTTTTATTAATAACGTAATACCTAATGATTAAAATTAATATTCTATCACATTAATAAGGGGTGTGTGATTAGCAATTAATGATGTGTACATATAATATTACCATTATCGACGTTGCATTAAGAATTTTTATATTAATATATAAAAGGATCAAAAGGCTGCATTTTTCTAGAAAAAGGCAAAACGACGAGCGTTAGATTTCTTTTGACAAATAAGGACGATGTAATAATAAAAGAATTTAAAATATTAATTACTAATTTATTCCCACATTTAAAAAAAAGTTAATGTTGAGATGTTAATAAAATAATGGGACCTACTCAACGCCATTCTCACCCAATCACATGCCACCCATCTCGACGGTGATCAAGGATTCAAAGCGAGGAGGTCACATAAAAAAAAACTGATTATTAAATATTAAATAAATGAATCTTTAAAAAATATCTTAAACTGATTCTTTTTGTTTTTAAATAACTAAACACACACAGATTTATCTTCGCATAGTTATTAAAATTAAATGAATGAATCTTTAAAAAAATCTTAAACACACAGATTTATCTTAAACTGAATCTTTTTGTCTTTCTTTTCCATTCTTTTTATTGAAAAGAAAAAAAATAGAGTTTTGAAATTTAGCAAATTATTTATTTAATTTTGAGTTTATGAAATTTGGCAAATTATGGAAGAAAAAAACAAACATGTTTTTACGATTTTTGCATTTCATTTCTCATTGTTTTTTTCCCTAGAAAAGTAGTCAAATTAATATTTTTTTTTCCTAGTTTTGTGAATTTTAAATAAATTAGAGTCCAGTTATAGTTGGTAAATCGGTTTTTAAAAATTAAAAAACCAGGTTTTAATAGCAAAATTTAACTAAACAAAAAAAAATGATAATAATAACTTTAGGACTTTTCTGGAAATATATATCATGAATGGACGAAAAAACAAAAAACGTGAACATGTTTTTTTTTTCCATAATAAACCCTATTACAATGGATATGATTCTATTGGAATTTAATATGACATGCGAAAGAAAGCCGTGCTAACACGCATGTGACACTTCTAACGAGACGATGACACGTGACAATTTATTTAATTACTTACTAGTATTTGTTTATAAATAATTGTATAAAAAAATTAGAGTCTATGGGGAATAAAACTCAATATCTTATTTAAAGATTCTTAGAACACAACTGACAATTGTTAAACCATTTCTATTAGATTTGACCAGGGGTGGCTTTTAGGGTGTGCGAGAGGCTCGACCGCACAGGGCCCCCAATTTCGTGGGGCCTCACGTTTATAGACATATATAAGTTGTGCATTGATGCGTTAAACTGGAATTTATGTTAAATTCTATTTGATTCGTACTATTTATTTTAATTTCTCACCAATCGGTTTTTTTGTTATTCACGAACTCGACTTTACCTATTAAAATTGAGTCTTAAAATGACCAATTTACGATTTAAAAATACTTAATGGACTACGTTGTAATCACAAACACAGGGCCTCTAAAATCCATGAGACGTCCCTGGATTTGACGAATTGAGTTAAATAGTTGATCATTGTCTAATAAAACTTAGTTAAATTGTTTGTTTAAAAAACTTATATTGATGATAAGAAAAACATTAAACTCTTTTATATGTACAATAATTAGGTTCAAAATGATACGTAACTTAAATTGTATACATTAAAATTCAGAAAATTGTTATTGAATATATATATATATATATATATATATATATATATATATATATATATATATATATATATATATATATATATGGGTGAGTTCAATGGAAAACCACTATGCACGTGAAAACTATGGAAACCTATGCATACCGTCCGATTTGGTGCATTTCATGAAAAAAGCGGTGGCATGATCGTAAATAAGGTTATGCATCACGCGGGATATTTGATGCATCATGTGGGATTTTGATGCATCACGCGGGGAATTTGATGCATTTGTGGTGGTGCAGTGCGGTTTTCACAAGTTTTCAGATGCATGATGGTTTTCCATTGAACCTCCCTCTCTCTCTCTCTCTCTCTCTCTCTCTATATATATATATATATATATATATATATATATATATATATATATATATATATATATATAGATGGGTTCAATGGAAAACCTATATGCATCGGAAAACCCGGGAACCACTTTATAGCCATTAGATCAGGTGATACATTACGCAGAAAGTCGATGCATCACGCGGGAATCGGTGCATCACGTGGAAATTTGGTGCATCACGTGGGGAATTTGATGCATCACGCGGAAATTGTGATGCATTTGTGGTGGTGCGTTGAGGTTTTCCAAGGTTTTCCAATGCATGTTGGTTTTCCATTGAACCTCCCTCTATATATATATATACATATAGGGGTGAGTTCAATGGAGAACCGCTATGCATCGAAGAACTTGAAGAACCACAATGCATCGCTAGAAAATTGTAATGCATCACGTAGAAATCGATGCATCACGCAAGAAAATTTGATGCATCACGGAGGAAATGTGATGCATTTGTGTTGGTGCATGGAGGTTCCTCAAGATTCTTCGATGCATGGAGGTTCTTCATTGAACCCATACACACACACACACACAGAGAGGGGGTTCAACGGAAAACCAACATGCATAGGAAAACCTTGGAAAACCTCCATGCACCACCACAAATGTATCACAAATCTCGCGTGATGTATCAAATTCTCCGCGTGATGCATCAAATTCCTGCGTGATGCATCGACTTTCTGCGTGATGCATTACCTGATCCAATGACTATAAAGTGATTCTTGGGTTTTTCGATGCATATAGGTTTTTCATTGAACTCACCCCTATGAGAGAGAGAGAGAGTGAGAGAGAGAGAGAGAGAGAGAGAGAGAGAGAGAGAGAGAGAGAGAGAGAGTAGGTGTAATTTATATGAATAATAGAAGAGCAGAAAAAGAGTTGAAAAAGAAGTGGGAAATCCATAGTTGAGATGAGATGGTGCACGTAACGTACCACAAGTATATTTCATTTCAAACCAAAATTATATGAGAAGATGACCAAACCATCAAAAGTCAAAACATCTTTTTCTTGTTTTCATTTCTTTACCCAATAATTCCTCTTTTTCTTCACTCATCCAACTTCAATTCCTCCTCTTCAATTCTTTTTGTCTATTCAGTTTTGACCTTTCACTGGCCATTGATTGATTATATATAATAATTTGAGTGGCATTAGCAGTTTTCAACTTCCCCATTCCAATTAATTATACAATCTATTGGTAAATAAATGCCACTTTAATCCAAATGAATATGATGATAATTTAACTTTTATATACCAATCTACCTATTTCTTGATATTACTAAAAAATCACATATAATGCATGTTTGATAGCTATTTTATTATATTATTAAAATCCAACATTTACAGTCTATATTAGTATCATTTATTTTCTATACCAGGATCTTTTAGGGAGGAGGGAATGACTTCGGAAAGGTCTTGGGGAAGCCTACGTGACTTGTGGTTAACACCTCCCCCTCCCCCTCCCAACGAAATCTCCCTATGTCGAATTTTACTTTTTTGGAGAAGGCTCACCACATAGAAAGAGGGATTGAAAGATCAAGGGAAAAAAAAGAGAAAATGAGTTATTTCGGAGTTGGGTTTGGTTTTGAAGAACGTATCTCCTTGATCTTGAAAGATTTGGGTGAAGAAAAATGTTCACTTGGATATGATATGACAAATGATGTGGTGTTAGGAGTCATGGACAACTCTCCCTACCCTTAAAACATTTACAATTTTATCGCATCATTTTATTACCTTTATACTAAGATTTTAGTTGCTCGTGAAACACATATATTCAAAAATTGATTATAAAAATATAGATTTTAAATCAACAATCTGTCTATCTCTATATACATATAAAGACGTGATTCTCCCTTAATTTTTTCCATGTATATATATTTTTTGGAATTGATCTTTATAAGGGATTATTAGTTTTTTGTATATTGAAAACGCACATGATACGTTTTACAAACAAAAGCAATTTTTGTTATATAAATTATCTTTTTATATTTTAAACGAAAGTTTTATCTACAACATTTTTATAAACTTAATATAAAATGAATCGGGTTTATTATAAAATCTACCAATATGTTTTTACAGTTTTTATATTTACGTCCTTCATGTTATTTTTTTTCCAGAAAGATGCTCATGATAATTTTTTTTCCCTGATTTTATGAAATTTAGCTATTACAACCAGGGAAAAAAAAATTATTTAAGGAATTTTCTGGAAAAAAAATAACATGGAGGGACGAAAACGTAAAACCGTGAAATCTTGTTGGTTTTTTTCATAATAAACCCTAAACTAAAAAGTAAAAAACAAAAATGATAATTATTTAAAATATATAATAATAGCATTATTGTTAGTCATAATTATTATTTTTCTAGTTTTATAAATAAATATGAACAATAACTACTTTTGTATTTGTAAATTTATATAATTTCATTGATATAATTTGACTATTAGAGTCCGGTTATAATTTGTAAATCAGGTTTTAAAAAACTGAAAACTGGGTTTTAATAATAAAATTACACTAAACGATTACATATACATCCCTTAGTTATTCAAAAACATTTTAATTGGATTTAAACAATACATTTTCATAAAATTAAGTGATGTGGAAAATCTCGATTAGATCTTTAAAACATATTTTACTAAAAGCATAGTTATTTTACACAAATTTGAAGTATTTGTTTCTAAATAAATACAAGGCAAAAATGCAAACAACACTATGCATTTTATCGATTTACATTTTAGTGGCCGGACTTTTATTTATTACACGCGTCTATTATTCAATTTTAAATTAATAATATGGGCTTTTAAATATATGAGTGTTTAAAATGAAAATTACATTAATTTTAGGAGTAATTTAGAGCATAAAAAGCATAGGAAGTTGATGGCATCCAGACTATAAAATTGTCTGTTTGAGTAGGTTTATGTTATCCGATTGATGTCTCTTTGTTAAAAGAGTTTTATTTGCATCCCATAAGAAAGAGGATGAAAAGAGAGATAGGGGGCGGTGTTGTAAAAATGTGTGGCTAGCTGAACCTCATCCTATATTCCTATGTGCTAAATCCTAAATGAACCTCATAATATGTTAATCTACTTACATGAATTTATTTCTTACCATATATTACGTATTAAAATAATACATATTATTTCATATTTTGAAAAGTCGTTTGTCTATCCATATAAGGGTTTGAATAGCATAAAACACAACAAATATTTTTATAAGTCTGTATATCATCAAGATAGATAGAATTGTGTAACAAAAAATTATTATGTACATATCATTAACCTTTAAAATACAAAATCCAAGTATCCAACTTTACTTTAAAAAAAATTAGAGCATAAAGAGATTAAAGGGGATGGTGGTAGGTTTGCTTATGATTAATGTGGTCATAGTCATAAGTAGCACTTCAAACATGTTGGCAAACCACTGAGTTTTACTCCAACTATGGGTTTTAATGACTTCAAACACATTGGCTTACCAAATCCACTTAATTTATTTGAATTTCCTTTCCTTCCTTCCCTAAAATTTAAACAAAACCATAGACATATAAAAATTCTTTATTTCATTAAAAATGAGGGGAATGGTAAGGGGAGCAACAAACTAATATTAAGGTATTTTAAAAAAATAAAAGTTAGCACAATAGGTTTTGAGCATCTTTACTTTCACACAACTACACAAGTTTAAAGTTCCATACAATTAATCAAATTGCAAGCCTCCATTTGCCAATAGACATTGGAATATAAAATGACAACCTACTTAACCAGTTAAATTGTAATTGTTTAACTGATTTAATTGGTTGTCACCAAACTATGTTACTTTAGCTTGTAACATGACATGTTGATTGTTGTTTTATTTATTTTCTCATCTTCTTCTAAATACAATAAATTTTATTTGATGTTTTAAAAAAACAAATACATTACAATACTCATTTGGAATAGATATTCATTGGCTAACATTGATTTTAGTTTGTGATGATTGTTTTATTTTGTTCTTATTACAAGATTTTTAGTTATCTAACCAATAATAAAATATTCTTGTTAAAATTTATGTCCAAAAATTTGCTTATAAGTTATATTCTTGTTTATTTCCACTTTTTGTAACGAAACAATTTTTAGTTGATTGATTAAGTTCACCGAATCTGTATCCGTCATCACATGTACTCAAACTATATAAAAACTTTTATAGAACGTTGACACTACCCACGATACTCAACAACAGGGATTGATAACATCTAATATAATAGAATTTGTTATATATTTGGTCTGTAAGATGATAGGTAAAATCAAAAATTACGAAACTAACCCTTGAAAAGTTATGTGTGGAAATTCAATAATAGACATTAATTTGGAGACCAACAATTGTAGTCATGGTGTAAAGTGGTAAATTGAATTGGTTTCAAACCCATCATAAACCTTCAAAGAAGTGTGGGTTTCGTTTTCACTTCCCACAAAATGTTGCCAAATATTATTCCCACCAAATAAACCATTTGATTAGGATCAAAACACTTCACTTGTAGTGGGAAAAAAAGCTATCTATCTACTTTGGAAAGCAATTTTAAATGTCAACCCATCTCTTTCCCATATTCTTCAATTTAAAATCTTATAAAATACTTCTTCACTTGTTTTATTATCAAATTTATTTACCGTTGTAAAAATCATAACGCTTAGTTTAATATAATTATAATAATAACATATTTTTATAACTTCAATCAATTCACATTTATGAACGATAATTCTGCGAACCAAATATCCATGTGACAGTCATTTTAATTTCTACGTATCTGTTGTTTTCATCTTTTGTAAACTTCAATTTTATATTTGTGTGCTTGTAGAAAGATCCATTCAAATCCAAGCTTGCTTCAAGAAGCGTTCACTTTTAGTTGGTTGGTTGTTTTGAAAGTATCTTGAAACCACTTTTATTGATCCAAGTAGAAAGGTGTTACCTTTTGTTTGCTGTTTGGCTCCCTTGGCCGTTTAGATTTTATGTTTAAAAAGAAAAAGAATTTCAAAAAGTAAAAGGATTTTAAAACATTTGCTAATAAGATTCAAATACTCCCATTTAATAAATAAAAGAAGTCCCAGAATCTGGTTAACTAAGAATTTCATAAAATTTGTTAAAAATCCTCCAAACGACACATTTGAAGGAAGAATATCCTTTGAGGGATCCGCCAACCGGTCTAACAGTGTAAATAGTGATACTCACGGACATGTGCCAAAATAAATTTAATCATCGATCCTCCACTACAGATTTCATGTCTCCAACCACTAGACAAAAAAATTGTCTAAAATAAAATGGTGTTTCTCATTTGCTTAATGATAACATCAGCAACATGTTAGCAGTGTCGGCTGTTATAGCAGGAAGTAAAGCTCAACAGCAATCCCCAAGCATATACCAACATTCATCCAAGACTAAAGTTGAAAAATTGTACTGCATTTGATACACATTATACAAGTTACAGTATAGCGACTTTACTCAGTGAGAAGGAATAAGAGTTATCCTTCTATTTTTGTGTATAATAGTTTGTTTGGATCAAGTATATACCAAACTGATAATTGGGTTAGCGATTCCAAGTGTAAGCTGTGATACTATTAACATGGAAGCCGTTTTTCAATTGAAAAAGAATGAACAAATGCAAAATACATGTAGAACAAGACAAGAAACACACGAACATCATATAGATGGACGTTGTATAACACGAAAAACATCATGTGCTTACTAGTGAGCTAGGCACGTGAGCCTTTTTTTAGTCCATTTGCTTGGAGTATCTTAGACATGGTCCGTAGTCTATTAGTGATTTCAGTAAACGAAGGCCGGATGGTGGGGTCTGCTGACCAGCATTGCTCTATCAGCTTCCTCCATTCAGGGTCACACCGTTCTGGTATAACAGGCCTAAGAGTATCCTTCACAATCCCTCCTGTGATCATATTTTGTAAAATGTAAAAAAGAACGAAAAATGAAGAAAGAATACTCTTTTCTGACTCATGAAAACTGCAACAATTAACCAGATGGTCGACTACACAAGCGACTGTCATGCAATTAAACAAATTAAGTTCAATGCAGAACTGAATCACTGTCCTCATTTGCTTAACTATGATGAATCACCTAAGCACCATACCAAATAACTTATTTTGTTTAATAAAATCTTGATCACAACCACAATTTTCTTATTATCAACTAATTCAGCAAGCACCAAAGTTTGTTTTCACTTGTAGTCTGAGTAGAGAACAACTTACCGATGATTGCCCCACAATGCATATTTGCATAAGGTTCTTCACCAGTTAGGATCTCCCACATAGTAATGCCAAAAGAGAACACATCGACCTGTGAATACCAAGAATTAAATGATTAATTAGTTGAACCAGTCACTCGGTCTTCTAATCGGTTGCATTTCATGGCATATATATATGTGTGTCATTCTAACCTTTTCGGAAACTCGAGTGCTGCTACCATTTAGTAATTCTGGTGCCATCCATGGTAAGGTTCCTCTGACACCACCTGAAACTAGAGTATTCCGTTTGATCCTTGACAATCCAAAGTCTCCAACCTGTAAGAGCCTCTATCCATCATCCGTGCTAATGAAATATAAATTTGAGTTCATATGAAAAACAGAAAAAGGCCCAAACAAAGAAAAGACTAAAACTGTCTATATAGAGGCTTTGATGCTTCTATGTCTATTGTAATATGTTTCCCTTCCCACAAGAAATTTTAAAGGTCGACCAGGTGTGCAGAATTTGATTAAGATGGTTTCCATTACCTTGCAGACAGGTCGCTGTGGATCACGCATATTAACCAACAAGTTGTCACATTTTAGATCAAAATGGACAATATTTTTGGAATGCAGGTATTCCATTCCGAAAGCTGCATCCATGGCTAATATGAGCTTTTTACGATAATCAAGGGACCTGCACATCACATCAAAACTCAACCCAGCTAAGACACAAAGGAGTCGATAATTTCATGAGGATTAAAGTAAATTCACCTATCCTTTTTTATTAGGACATTCCTAAGCGATCCATTTGCCATAAATTCAGTAACAGTAGCTAAAGTTCCTCCAGATCCATCTGGTACAACTCCATAAAATGCAACCACATTTGGATGATGGAGATTTGAAAGGATGCGTGCTTCTCTCCAAAAGTCATTGGTCTGGCACAGTTGGAAGTCAATCGATAATGCTAATAGGCTAGAATGGCAGTTGATAGAAATACGAAATCAAGTGAGAAAAAAAATCATAGTTGACAATAGTAGGATCACCCACCAGCCGTTCTTCCTCGGATGATCTTCCAGCAAAGCAGCTTTTCTTGATTCTTTTAATAGCAACATCAGACCCACGCCATCTGCCATGGTAAACAGTTCCATACGTCCCAGAACCCAACTCTCTTAGTTCTTCAAGTTCAGCATTCTTTATTATCTGCATTTTCCGTGAATGTAAGAGCTAAGCAAGCCAGAAAAAACGATACGGAAGCAAAAGACAATGATAAGGAGTTTCAAGCCAAAACTTATGTTAGTTGATGTCAGTAACAAAATCTGTCTTCATAGGATTTGCGATAATGGGAAAACATAAGAGTTGCAATTGTAACTTACATTATCTGGCCCATACCCATATCAACACAACAAACAACTGCTAAAATAACATGTAAAATTCTAGTTAAACAAAAAAAAAAAAAAAAAACAGATTGGCGCAATATCAAACCTTGAAAACATAATATAAGTGAAATAGCAGCTTGCCAAGTGCCAACACAATGAAGGCATGTGTGCATGCATGTATGCTTCAATCAAGACTATGAAATGATTCGTCTGAGGTAGTCCTTCTAAATTATTTTTCATTTGGAATCGGCAAATAAGCTCACATATATATGCTTTAGAATCATTAGAGTTAGGCAATTGTTTAAAGTACTGCAGAAAAATTTCATAAGGTGCTACAAGCCTGAAATGTTCTATAGATTATAGAGCTATCTGACCATGTGGAAACTGCCCGTTGCAGAAAATCATGACATCCACCATGCCTGAAGTAACTAAACCTCAAGTAATTTTCTATATGCCTCTGATTCACATTCTCTTAATACCATCTCACGAAGCTACCTTCTCTTTACAAAAATGCAAAGCAGGTCTTTCACTTGCAAGCAAGAGGATGAAGAACCGACAATAATTATTAGAAATTATACATGTGCTGTAAGTGTAGTGGATAGTAATGTACCTGGAGGCCATACATATCAGCTTCCATTTCAGCTATTAATGCACTACTGAATGGGTCATCCTTACCTCCAATATCTATTGCAGCATCCTGCATGGGTTATGTAAATACCTCAGCTACATGTCAACAGGCTATAGCATCATTTAACTTTGAAATTTATGCATGCACTGAAGGATAACTTTTCTTCATTACTTCATTTCGTATGGTAAAGCTTAAAATCCATAAACTACCTCAAGTAGAAGAGTGTGAGGCTTCACGCTATAGGCATCTTATAAAATCTTAAATTCAATGAGATTTCCAATGGTAGTAAAAGTGCACTCAATATTAGGTAAACTGACTTCCTAAAGCACCATTTGAGATATTGAAGTGGATTATATAAGGCCCATGTATGCTTGATGCCTTTTCCTAAGTATGCTATTATACAAGTTGTCATTGACTGCTCATGAACTTTATGTATTATCATGCATCCTGATAATGTTACTACATATATTTTCCCCACATATGAAAATGTGTTGGGTATCTCTGACTATGCTGAAGGGCTTTTAAAACACATCTCAATATTCATAGAAAAATACATACCTCTGCATTGGAATCTGAGAAAGCGTTCTCAGCTTCTGTTGCATTTGAGGGGTGAACTTCAGTGCCGAATGCATCTAACACATGTGAATTGCTCACATCATCAGTCATGTCTCCCAAAAGATTGGCCAACTCCAGTTGATTATCTTCCTTGTCCTTGATAGATGGAATTTCCTTCTGCATTTTATTGTAATATTGTTCATGACCCAATTTACCAACTTCCTGCTTGGTGTAATTGAAAAAATCATCATCCATCAGTGAAACTTCTCTCCGAAAAACAGCACCTGCAGTTGGATTCTGCATCAAGGGACCAGAGCCCAATGGATAATCAAGACCTGCTGATGGATCTAACTCCCTGAACATTGGCTTCTGGTCATTCATTCCCTTCTGATGCGAGCTTGGAAGTTGAACAGATTCATGAGATAGATTATCAGATAAGCCAGAAAGTATATCAGTAATAGATTTTTCAGGATTAGGGGCCCATGGTGTATTTCTTCCCTGTTCACCATCTTCTATTCCAGTCATTACATGCTGCTGATTATCAGCAATTCTTTGGATATTACCAGCAGGGTCAGCTGGTGATTTCCATAAGTGATTGCTTGAAGATTGCTGCATTGCTGCATCTGAAACTGGCTTTAGATTAGTTGCAGTTGATGCAGGGATGATGTGGTCCGAGACTTGCAGGTCATGCAGAACAGATATCAGATCACAATTGACTTTCAATGCTTTATTGAAGTCACCACTAGCAGTTGCAGATGAGGTACTCTTACAAGAGTTTGCAGCTTGATAAAAAGTTAGGATGTTTTCCTTCAAATCGTTTTGCGCTCCATTTTTTCTTGGATCTTCCTTTGCTGCTTGGATCTTCTCGTCTATGCAATTTGCATCATAATGTACTCTCTTTAAAGATTCAGAATGGGTTGACCCTTGCAATGAATCCGTTTGACTGTAAGAAACAGGATGTTTCAAACTTGGTATTTCTATGGTAACTTGTGGAAGAACATTCTCATGTTGTTCAACAGTCTTCTCTTGCAAGACAGAAGATTCCAGCTGTGTGCACATCACTGGTGGTGCCAAGCTCAAAGTAGGAGGTAAAGTGTTTTCATCTTGAGAACCGAAGCATGAGCTTCCTCCGACTTCCTGGAGCTGAGGATCAGAAAATGCATGTGGAATCCCCAGATGAGACCCATCCTTAGATCCCAAAAATAGATCTGTCAGATCAGCAGATTGTAGGATCGAATTCTCAGAAAGAAATGCTCGGTCCTTGAGTATTGGGATCTCAACACTATCATATGTTGAATCCTTATGAATTTGTGCATGACCATTCATCAACTCCTTTTGAGGAGCTAAATCTGGAAGATTTAGAGGAACATCATTGGGAGGCTTGGTCAAACTTAGGGGTTCAAAATACCGTGAACTGACATTTGAGTTCTTGAGCCCAACATCATCTTCCAAAGGATCAGACTTCTGGGGAAAGATTGGCTTTTGGTCCATGCTAGATTTCAACTGGCTCACTTCATTTGTCAAACATTTTGCCGTGATGTTTCTTGCTACGTTGTGATCAACTATTCCATTGACCGCAACCACATACTGATAATCTGGATTGTTCTGCGGATTAGCATTGGTTTCAATGGTACATGTACCTTCAGATTCACTTACAGGAATCAAAAATATCCTGAGTCGCTGGGAACCATCAAACTTTCCAAGTCCATTGTACTCCTCTATCATATTCTGAAGGTCCTCTTGAGAAGATACTGATATAAGAGCATCAAGATCCTCTCCTGGAAGCTGGTATTTGATATTGTGAGGCTGACTGCAATATTCACTAGTTCGTTTGACAAGCTCTCCCCATGAGATATTCTTCTGTATTGAAACAATACGTGTCTCACCTCCTACATATCTCAGTTTCCCATCACTGGGTCGAGGCAAGATTTTACCACCAGAACTGCAGACAAACTTAATCTTTCCTTTTAGAGAATCATCTGAAACTCCTGATCCTGAAGGTCGGTGAGCCAGAGAAGGAACAGAATCAATGGCTGATATAGCACTTGGCCTAGAAAGATGTCCTCTTGTAGAAGTATTCTCTGCCATATCAGAACTACATACAGAATCCACCCTCTGCAATCCAAGCATAACACTGAGTTCCTCGTAACCAAAATTATTGTTGCCATTATTTTTTGAGGATGTCCCATTGCTCAGGACTTTGCAATGGCCATTATGAACTTTACTTACCGTACCACGATCTTGAATAAATTCCATGGAGAACTCCTCCCCTGTTCGTACAGATATGTTGTTTGAACTCTTTCCGGCCAACACCCCATCTTTCAAAACAGAATGTGATTCTTGCTTGAGCCATTGACGAGAAGAGCAAGGGACTTCAGTGGTCATGACAGTAGCAAATTCTAGGATCACTATCAATTTCACCAGAATTGTGCCTTAAGATTCCATGTGTTCCCCTTTAATCAAGAAATACCATGTAAAACTACAACACCAACCCAAATATGCTATATACAAATATTCACCACCACGCATGTAACTGATCCTAACTTCTTCATGAGATTACGTAGCTATTGAGCAGATTGAGCACAGTGATCCAGCCACTACTGTAACCAACCTTAACTTCTTCATCAGATTGGGCAGAGTGATCCAACCACAACTTTAACCAATCCTCTACAGTGTTCGTAATTCGTACTCCCCTTGTTTTCTCCCAAATTTTCAATCATCTAAGGTTGATCCCGTTCTACCTCTTCCACTGAAACTGTATCGACACTGTACAAACAAACAACAATAACATCGCATAAATAACAAACAACAAACAAGAAGGAGCTGACAATTGCGACACTGTACACACATAGCGACTATAACAGAGTTTAAACGTTTAAAACGTGATGACAATTCCAAAATCCGATAAGCTGCATGAAATCATAAAAACCAAACCTAATGCAATCCAAGTACATCCTTGAATTTCAAGGAAACACATCTTCATGTCCAACACATAGTCACATATTACCGATCAACCACTAACCTAAGCTGTACAAACCAAAATGACAAAATTAACACACATGCATTTCGTAATTATCAATTACCCTACAGCTGGATAACCTGAGATCATATCAAAACAAAGATCGGCACATAATTAAGCTGTCAAATACCGAATTCAGAAGATCACCTGTCTTCTTCGACGTCACTGTTCCAAACTGATTCCTTCGGTTATACTTCAGAGATTGACAGAGGAAAGTGAGCTTTTTGAGATACGTGATCAGGTATTTGGTCTGGAATATTCGGTAGGGTTTGTAATTGAATCAAAGGAGAGAGTTTGAACGGAGATTTGGCATAGGCGGAGACAAGTGGACGCCATCAACGCAAAGCTGGATCCAAAGTCTAAACCCTCTTTTTGACAGATAGAGCGCTGTACTTCAAATTGTTTCTTTTTTGGCTTTTTGAATTCCAACAATCAATTTTACATATTATTTTATTATTTGAGTAAATTACGATGTCGTTGTTTGTCTAAAATTATGAAAATGGTAAGATTGCGTTTAGTTAACGAAAATTAATCATTTTTCAATTTTAGTTTTCAAGTTATGGTTTATAGAAAAAAAACAATGGTTTCCATGAAAAGTGAAAACATGTTTAGATGATAAAGTTTTAGTTTAAAAAAAAATAAGATGAGTGATTATAAAATAAGAAAATTAGGATATGTGATAGAAAAGTAAGAGAGAAAGAGAGTATTATAAAAAATATAGGATAGGTAATAGAAAAGTAAGAAAGTGAATATGAAAAGTGGTATTTTAAATAGTGAAATGAAAATTTATGAAATTGTTATTAAGTAAACATGTTTTCATTTTCATTGAAAAGTGAGATGAAAATTTTGGAAATTTTCATAAACTAAACGCACCACTTTTACATAAATAGTCTATAATTTAACTGGTTTACTTTCATTTTTATCCTTAATTTATTTGTGGCGTGTTAAACTTTTTAAAATGATATTGTTACCCTTCTAGGTCTCTCAAGTTTGCAATCAATTACGTGGTCTTTGATAGTAGTTTATTATACGTAATTTATTAACTTTTGTTTTATTAATAATTTTTCTTTATAATCCATTACATTTAAATAACATTATTACTTTTTAACTTATCATATTAATTAATTTTAAGTATATAAACTGTTTATATTTATATATGTATTTTATATATGATAAACAATTTTTAATTGTAAAAATTGATTTTTTTATTCCAATATTAACAATAGTAATAGTTGTTGTTTCAAGTTTGATTTCATCACTTAAATGTAAAAGTTTATTGGATTTTCAATAAATATTAATGTGTCTTTTTATTTAAATTTTGTAAGATTTTTTATTGGATATCGATTTCAACGAATTTGGGTATTTTCGATAGAAAATATAAAGTGTTTTTCTAGTTTTATAAAATTTGTGAATGAGTATCGACTTTACTAGAATTGTTATTGATTTCTAAATAATTTGTGAATTGGTTTTAATCTTTTTATGTTTTGGGCCCACGATATCCAGATTCATAAGTTTTGGATGGAGTTCGTAATGATATATTGTTCTTTTCATTCGTAAAATTGAAAAGCTGTTGATTGTCATTTTTTCCTAACAAAAATTTTGAAAAATCCAATGTGTGTAAAAAATAACACAATCAATTTAAACTAAAAGCTATAATATATTGTTACACACGAGCTAGAGATTATTTTCTTTTTTATAAATTAACTCTAGTTAAACAATAATACTGATACAAGATTAATCAAACTTAAATTTAGTTAGACATGGTTTGGTTGGGTATTGTTTTGAAACCCGCAAACGAAACCACATCACATGATGTTCATGAACTAATTGTCCAATTGGCTGATTTCATGGTTCAATTCAGACTTGCATCCCTGAATCATCTTTAAAGTATAGCAAGGTTTTACACCATGTTTAATGCAGTAAACCATGCATATCTATACAATAGAATACAAAACTGAGGTTGATTTTACTACGAAACGGGCATTAAAAATAGAAAATTGATGCCTTCTAAGTCATACCCGTAATCACAATAGTAAAATCAATGCCTAAAAAATCTAAAAATGACGTTATCATTAGGCCAACCCCCTGGACGTGTTACAGGAAACCCGACATGACAACATAACCCATACTCGCAGGGTCTTCGTTACCAAATGGACCGAGTCATTGTTAATTGTTAATTTCTTTGGGGATTCGCAGTCACTGGCGCTCGTTGGCCTGCCTGTGATAGCTTTCTGAGGAGGTTAAAGATCGTCGGAAGAAGTCTGGTGGATAACGAGAGAAGTCCAGGAAGCTGGAGGCACACATCGTCAAAAAAAATTAAAGTTTAGCTTCAATCTGTTTATACCATTCACGTAGTAGATCCCATATCCATGTCTCCACAATGGGATCCACAAAATGAAAATAATAATTTAGATGGTTTTAACACTCACCACACCATTTTGGAATTCAGAAGATATGTCTAGTTGAACCCATAAGGCTTTCATAAGCAGAAAGCCAACAAAGATAAAGAGCAGGTACAATGGATTCCTGAGAAAGAAACGAAGAATTTACTAGAAAACAGTAAACAGGTAACTGCAAATAGGAAGACGGAGATGCATATAAATGAATTTAACCTCAAAAGAGTCATGAATTCGTCAAATCCCAGCACTAACAAGGCAGCAATAGCCCATGGAGGCGGTAGCCAGTTGTTATTTTGCTTATTAGCTCGCTGAAAAATCGTTAGAAGTGCCAGGAAAAAAGAACATGTAAGTCAAAAAAAAAAAACATGCAAGTCAAAATATATTGTAGGACGATAACATTAGGGATAATCAATTATCATTCAACATAGGTTGATTTTATAATCATAGAAGATAACAGATTTATGGAATTCCCCTTATCTGTATGTAATCATAGGAGGTAAATTTATGTTTTAAGGTCTGTAGATAATCTAAAGAAAGTTGATAATAAAAGGATTAATGAAGATTTACAGATCTTGAGGGGATAAACTTGACAAGTATGATGCTATGAGATCTATTATTATAAACATGAAACATGCAATGCTTATCATGAAGTCAAAAGGCCTGTTACCTTGTTATCGAAATAAATGACAGTGGAATCTTATTAGATTATTATATAAACATTTTTTGATTTGAAATTGCTAAGACTAGCAGACTCAGGATAGGAACTTAAAACAACTAATCATGTGGTAGGCCATAAAATCTAAATTAAAAGGTGGTAGCTATGTAATTATGCTAATATCAACCATGTCCTGTTGTTGTGGTTTGAATAATAGATATGGAGGAAGGACCATAGAAAAAATAAGGAAGGCTTAAGATAATTGGAAATCATACCTGGGCAGAAATGGCTTGACTAACGGCATACTCTGTTTCTTTTTGAAATTGACTCCACAAAGATTTACACTGAACGGGAGTTATCAATGTCTTCGATGCTGGAATCTGGTGTACATAAATTAATCTCCAATATATAATAAAGGGATAATTTGAATAGAGACAAACACTTCTGTTAAAGAATATCAATTCGTATACTACAACAAGCTCTGCCACATTAGTAATTCAATGGAAGAACAAAAAAATACAATTTAAATATTCACTGAGGTGACATTACAACGCACTTACAGATAATAAGTTGTTCTGGGTTATAGCTTATCTAATGAGTTGTTTTAAGTTTATAGTTTTTTCCGTCACATATGTGCAATTAAATTTTTATATAAAAAGGAAATGAATTGAAAGATGCCTAAATTCAAATGTACACAACCTTCAATGTCTTTTAATTATTGTTATTATATAGTTTTTGAAATCATATTTAACACATGAATCATTTAAAAAATCCAAAAAAACGGACAAAAAAACATTCACAGTTCGACAAAACCTGAGCGTACTAAAAGCTTGCACGTTTGACCTGTTATTCTGACTTGTCCATTTTCCAACCTTTACAATTTATGTTCATACAATTCATGCAGATATTTACATAAATTCCATGATACCTTTTCCCATTTGCTTGTGGCCAAAGGGTCTTCTGAATTGGAGCTCTTATCAGGGCCTTTGTTTGGTTCCGCTAAAGCAAGGAGTAGCATACCCTCGATTTTATCACCATAATCCTCTAAACGGATTGCGACCAACACCGCAAGCAACTTCAAAGACTGTAAGATATATAATCACGTGATAAAATAACAACATATGTCACAAGTTAAAACCAAAATATACAAATGCTAATAAATTATTGAACCAAAGGATATATAATCTGATCAGTCTTACAGAAGAACGAGCAGTTTTATTAATCGCTCGAATGTCTTCCTTTCCTGTCCAGATACGTGGCATTAGATCATTGTCATGGTTGAATATGGTTGTAAACCTGTGTCAAGTTTATTAGATTATCAAAAACTACACACATAAAACCATTTGGATTGATGCAGTAATAGTACGAGCATAATACCTCTCCTTCATGCGATGTAGAACTTTACCCGCTTCTTCTTTGGCCTTCCCTTCAACTACATCTGTAGCATAATTCTGCAATCTTGAAACCATATTTTTCTTGGCATCTGCATCCATTTCAAAACTCAAAATTGCATCAGAAAACTCAGAGACAGCAGTCTTGGTCTCATTTCGATGAAGTTTCCTAATTGCAGCCCAAGTGTCATCAGCGCCCCCTTCTAAAAGAGCTTCCACAGGTCCATATAGTGCTGTCTTTACTTTTGACTGCAGAAGGATTCATTGTGATGACATTTATCTTGCGAAAATGCACGAGTTATATTACATCTAATCACAAGGTTAGGCTTGCAAGCTACTATTACCTCATATAGTGCAGCAAGATCAGATAGCTTGGCAGTACGAACATCAGCAATATGTGAATCAATATCCTGAGAAAGTTTAGCCCTTACTTTGGATGAGTCCCAATCAACTTGCTTGATAATGGCACCTTTAGATTCAATGAGTTAAGCCCAAAATACAGATATTAATAAATCAACCAACTATTACTTATTTGACATCTGGAACAATAGTTCTTCCCATGAATCTATTAAGCAATCATAAAGGTATACCTTTGCATTGTTCATCAAATGATTTCATTAATGAAATTGTGCAATCACGTGCAGCTACTTGAAACCCTTGTCCTCGATTCAAAGCATCTTCAAATGTTTTTATGAACTTTTCCAGTGTCTCAGACCTCATGTGTTGCAATGTTAATTGATAGGCTGGTTCAATGAGCTTTACATAAAAGAAGATCATAATAATATATAAGGGACACCAAAAGCAACAAATTTCTTATAATCTATCAAAGCCCAACCTTTGTGAATTTGCACTTGTCTGAATAAGCATTTGTTGCAGTCCATAGTCAGCAATATACAAGGAAAAAACTTTGATAATGTATGTTCATACATAGGGTCCCAGAGACATTACCTGCATCAATTTCTCTTCCAACTGTTTTCGCTTTGAATTCCTAACTCCTTCTTCAAAAAATGCAGCCTCGTCGTCATAACTGAAAACAATTTCGGACAAAATAAATACTTGAAGCCCAAGCATTAATCATGACTTCAGAAATAAATTTAAAAAACACATACATAAACATGTGCATCAAGAAAGTAAATATGTGCATACCCTGCAAAGCAAGTGTCAAGCAGTGAACTAATCTTCTTTCCGAAGTCAGGTACAAGTTGAGACTGTACGCTATCCTCTAGTTCACACCAATCCTGTAATAAACAATCAAGTTTCCATATCCAGAAAAAGAGGATTGTAGAAACTATTAGATATAACAAAATTGAACCTTATTCTTAGCAAACGTGGCAAATTTTTCACCAGCAATTTCTTCACAGCGTACAGTGGCCACCATCACCTGCAGAAGAATTTTAAGAACAGTAGCATCTGTAAAAATATTTACAGTATTTCGTAAAATATTGTACTTTGTGAGCAGGCAGGTCAAGATCTCTGTTCTCCTTGATAATTTTCCAGATCTGTTCCGCACTGAAAGAAAATCCTGAAGCAGGAACAACTCCCTGTCGATCACCAGCAAGCCCTCCAGGTGCAATAGAATGATAGAATCGCTTCCTAAGGTTAGCCGCCTTCAATTAATCAAAATGAACGATTAGAATCATGCAAGCCACAAATACAGGATATATAAAACAAAATGTGATTGTATTCTTGGGGCTTTTAATCATAACCTAAAATTTTGAGAGGTGCATGAGTTATCTTATAAATCTCATTAAACATTGCCAAACTGAAATACTGAAAGAGAATAACATATACACAGAAAACATATAAAGAAATTTAACTTACTAAGACACAATACATAAAACTTTACTCTACCTGCTCTTTGAATTGTTCTTCCTTCTCTTCAAAACTAGAAAGAGCAACAACTTCTATCTGGTCATTTGACAATTAACATAAAGCAACAATCAAAAAATGGAACAGTAATAGTGGAAAGAGTCGGACAAAAATGTGTGACATGTTCAGCATCTTACATTAAAAAATGCACTTATTGGTGTTTCCTTGTGGGCTTCTGGCTTCGGAACAGAATCCCATATCTGTGGATTGGAAAATTTAAAATCATGATTGAGACTTGCATCAACAGATTATACGATAAATGTGTATGCCCTTTCAGAATTTTACCTTCTGGATATCTTCCCTCAAGACAGGTTCTAAATTTTCCAGAGGTGTCTTTAAAAAAAGAAAAGGAAATTGAATCAATATAAGTTGATTAAAGAACTAAATGATTCACTTAATATTTGCTTCTTCCAAAAGGAAGATGATGGAACTTAGATGCACCACACTTACTCTTGTTTTGTCACGTATGACAAAAATTAATGTTGTTTTGCGTGGACTAAATAATCTCATCATGACCTGAAAATGGGAAAGCATAACTTTAGGACGTTTGGGCAATTTGAAATTGATATCAGAATGACTAAAGAGGATATACACATGATATACCTGGAATACGGTTTTTAGCAGAGGTTTATTTGCAGCGTGCTCACGACCAATATCATGACACCACCTAGTAACAGAAAAATTCACAAAAGAACGCAATGCAACTTTACAGAACTTCCCAAATCATATATATAGTAGTATAGTTTAGCTAACAGCGCACATTGCACTTACATGTTAATAAGCACAATATCCGAAATAGCAAGCGCAAAAAGTGCACTTTGTTTCTCAAATGCAGTATCATCCTGAAAAAGACCGCAAAAAGTTATTGAATAACAATGAGGAACAATACAATGATATGTTAACACTTCATTAGATATAAAAACATCATTTTCAGTTGATATGTCTCCACATCATTGTTTAATCCTAGGAATAAATAAGATAAGGGAAATCATTGGAAGAGTCAGATAGATGTGTGTGTGTGTGTGTGTGTATCGAAAAGAGAAACTGGTAATACAATTCTTTGAGTGCTACTTCAGCCAACATCAGAAAGTCAATGTAACCCTTCAAACCATATTTATCGATGTACATTATATGACACCACAAATAATTAAAGTGATCAGGTAAACTTAATAAGCATAAGGAATTGAGCAACCATGACAATAGAAACATCGATTACTGCACCATAAGCATTCAAGTAATAAAAAAGATGTATCAGTACGCAACCTCTCCTCGTTCTCTTCCATCAGTACCCTCAAGATCCATCACAACCGTGCAAGGTTCAATACCGGTGCATCTTGCCATCCAAATACCTTTGGTGGTCTGGGACCTGGTAGAAACGCAGTGCATTCAGATTCCTTAAATAGGGTTAGATAAAAAGGGAGCTAATAATTAAGTGCATGGAACAGATGCATGCCTTCCCTTGAAAGCATCCATTTCTTGGAAATTGGTATGAAATAAATGATTTAGAAGTGTGCTCTTCCCTGTTCAAGATAATAAACTTCATTAAATTATAATCGTTCAATAGAGACTTGCCTAAGCCGATGAATATCAATGCATGCTTTATAGAGAAGATATATAGAACTTGGATAATATTAAGGATCGATTATTACATCAATATATTTTAACATTCCATCAAGTAAACACTCCTCATACGAGCAACTGAGGAAAAACAACAGCAAAAGAAATAATTTTACCGTTAATAAACATAGTCAGTGTTGAGGAGACCTACCTGTAGAAATGTGGCATCAAAGGAATATAGCATTATAGCTTAACATACTATAATTAATTACTATTTAACTGATATGACCTTTTCACCACTTATGTTTTAAGGCCCACTTTTGCGTGCACCAACCAAGGTCACAATGCGGTAAGACAATAACACTATACACTATGTTTCCCAACTAGGCTTCCTCAAGTGGCTTGAACTGATAAACATACGTAACGAGTTTGAATAACAATATTATTGTATATTGCAATTACCAGGAGTGTGCCATGATCAAGGAGCAAATATCTCACCCCCTAGTGTACGATTTTGGACCCTCAAAAAACTTACTGTTGCATTGATGCAAAATTTTCCAATCAAGTCCCTATATTTAGATATATATATTTCATGTCAGCAAAATGTACATTCATGCATACCACTACTTTGTGGGCCCATGATAGACACAATTGCATAAGAGAGTCCACATTCAGCAAGTTTTACTTCCTTCATAAACTTCTCAAGTCCAGCTGCATTAAAAGTACCATCTCCATCTATGAGATGGGTAGAGCAACAGTTGGCAGCTGAGTCTGAAAAGGAGAATACATAACATCATTAGGTCGATACCTATTTCATCATTGTTCATTGCTTAGAACAGCAGAACATTCACATGTCTAAAATTGCAACCCATTCATTGCTAATAATACCACATTTGATCAATGTTCAATATATGCTGACGTTTTTGCTTTATTGTTTATATTGTTCTAAACTTTATTTGCAATAAACAAGTCTTTCTATTTGTAATTTACAAAGGAAAACTAATCCCAACAGGCGGCAGGCTGGTTGTCACTTTAATGCCTTCATTTCTTATCCACATTCCCACACTGTACTTTAAACCTTTACATTTCTTACAAGGGAACAAATAACATAATTGTTGGAAAACAAAACCTCCCATGACATGTCAATTAACCACACCCAAATTCCCATCGAACTTGCAATGAAACACAATATCAAATTATCAACAACAAAAAAACACTATCCTAATGTAGTTGCAGTGATAGTAACATGGCGATTTTTGAAAATCAATCAATTCCTTAAAAAGCACTTCAGTAATTACATTACAATGGAATTTGTGGAACGAAAGCAACTAGCGTCGACAATCTGTTCTGCTAACTTTAAATTATACCATATATACAACCTCAGATGTGATCATATCGAGTTACAATGACCAGAAATCTACGTGAATAACAAATTGCGTACGTTTCTCATCATCAGACACTTTCATATGCATCTTAAAAAAAGGAACATCAATCAAATTGCAGTTAATGCAAACGAATGCAATCAATGTGGCTGCGATATTGAAACGCACAACCACTTAAGAAATTAGAATTCAATTGCCAAATTAATTCCGTTTTGTAACCATCCAATACACAAAGAGAAATCAAAATCCATGACACTAGATCAGAAGGATAGAGAAATTATTAAAATGCATTACCCATTGTAAAGTCTCGTCTATTGAATCAAACGATGATTGATGAATATGTCATTGATTTTGCTGAAACTGAGATTCGATGATGAGGAAGATGAAGAAAGTCGATCCTTAATTAATACGACGATTGAACCATTGCATTGTTGATGAGGGAAAGGGCCATGAATGTTAATCATCCAGTTGCATGTTCAGAAATTGAAGGGGGAAGTTTATAATATTTGAAGGTTAGGAGATTAAAATTATACAAATGCTAATATGGTTGGTTATACCTTATATTTCCTTAGAAGAAAAAACAAGTTATTTAACTACTTATCATCTAATTTGATAAATTAGGAGTAGATATCTGTAACAAAAAAAAAAAAAACATATATGTTTATGATTTTAAAAAATATACTACTTATTAGGTTAGATTATAACTTATCTCTTTTATTTTTTAAATAAATTAAAAAAATTATCCTTATTTTTGTAATAATAATAATAATAAGACTAACTACATAACGGTGTCTGTGGTTTATATTTACGGTTTTAGTCCCTGAAATAATTTTATTACACCACAAGTCCCTAAAATTGAAAAGTTGTAACATTTTGGTCCCTGAAACTAACGACGATTAGACATTTTTGTCATCTTGTCTTTCAGGAACCAACTAGGTAATTTATCATGTTTTGAACAAAAAATGATTCATTTTCATTTTAATTTTTTTTCATACAAAAAATGAAATTTATATACTTTGTTTCTTTTTTTAAACGAAAAAAACAATGAAACACTTGTATTTTTAATATTTATGAGGAAGAAACGACGAATCATTCAAATGATAACTTTTCTAAATGAAAAAAAAAACTTCAGCTCATCTTTATTTTGAGTTTTTCTAATGGACAAAATGAAATAAATCATTCCGATAGTAAATTTTCCAAACGGAAAAACTACAACTGCCTTGATTTTTAATTTTCCTAAATAGAAAGATAATGGTGAAATATTCAGATTTTCAATAACCAATTGAATAAAAATAACGAACCATGTCAATCATATAATTATTTTAAATAAATAATTATAGTGATATATAAAAAAAATATTAACATTAATAATTTCAATAAACATCTAAATAAAACTTAATAATCAAAACAAAACGAATAAAAGATAAAAATCTACATTTGGATAAGTAAATGATAAATAAAAAAATATAAAATTTATATATGAAGATAAATCTATATCTATATATATTAATAAAAGAAAACAATTCAGGACACATATCACTTCCTCATCACATTAAATTTTAATTTTCCCGCCTTTTTTTCCATTCAATAATTCATTTACTAATTTATCTATTATTAATAACAAAAATTCTATTTTGAATACTTTACTATTTAGTTCATGAAATGCAATAAAGGAAACACGTAAAAATTTAAATAACTCAATATTAATTTTAGGAGAAAAATTTATTTATAAGTAAGTTTGTATTTAATTTTATGGTTTATTACGAAAAATTAACAAGTTTTCTTGGTTTTTGTGTTTTGATCTCTCCATGTTATTTTTTTCAAAAAATTCTCATGTTAATTTTTTTTCTTGTTTTTGTGAAATTTGTCTATTAGAGTCAGATTATAATTGGTATACTGAGTTTTAAAGACTAAAAAATCGGGTTCTTATAGTCAAGTTTCACTAAACGTAAAAAATTAACTTGATGATTTTTTTTGAAAAAAAATAATATGGAAAGACGAAAACACAAAAAAAAAAAATGAAAACACATTGGTTTTTTTCATAATAAATCCTTAATTTTATATTAAACTTTTTATAAACTTAAATAGTTATTAAAAATACTCATGTTTACATGAGTAGATAAGCTAGTTATGATATAAAAAACAAAGAATAAGAAAGTATAAAATTACATAGATAGTACCTGAAAGACAAAAAAAGACAAAATTGCCTCGAATACTAACGGCTAAAGTTAACGCTGTTAGTTTCAATGACCAAAATGTTACAACTTTTCGATTTTAGAGACTTGTGGTGTAATAAATTTTTTCAGAGACTAAAACCGTAATTACATATAAACCATAGCGACCATTTATAATTTTGTCTAATAAGAATAATAATAATTTTTTAAAATAACAAGTTCTAAAAGATTATGAGAAAGTTATAAAAATGGTCTCTGTGATTTGCCTTCGATAAAGAAAACAGTCACTGATCTTTAAAAATTACAGAAACGGTCCTTTAAACATTATTCTCAAAACCAATTTTTGTTCTTATTCTCAAAATCAACTTTTGTAATCATTTTCATTAATTTTTATTTTAATTTATAAATTGTAAATATTAATTTAATAAGTTGCGATTTAATTAATTATCATTATTATTCATGTATTTTTATTTGTTAACAATTATTCTTGTTTTTACATATTTATTTTAATTATCTTTTATATATTTAATTTCTTTATTAAAAAATTATTTATTTTAGATTTCATTTGTTAAAGTATTTATATATTTTTATCCTTTACTATACGTTCATGTAAATTATTTATTTTACATTTCATTGATTTCAAACTTTAATGCAAATCAAATATATTCAAATCTAATAGCTTAATTTAATAATTAACTAACTAAATTTAAACAAACTCTATTATTCTTGTAATTATTTTGTTATACATATTTATAAATATTTAATTTTAGTATATAAGTTGGAAGCACTATGTTATTTATTGAATTAAATTTGAAAGTGCTAAAAAAACCTGTATTTTTGGCTTTTTAGGACCACAACCCACCGCCCACCACTCCAACTTTCGTCACTCATCGAGGGATCGAGCGGAAAGGCACAAGGTCAAATTTCCAAGCGATTCTGCTCAAGAGAATCCATGGCGCACAATCCTTCGCAGCTCCTCCCTTCAGGTTCTCATCTTCTCCATAACCCTATATCATTTGCACCAGTTGGCAGGCAGACATAACTGTTAGTTCAAATTTTAAGGTTTGTTTTTTTTAAAACGGATGCAGAGTTGATCGATCGGTGCATAGGTTCGAAGATATGGGTGATAATGAAAGGGGACAAGGAACTCGTTGGAACTCTCAAGGGTTTCGATGTCTATGTCAACATGGTCCTCGAAGACGTTACCGAATAGTCAGTAATTTCACCATCTCTCTCCTCTACTACACTTTCATAGATCTTGGATAGTTCATTGTTGAACTGTGTTTATGTATTTTCATGAATGTGCTTCCATTGGTTAAGGCGTGGTTGAAAAGTGGAACGAGACTATTAAGGTTTTATTTAAACCCTATGATTAGGGTTTTCTTCGAGGGGATTGTGATTGTGAAGCTGCAAGAATAAGTATGATATCATATTACATAACTTTATGATAGGTCATGCCATATTTACTGTTAAGTTATGCATTGTTCAATCATATGGTATATGGATTATCGGTATTTGAGTAATTATAATCCAAATGCTTCTAGGCTCTAAGCGCCATCTAGCTCCATCGAAGAATTTGAATCACTATGTCGTAGAATCCCTTTGGAGACCTTGTCGACTGGGGTGTGAGAATTGTTTGGTTAGCTAAACGATTAACTTTGCCAGGGAAAAAGAAAATGAAATAAAAAAGAAAAGAAAAAGAAGATGCCTTAAGTCCCATTGTATTTGAAAGTCATGGAAGGACTAGATCATTAAAGTCATTATATTGTGACTTCATAGTTCATACTTCGTTGAATATAATGGGTAGAAATCGAAGCTGTGAAATATTGGTGTGTGGCTTGATTTTAAGCAATGATCTTACAAATTGTCTTCATGGACAAGTTATGATTTCGTAATATTTTTTATTACCAAAAAGAGAAATTTACCATGTTCTTTTTTTATTTAACAGTGTGTATAACATAGCTATACAAGCATTCTAGACGACAGTTAATTGTTATCATCATTGTTGTTTGTCTAATTGGCAAATAACTGATAGCATATTTATCTTATGGTAATTAACCCTAGACGAATTTCTAGCATTTTCATACTTATCTTTTCACATCTCAGTGATTGACTTCTGGCATTTGGATAAGGAAAATAAAACCCTTTTATGTGGATATAGTAATGCCAACTAGGGAAGTAAAGTTTAATCCGTCTTAATGTATCAGAAGTTAAACCAACTTAAATTTATGAACAGAGTATTCAAGCTTATTTAGAGTCAGCCTTCAGGTAATTTGGAACTCATTAACTAGGATCTTGCAGTGCCTTTTATTTGACCAAAATTGACATCAAAGAGTTGTCAAGAACACAATAAAAAATGTCAGTGATGTTTTCAAATCATGCAAGCCTTTGTTATCTTGTACATATGTCACATGATTAATATATTATTGATAAATAAAGCATCCATGAAGTTCACTTTTAGATGCTATCATGCTATAATCAAACAAGTATATAGGCATTCTTAGTTGTTAGTCCTGGATTTGTATCTTTACAAGGACAAGTTAGAAACTGATTGCATTGTTAACAGGCAGATACTTGCATTATAATATACAAATATTAAGTTGTCTGATGGTGTTTTTTGAATAGTGAATACTATGTTAAATCGCATAGTATTCACTATTTACGTTAAACTGTTTCAACTTTCTAAAAAGAATTCCTTTGTTATTTGCTCCACAAATCTTTTTCCTTACAACTTTACCATTTGATTTATATTTAAAACGAAACGAGAGAGAGAGAGAGAGAGAGAGAGAGAGAATATGCAGACACTGTGCACTGTCTATCTATATTGAATCCCAAACTCAGCTCAAACCAATGCAAGGTTTTCCTTGTTAAAAGTCAATGTGTGAACGCTTCCATCCAGCAAAGCAGACAAAGACACTTGTGAAGTCTGAATACATATGGAGCTTATAATGAGTGCATATTTATAAAATGTGTTGGAGCCAAAACGGAGCATGTTTCTAATTTCAATAGGAACGAGATAAAATTACTAGCCGCACCATTTTCTTGTGAATGTTTTAACTTTTAAGTAACCAGTTATGTAGAGTCAAAAAGGTTGAAGTACTGACAACCCCAACCGGCCCATACTAAACCGTTAGAGACCCATTGCGTGAGGTAAATCGAGCTAACCCAACATTAAGGCAACACTTGGGAGTCCAAAGGCTTCAAGGGAGCCGCTTTGCTATCCCTCCTCCTCGAACCCCTGATCTTTGTTAGGTAGAGTCAATTTGCTAGTGCTCTTTCCAACAGGGCTATATGCTGGGAGGCTTTAAGTAACCAATCAAGGAGACGTTTGGTTCGCGGATTTCCTGGGATTTGCATTTAAAATCCTGTGTTTGGTTCGCAGATTTCAGTAAGGATTTAAAATCCCAGGATTTCATAAATCCCTTCCCTCTTTGTTATTTAAAAACTCAGCCTCCCCCTTAGGATTTTAAATCCCAGTTACTTTGCATTCTTTAGATTAACAAATTTTTTCTATAAGATAATGCAGATTATTTGACAAAATCCTGACAAATGCAAATGTTGCATGATACAAATCCTTTGACAAAATGCAAATCCTAGAGAAAAAAATCTGCGAACCAAACGCCCCCGAATCTTTTTCTATCCTTCACTCATGAATGTGTCCACTACTATTAGTATTAAGAGAAGAGAACTTTTTGAATGCTTAGCTCTACTTAACCAACACTAATAGGAATAATCTTCAGTGTCATTAGTTTTTCTAGTTACTTCATTCAAGTATGTTCCAGTAGTTGTATTAGTTATATTAGTTATTATTATTGTTTCGTAGGCCATACTATTTTAGTTATAACTACATATGAAATTGCATTTGTATGTTATTCTTTGGTAAGATGCTGAACATCATCCTTGTGAAGCTAAATATCCTGGAATTTTTCGGCTAATCTTCGTTTTGCCCACATCACTTGGAAGTAAGATTGTAATTATGTATAGAGTTAGAGTTGGAGATGCATGCTCTATAATACACACAAACAGAAGATTATAAATTTATAATGCATGCTTCTCCAAACTTAAAAGGTTTGGAGTTGCTGAGTGATGTAGGACAAAACTAAGAAACAAATAATGGAAAGGATGGTTTGGGAATTAGTACAAAATTCCGAGGTAATTTAAGATTGGAGTTAGGTATGGAGTTAGACCATTCGACAAAAAATATATAGCTACAAAAGATCACATGAACACTTTTAACATAAGCATACTATATTACTACTTGATCGCTGCGTTGCACGTGTACCATTTCTAGTGTGTGTATGAAAAAATAAGAATCTTACAAACGATCTGAATGTATACACTTGCTAAATTACGCAGCTTTTGTAGTGTGTGTGTGAAGTAATTTTCCGTCCTGGTATATTATTATGCTTATTGACTTCTCTATATTGCAGTGAAATTACCCCTGAAGGACGTCGTATTACTAAACTTGATCAGATTTTGCTCAATGGAAATAACATCGCAATTGTAAGTGTTATTTCTAGCATCACATGGGTTCATTTAAGATAACCAATGTTGCAATGTTGCATACAGGTCTCACAAAACCATAGGCCCATAGGTCTCACAAAACCAACACAAATTGGTTGTAAATTTTCATTTTATCCCATTTAAGTCCATTGTTTTCATGCAGCTTGTTCCTGGTGGTTCTCCGGATCCTGAATGATCAGTCACGCTGCATCGGGCTATAGAGGCGGTCATATTGAAAAACGGATCAACCATGTTTTTAGATCAGTTTGTTTGAAGGATCAGGGGTGCTTTTTCTAAACCCATCTCGGATTTGGGGGGTTAGGGTGTAGTTTAAAAATTCGTTTCGTTTAACTGGCTTCTAAAAGTACATTAGGAAACATTTGTAATGTCTTAATATTGTAATATTGTTTCTGTTTTTCCGCTGGTTATAATCATGAATTAGGGTGTCCTCAAACCGAATATTTTCGTGATCTAAATGTGTGATACTTTTATGGGATAATTACAAAAATAGCCACATCTTAAATCTTTATTCACTTTTTAGCCATTTTATATACATTTTACCAAAATAGCCACACTTTACGTTACCACATTTACGTGATAGCCACAATTTACGTGATTTGTACTTTTTTTTTCATTTTTTTATGCATTACGTTACAAAATGTGTTTGGTCACGTAAATTGTTGTACTTTACGTGACCACTGATTTGTACTTTTTTCATTTTTTAATGTATTACGTTACAAAAGATGTTTGGTCACGTAAATTGTTGTACTTTACGTGACCACTTTTAAAAATTTGTTCCTTCCCCATAAAAATGTAATGATTGCTTAAAAAAGAAAATTTTAAATCACTTTTCTCTATCTCCACAAATCTTCAAGATCAAAGTTATAAGTTGTTCCATAATTGCATTCTCTGGATGCAGACTCGATCGTATGGTGCGCTATCTCTGGATGCAGACTCGATCGATCGTAGTATGCAGTGGTGGAGTCAGGACCAAATATGGGCTGCTGGGTTAGTCACACACCCAACTTCACCTTTTGCATGTGCACACTCACTTGTCTTAATTCTCATGGGTTTAGACCACTCCAACGGCCCAATCCCCACAATACATAATCCATCATCCCCACCCAAATTTAAAAAAAGAGAAAAGAAAAAGAAAAGCGCATCTGGAAGGCCTGTAAATTGCATTCTGGATCTTTGTTGTTTCTCAACTTCCCATAAATGGATACTTGCAAAGTTGTTTTCTTTGTCATATTTTGCATCGGTGTTACCTCCGCTGCCAGATCACTCTTCAGTTACGAAGGTGGTGGTGGTGGTGAACATGTAACACCTGGATATGGTGCATATGGAGGAGGTGGTGGTGGTTCAGGGAGTGGTGGTGGTAGTGGGTATGGAGGAGGAGGTGAACATGACGGAGGATATGGTGGTGGTGGCGGTAGTGGCCATGGTGGTGGAGGTGGATATGTTGGTGGGTATGATCATGTACCTAGTTATAACTTTGATCTTCAAGATTTATGGAGAGAGAAGAGTGATTTAAAATATTTTATTTTAAGCAATCATTAGATTTTTATGGGGAAGGAACAAATTTTTAAAAGTGGTCACGTAAAGTACAACAATTTACGTGACCAAACACCTTTTGTAATGTAATGCATTAAAAAATGAAAAAAAGTACAAATCAATGGTCACGTAAAGTACAACAATTTACGTGACCAAACATCTTTTGTAACGTAATGCATTAAAAAATGAAAAAAAAAGTACAAATCACGTAAATTGTGGCTATCACGTAAATGTGGTAACGTAAAGTGTGGCTATTTTGGTAAAATGTATATAAAATGGCTAAAAAGTGAATAAAGATTTGAAATGTGGCTATTTTTGTAATTATCCCTACTTTTATCATCATGTCAAAATGGTTGAGTTTAGGCTTGAATTGGGTATGATGTGTAATAATTGGATGAGACAGACAGACACATGCAGTTTACTCTGTGTAGGGGTGTCAATTAGAGTCCATCCAAACGGTTGGAGCAAACGGGTTGACGACCAAAAGTTATAGAATTTACATAATTTTGAATTTTTTTTAAAGAACAATTTTTTTAATACGCCGTTTTATAAATTTTCATTTTTAGAAAAAATTCATGTTCTATATTAGTTTTTTACAATGGGTCCATTTAACTGTTCGGCCCGTTGGGTCAAGATTGCCACCCCTAACTCTGTGTGAAATGTCATTTTCAATTTGAATGAAATTTTTAATGATTTCGTTAAGAAAATAAAATAATAAAAAATGGTTCTAAGAGTCATTTGGATTTAAAGCCAGTTAAACATTTACAATCTGTTCTTCACTTTTAAATAATAATAAAAAGAATGGAAAAGACGATGAATAAAAGAAATACAGAGAAAATGAAGAGAAAACAAAAAATAAGTTTTTGAAAAAACACAAATTTATGGTTTTTTTTCCTTTCACTCTTGGAGAGAAAGATTTTCATGATTTTTTCTTTCCAAATCCTCTCTTCTTTCCTTTAAAATGTTTAAAGAACATAACACTTTTTGTTTATTTCCACTTTCTTTTCCTTTTTTCAACTTTCTCTCGTTAAGTTATATTGGAAAACACAACGTTTGAAATGTTTAGTACTAGTAACAGAATAAAATTGTTTATGTTTTATAAGTTTTTTAAACTAATAAAAATTAACCATAAATAAAGATTGACAAATATTATAAATATGTAAAATTTCATTTATTTTCATACTACTTTATTATCTGTATACTACACGACATCTTAAATAATTGAGTTTAAACTTTGGTAATTGGGAACTCGGTTAGAATAAAAGAGAACAGAGAGATTGAAAGATAAGAGCGGTATTTATTGATTTTCAAAACAAAAACCCTAGTCATAGGATTTTTTATAATTAAATTATTTTTATTTTATTTTATTAATAGAAATCGTAGAATACACATGTCATATATCGTCGTTAATTCAAGTGACAGCTTACTTAATCACCAAGTGCCCAAGTGACACATAGTTACTTTTTTAGTAGAATAGATGGATAGATTTTAATTTTTTTTATAATAAAATAAGAGAACTAAAATTTATATAAATTTTAATTATTATTATTTTCCCTGGGGATTTAAGATTTTTATCACAAATAAAATACCTTGTAGACACAAAAATTATAGATATTTCGATTTTATCGTACTAAATTTAGATGGATAAATTGGATACAAATGAATGATTTCTGTCATATTACATGTTAGTTAAATACATATTTGAAAGTTTACATAGTAACACATTATCCAACAAAACTAATGTAGAAATACCTCAATGTTATATGTATATAACTATATATAACCTTTAACATAATTTATATACGTATGATACACAAAAATTCATTAAAATAAACAAGTTATAAAAACAATTGTTGAATCGTAACGTATGATGTATGTTGTACTTTATACATGTTGCAAAATGGTCAGACGTACAGATTACATTTCTTTTGAGTGGGTCCCACCTCAAAAACCAATAAGAACACGCGTATCATCACTTGCATGCTTCTGCGCGTGTGTTTTACCAGCGAAGTAAAAGTCGGGTCAGCCCCGTAAAATGGGGCAAAATAGTGACCGACCCGGATATGGTTGTTAAGAAATTCGATTCCTTCAACTGGGTTTTAGGCTCTCCGTCTTCTTCTTCTTCTTCTTCATCTATCTCTCTCCCTCTAAAAAAAGGGTTTTAGGGCAATTTTCTCTCTCTAGGGTTTTGGGCGACATGGATAGGTACACGAAGGTGGAGCAGAAGAAACCTGATATACCTATCAACGAGAATGAGATCAGAATCACTTCTCAGGGCTTGGTTCGTAACTACATCAGCTACGCTACGACTCTTCTTCAGGTATTAACATGATCATACCTCCGTTGTATAGTGAAATGTGTTTTTATATTTTGCTTTTCGTTGCCTTCTTCCAAGTGTTGTTGTTTAATTTGTGCTTATATGAAAATCCGTTTTTTATATTTTACCATTTACACTGGTTCTATGAGTGCATTGTTTGATTTTCCTTGTGCCTGATGCTAGGATTAATTTATTTTGTGTGTTTTTTGTTTTCGAATTAATTAGTACAACAACAGACGCTTTCTATTTTCTTCTGGTCTGTCTAGGCTAAATATTCTATGTATATTTGAGAATCTATGTCAAAATTCTGGTAGATGGTTGGTATCAACATTGATTCTTTGAGTTTTCTCCATGGATATGTGCATCGGTAAGTTCTTCTTGTATGTATCGTTTGGTTAGATTGTAATGTAAGGAATAAAACCTTTTTTTGTTGTAATGTGCGGCGAATCAAATCATCTCTGACTCTATGTGGCCTCAATTTCTTTGTATACCGGAGTGACGTTCATTAATAGTAGTTTTCAGGGGTCACTTTGATCAAACATGCATCGGCATATTTTTTTCATTCTGTTTGTACGACTAAGTGACTTATGACAAGCATTCATGGGATTTACTGTTTCTTCATAATCATGTTGTTTGTGAAAAGAATCTAAATGTGAATGATTCTGTAGGAGAGACGGGGCAAAGAAATTGTTTTGAAAGCAATGGGACAGGCAATTAGCAAGACAGTAGCCATTGCAGAGATTATTAAGGTTTGCTACTCTGAATTACTTCTGTAAATTTATGTTTCCCTTTGGTTTCTCATGTACAGAAGTAGTAAGAAACTCTATTTTCAAACAGAGAAACATTTCACGATTGCATCAAGATACGCAAATCAGTTCAATAAGCATAACTGATGTATGGGAACCTATCGAAGAGGGCCTTCTACCGTAAGTTTCATCCACATGATGGCAAGGCGCCAAAGCTTTCAAGGATTAATGACAACAAAATGATTCCATACTTTATGCCACATTAATGTTTTTGTTAAGATGCCTGTTAGATGTTTCACTTTTCGTTAAATGCAGTGTGGAGATGACTCGGCAGGTCTCAATGATTTCAATTACCTTGTCAACTAAGGAGCTGAACAAGAATTCACCAGGGTGAGTTCTAGCATATTTAAAACAGAAATCAGAAGCCACCTGGATGTAATTAATGATTTAACGTAAGTGTTTGGCATGGCTCAGGTATCAAGCTCCGCTGTATGTGGAGAGATCAAGGCCACAGTATAACAATTTTCAGCGCCAGCAACAATCAAGACAGGCACCACAAGCATATAATTCAGTAAATGAAGGTGGGTTGACATGAATATATTGATGTGTACGAACATGACTTTTGTTGATTCTTTTCTTTATTAAAAAATAAAAATAAGTATTACTTGCGTTCGTAGAGCCATATGGGGGAAACTATCATGGAAATAGGGGTCGTGGTCAAGGTGGGGGAAGAGGAGGGAGAGGCCGTGGTTGGAACAGGGGTGGGTATGGGAATCAAGGGGGAGGATACGGAAGCTATCAAGGGGATGGGTACAGAAACTACCAAGGGGGTGGTGGATATGGTAACTACCAAGGAGGCAGGGGATATGGAAACTACCGAGGAGGCCGAGGATATGGGAACAATCAAGGTGGCGGTGAATATGGAAACTATCAAGGTGGCAGTGAATACGGAAACTATCAAGGTCTTATAGCTACTGAACAAACTCCATAAAATTTTATTTCTATGCTAATCATTTAAAATTCTCACTATAGTACTTTTGTCCTCAACAGATAACAATGGCTATTCGAACCGTGGTCGTGGTGGTGGCCGTGGGGGAAATGCAGGCTACCGTGGTTAGTTATTTTGTTAAATTATGTTTTTTGATGCATTATGCTTGCTTCATAGATAATATGATGCATTACTTGTTGCTGTTTAATCATAAACAGGAGGTGGGTACATGAGAGGAAGCAGTGGCGTTAGGGGTGGTGGAGGAGGCGGCAGATTTAACGGAAGAGGTAGGGGAAGGATGGGAATGGGAGGGCGTGGAAGTGACCTGCAGCAACAGTAGACTGAGGTTTGCTCTATTTGCTATATATTCTTGCGTTGATGTTGGGAGTCTGTTTATGAAGCAGTGAGTAGTGATTACTGGATTTGGGTGGGTATCCTAATATATTTCTTTATCTTTTTTATTAAATTTTATTTTAAAAAGTTTTGGCTGTTGGAGTTTGTGGTGGTGTTGGTGTTGGTATTGTTATAGCAAAAGGAGCAAGGGTCTAGGTTTATACATTGCTGCAGTTGATTTTGGTATATTCTGCTCTTGGTGGTCATAGGATAATTACTCTTTTCATTGTATATCGCCATAAAAGGTTGCTTTTTATCTTCTCTCTTCTTTGAATAATCTCTCTCTATCTCTCTATTTGCTACTCTTCTTTAATTTAGATTATACCAACTAAACTATCACACATTTTTTTGGGGTCAATTTTCTTTTGGTCAAATAGCAGATCTCATTTTTCAGTTCTTTAAAAACGGAAATCGTGAATATTTGGTCATGCTGTCATGTAGTATTGGAGTTGACTAGCATTGCTTAAAATAGCAATCAATTATCATTTTTTTCTCAATTTGTGTAACAAAGTATCTAAAAAGTTAAAATACTAATATTGTATTGTTAAATATGTCACATTTTAATATTGCATAGCCTAACGAACCGATTATCGAGTTTACAAGAGATGTGAATAGCAAGGAAACCATAAAATATGACGTTAGTAACATAATTGGTTAAAAAATTAAGAGATGGTTACTCTACAACTCAAGTATAACATTTAGGTAACCGGCTCAATTGGTTTGTAAAACCTTTGTTGGGCTAATCATAAAGGGGTCAATTTCTTTTCGATGTTACTCTATCTCGGAGTCAGGAATACTTAAAACATCATCTGCTGGATGGCCTGTTTTTTAATAATTAATACTCATTCATCTGCACAACAACGCAAGCATGGACTGGACTGGACTGGACTGGAGCATCAATGAATGATAAGTGTGTCCAGTGTCCCACTTCCAAAAGTAAACATCTTCGCTAACTTCGTTTGTAATTTGTTCCTGCTACTGCTACTGCTTGCCATGCCATCCTAACTAAACACGATCGATACCTTTCTCTTCTCTTCTTTTGATATGATATGATGATAAGTAACAGAACTAGGGCATGACATTATTTTTTTTCCTTCTCTTGCATACCACTCCCTTCTCTCTTAAATTAAATTTATAACGTTTACCAATAAAAAATGAAAATAAGTTGTCTCAACTTGCTTGAAATTCCGATTAAACTTTGATGCTGAATGCCGTTTAATCAAAATTTTGTGATAACAAATCACATTGTTGATTAGAAATAACAAAATTTGTAACCATTATGGTGTCATAATGATTACAAAAAGAATACAAAGTCCATCTAAAGTTGAACCTTATATACACATAGGGTTTGTAAACAAGCCGAGTTTAAGACCCGGAAGGTTCAAGCTCGACCCGCTCAAAAGTATTAGATTCGAATCGGCTCGTTTTGAGCTTTATGTGCAAAGCTTAGTTTGCCTCGTGAAAGATTTTAAATGCTCGGGTTTGGCTCATTTATTATAAATAATGTTTAGTTAATTTTGTTATATGGTTTAGTTTTCATTATATATATATTTATTGATTAAAAATATATTTATATAAAGCTCATTTAAGCTTGTCTAGACTTGCGATCTCGATATGTAAAGCTTGAGCTCGGACTCGTTTATTAATTAGCTCGATTTCAAATTTGAGTTCAACTTGTTTAAATTGAGTTTTTAACGAGTCGAGTTCGAGTAGTAGCTCGATTTACTTACACCTATTGACACCTAAAATTATATAGACTACTAGGAACCCTGTTTTGATTTGTAAGCTGTTAATACATTTTGCCATAAGATTAAGATTTTCTCCAAGTGACACATTTATGCTTGCAAGGTGAATAATTTTTATGGTTTCAGGGTAGAAGAAGCATCAATTATCTCATAAAATTTACTATCATGTTCTATAATCTATATATTGATATTTCATTTTTTAGAACTAATTGTGTCGGGGCACTTTTCAGTTAGATAACAATATTTTGTTCATATCATCTACAACTTACGGATATTATTGGTTTAATTTATTATATAGTAATGTATATCAAATTAGTAGAGTGATGTATGGTTGTCACTGGATCATGAATAACAATATTTATAATAATTTGACTATTAAAAAATAGAAATATTTAATAATAACATAATATAACACACATCTATACTATATTATAATTCATGTATGAATTATTATAATAGGGTTAATATTGAAAAAACCCTATAAACTTTTATCATTTTCATGATTAAGTCCTTAAACTTTTTTCCTGATTGTTTAAGTCCCTAAAATATTTTTGTATTATTTAAAAGTATATATTTTTTTACCAGCTACCGGATGAGTAAGTAAAACACAACCAATAAAACAAAAAGTTTAGGGACTTAATCGCTAAAACATGTAAAAATAGTGTGTTTTTTGAATAGGACAAAAATAGTTAAGGGACTTAAACAATCAGAAAAAAAGTTTAGGGACTTAATCACAAAACTAAGAAAAATTTGTGGGGTTTTTCAATATGAACTCATTATAATATTATCTTATTTCTACAATCAGTTATTGAAATTGATGAATATGAAGTATTGAAATTCTATGCATTAATACTAATAAAATTTTATATATGGGATTTTTTTATAAAACGTTTTCCAATTAATTGTGTCTTTTAAATTATTTAATAAGTAGATTCATTATATTATTACAGAGCCTCTAAAACGGGCAAAATGTTAGTATTATATAACAATAACAAGTTTTTTCTCCCCTCACGTTGTGACGGGGTTAGAAACATTAATATAGAATAAAAATTTATTAAAGTGCTAAAATGTTGATTAACTAAAATAGACGCAACAATTGATTGTAGTGAAAAAAGACAATACATGTTACATTTGGCACTAAATTTATTTAAATATTTCAATGAACATCTCAATAATCAATACGTTAATATATGTAGAACTTTTATATTTTTATTGCAAAATCACATTCTCAAAAGAAATCCATATAATATTTTACGTTGATTCTCGTATATTTACGGTAAAATAGTACCATGAGTCCATGACAAATGTTTGAACTTAGTAATTTTATGGGGTTTATTCAATTTAAATTAATATTTTTTTTATTTTAATTTTATCATTTTTATGGTTGACTTCTTTTTTTTAACGAACTTGTAGTCCAACATTAACCGAAAGCCCATTGGACCCTTTGAGTATAACGCTAAATATATTTGATATTTATGTTGTATTTCGTAGGTAAATTTTGGTTGATATAAACCAAACACTTATATATAATATTTACAAAAGGTAACACCTATGTGGACAACTAACTTCAAACACCTTCCATTCATTCTCGTATTTATCTAACCACACCACCATATTCAAAATTCATCACTCTCTTCCCACAAGGAACCCCCTTGTCTAGATCACGCAAAGGCATAAATGCATAGCAATCAGAAAACCAATTAAATTTCTAGTCTTGATTAAAGGTTTCAATTTATTTTTCAAGAGTGGATGTGGGTTCTGTTGAAACTGAGAATTGGTAGTGACATTCATGAATGAGGATTTTGTAAGGTGAATTGCATTTTCGTCTCGTAATCAATAAACTTAACATGGCATATAATTGGTTTTGATGAGTGAATGTGAAAATACAGGAGAGTAAGCTCTGGCATTTCACATGATAAAGATCGTCGAATTAAACGAGAGCATTGTCATTTCACATTATAAAGATTGCATTGCTTTCCATCATTGTCATCTCAATCAATCTCAAAAAAGTATACGCATGACTGCTTGTTTTGACCACCATTTGATTCTCTATACCTGCTCGTAAGAGGGAAGATGAGAAAGGATAAAGCAATGATAACAAAAAGCCCTCATGAAAGTGATTTCATCAAGGTTCCTCATCCCCATTTGATTCTCTGCAACTTTAGATAAGATTTCGTAAGGTTTAATCCATTCACATTGCTTCTATCAATGTATGGGTTGTCATTCTTTGATAGATCATTGTTTTTAACATGTTAATAGTTTAATTGTGTAATGATTGTTTGATGTACCGACATTGAATTATTTGAATCTGATTCGTTGTTTTTTCAATGAAAAATTAGATTTTCTGACAAATATATTGGATTTATCAGCCTTGTTACATGTTACCTACCTACTCAACAAGTCAGAAATATAGTTTTAGATAAGACAAAAAATATATATAAGAACTAAACAATTGAAAAAAAAAAGTAGTGACTTAGGGTGTTTTGACAAAGAACTTTTCGGAGCTTCAACTTTCAATTTTTGGAAGCTCAAGCTCAAAAGCTCCGTTCGGTTGATAGGAACCTAAAGTTTTTTATTCAAATTTAAAAGGTTTTGCACGATAAACTACTTGGGGTATGTTTGGCATAATTAACTGAAGCTTTTAGTAGTTGTAGGAGCTTCTGGAGCAGAAGCTTTTAGTTTTATAAATGTGTTTAATTAAAAATAGTTGTGATGGTAGTTTTTAGTATTAAATAACATAAAATGATGATAAAATTAACTTAAAATTATAGTTTATAATTACTATTGGGATAAATAAAGTAATTTTGTTAGACCAAAAGTTCAAACTTCTTTTGAAAGTTACATCAAGTAGCTTGTCGTGGAAGAACTTTTGGACGCTTTCATTTCCGAATCAAAAGCTCAAGTTCCTATCAACCAACGGAGCTTTAGAGTTTTAGTTTTTAAAATCAAAAGCTGAAGCTCCTAGAAGCTTTTTACCAAATACGTTCTTGAAGTAGCTTTCAAAATGAGATTGAGTTTTTGGTCGAACAAAATTAGCTACATCTATAACTATTTTTACCAAACATATTTATAAAAAATAAAAAGTTTTGCCCTTTCAAAAGAACTACATCTCACAAAAAATATAGCTACTAAAAGTTAGGGAGTCTATTTACACCCCATGATGGGGTAGAGAAGGGTTAGGTTGAATTTGAAAATTGAAATGGTAAAATTTATCATTTTTATTGGTTAATTAATTATAAAAACCTGATTTCTAATAATACAGTAATAATGATAATATAAAAATAGACATTTATGCGGTGAGAACATTAGCACATGAAAGTTTCAACTCAGAGTTGAGTTCCTAGTGCCAAACATGGTCTTAAATCCTAAATCAATAAATCTACTAACAGGGTAATGATATAGTAACGTAATATAGTAATGAAATATTAACCTTGATTGATGAGCTCATGAACAATCCAATTATTCCAATCCATGGAATCAATTATGATGCCGCCCGCCATTTTCAACGAACGCAATCGATCTTTATCTTCCCTTCGCTCTCGCCGCCACCTTCATCTCCCTTCAAATTATCAGTTTCCATTAACCCTAATCCTACAACTCCTAATTCGAAATGGCGACCAGAGAACCAGAAATCATCAGAAACAAACAACAGATGAGAAATTGGACAAGATCTATGAGAGCTCAAGGCAAAACGATTGGGTTAGTACCTACTATGGGTTACCTTCATCAAGGTCATCTCTCTCTCATTACTGAAGCTCAAAGACACGCGCAACTTATTGTTGTTTCAATCTACGTTAATCCTGGTCAATTTTCCGCAAATGAAGATCTCTCTACATATCCATCTGATTTCCGGGGAGATATTGACAAACTCAAGTCGATTCCGAATGGTGTTGATGTTGTTTTCAATCCACAAAATCTGTATGATTATGGAGAAGAGAGAGAACGATTAGGTCTGAAGAAGAGAGAGAAAGAGGGAGGAATTGTTTCATGTTTGGAGGACGGAGGAGCGGGGACTGGACATGAGACGTGGATTAGGGTTGAGAATTTGGAGAAGGGAATGTGTGGGAAGAGTAGGCCTGTGTTTTTTAGAGGCGTTGCTACTGTTGTGGCTAAATTGTTCAATATAATTGAACCTGATGTTGCTGTTTTTGGGAAGAAGGATTATCAGCAATGGCGGATCATTCAACGAATGGTGAGTTCTTTTCTGATTCATAATTCTTTCATCTGTTTGAAGCTGAATTCCTAGCGAATTATTTTGATACTCTGGTTCAATTTTCTGTTAAATTGAGTGTTTCAGTGCGGTTCCCTCTACCATTTGATAGTTATTCATCTGGAAGTTCAAATTGTTGCATACTCTCAAGTTGTAAATATGTGTTTATGACTTTTGAGTGTGAGTGATTCTGTGTTTTCCTTTCTGGTTTATATTTTTTCATCTTTTGAAGTTCAAATCTTGTGAATATGTTGATACTCTGCTTCAAGTTGTTGTTAAACTGTGTTTTGAGTGTGAGTGACTCAGTGAGCTCCTATCTGGCACATTATTTTCATCTGTTTGGAATTTTAAATTCTTGTGAATATGTTGATACTCTGCTTCAAAGTGATGTTAAATGTGGGTGACTCAGTTTCTTTCTGGCTCATAAATTTGATAAAAACTAGCAGAAAGAAGAGAAAAATAGGAGGCTAAGGTAGTCGTAAGATTAAGGACGCATTTGTTTGGTGAGTTTTTAAGGTATGTAATGGGTTTGGGTTTCATAGATGTAGTTTGTTTGAAAAATGATTACCAAACATGTGGAAATGATTTCTTTCAAACTTATACCTATACCCATACACATTCCTAAACCCATCAACAAACCAAACGCGCCCTAAGACTTAATTATTCCCGAGATACAAAGCAGCAAGCTCTATTTATGCTACGAGATCCAACTGTTACGTGCCTAGAGAATATGTAACAATGCAGAAGAATAACCTACATAGTCTCGACTCCTATAAAAGTGGTAATTGGTAAACATAAACTACCTGATACTTAGTCAAATATACTACTAAAAGAAATAATTACTTTAATAATAAATTCTGAATATCTCTTAAGAAAATTTTCATCTGTTTGAAATTCAAATCCTCGTGAATATGTTGATACCCTGCTTAAAAGTGTAATGTGTGTTTGGGTTTGAGTGACTTGGTGAGTTCCTTTCTGATTCAGAATGATCAGTCATTTGAAGTTCAAATCATTGAGAATGCTCATTCTGATTCAAATTTTTGGGTGAATTCTTGTCATATTCATAATGAATTGTTTGAACTTTGAATTATGTTGATATCATGATTCAACTTGTTGTGGAAACATGTCTCTCTATGAGTATATGATGAAATCCATTTCCTATTATTCATGATGATGCATATGATGAAATCGTGTTGTTTTGTGAGTGACTCAACGAACTTCTTTCTTATTCATAATGTGTCTTTTGTTTGGAGTTTAAATTATGCAATTTATGTTCATTCCCTGCTCAAGCGGCTGAACAAATGTTTCTTTACGATTACGTTTCCACACATCACACTTCGTTTTTTTACTGCAAACAAATCATTTTTCTTAACAAAAAAAAAAGGGAGAAAGAACTGGAAGAAGAGGAAAATCACGACATTTAGTAGAAGGGGATGGATCTATTGATTCATGGCAATGTAAATGGAATCATATTATCCTACCTGGAAATTTGTATCCAAAATCGTTTATTTTTCTAATGCGTAGTGTATTGTTTTCAGTTTCACAAGAGTTTGTTTGCATAAATTAGTTGAATATGATGGTTCAAGAAGTTAATAACGCATTTATATATGTGTCTATGTTTGAAGTCAATCATGATTTGGACCCAAGTTTATGATGTATATATTTTTATTCTTTTTATGAACAATCTACTTCTAGGTTCGAGATCTTGATTTTGCGGTGAAAGTGATTGGTTCAGAGATGATACGAGACAAAGATGGCCTAGCGATGAGCTCTCGTAATGTTCATCTTTCACCCCAAGAGAGGGAACAGGTTGGGCCTTCATCATTTATGTTTCCATTATGTGGATCCTACAAATAAATGCAATACCGGTCCTCTTATTTGATGCTAAAGAAAACAAAATTTAATGCAAGAATGGGTTCCATTTTATTTTATTGTACCTGAGAAACAAAGGGAAAAAAACCCATGAAACCTAGAAGAATTTCTCAAAAAATGAATGCGACAGCAGGTCCCAGATACTTGATGTAACAGGAGAAATGAAGCACAAGATGAAGGATAGCTGCTTTCCCACTCTCCTGTTACACACCTTAAAGGTTGAATGATTTGACTTTTTAAGCCATTATATTTGACTTTATTGCGAAACCATCGTTCATGTTAATACTTAGGAAAAGAACATTACACCTTTCCAGAAAGTGTCAAATCTTGATTTTTCTTTTTTCCATCTATATCTCCATATTTGTCTAGGAACACTAGTTTTTGTGAGCAGTGAACTATCTTTTATTATGTTTTGGTCGAAATTGCAATGATAATTGTTAGTTTGCAACGGAAGATACAATAGGTCAAAAGATTGATCCATCTTTGAAATGAAATAACTAAATTTATGTATTTAAATTTCTTTAGTTAGTGTTTATTGCACTTGGTTGAAGTGATCATGGATTTATGGTTGCAAAATATATTCAACTTGCGGTATGCTTTGTGGAATCCTAAACAAATTTCTTCCAAAATTTGTAGGCGTTGTCAATAAGCCGGTCTCTGTTTGAAGCCAAATCAGCTGCCAAAAAGGGTAAAAACATTTGCAGTGAATTAAGAATATCAGTGATTGAAAGTATAGAAGCAGCAGGTGGAAAAATTGACTATGTTGAGGTGAGACATTTACAGTCTTTACATTTAGCCTGGTCTAATCTTCATGTTAGGATTTTCAGAAACTAAAATTGCAGAATTGAAACCAAGAACTCATAAATTTAGAACCCAAATATGAATCAAGAAGAAGAACTCAAATTCACATTAATCAAATTGGGTTACATGTCTACAAATTGAGTTATTGTCCACATTTGACCCAAGGACCTATTTATACTAAAAACTACAAAACTAACCAAGACTAACTCTAATCTAACTGTCAGGGGATTACACTTAACCCTCTGAACTATTACAACTAATTCTAGTCACTAAACCTCACACTTCATTTATCAACCTATAAAGAAAGCCATCTAGATTAGATGTTACACATCTAAATATCATGAACACAAAGTAAACTTAGAGAACCGACGCTGCTTGGGAGTGATTCATTGCTCATATAGATTAGATGTTACACATCTCTCATTGACTTTATGAACTGCGAATTGTTGAATTGAGCATTTCAGAAAATTAAGTGGGGATTAATTGATTTATTTCAATTACTTTGGAGTGTTTGACTATTTGCACCAGTGGATTGATTTCTCTTTACCTGTGTTCATTAATCAATTTTTTTCAATGATTTTGGAGTGTTTGACTATTTGCACCAGTGGATTGATTTCTCTTAACAGGTGTTCATTAATCAAATTTTCAATTATCTTAACCGGTGTTCATTAATTAATTTTTTTATTATTTTGGAGTATTTGACTAATTGCACCAGTGGAACAACAAAAACTAGTCATTTCAATAGAAGTAATTGTATCAGACAATTCTAATATTCATGTCTTCTCATGGTCTAAAAAAGTTCAGACATCATATATTAAAACGATTGTTTATAGGTTAGGCGGTTAAGCTCTAGAGACCACCTATCTTCTCTTGGGAGCCGTTTGCCTACGGAATGGAATTCAAAGAAATTGAAATTTAGTTATAAGTTTGTTTGGTGGGGAGGGATAGGAGATAACTTTAGTGTTTGACTAAGGGTTTAGGTTGTGAATAGTTGGAATCTAAATTCATTTGTAATTAGTAGGAATGACAAATTCCTTTAAATAAAGATTTTGATGGAATATAAAATACACTTTAACTCTTTACCTTTCTAATCAAAGTTTCAACCAAGCTAATCTAAATTCCAATTTTTTGAAAATTTATTCCGCGAGCCAAACGCTCCCTTAGGTTATGAAGCACTGATGTGTTTGGTAGGGTGTGATAGGGTATGTTGTTTAATGTTTGACAAATGGTGTGTTATAAAATGTTGGAATCTAAATTCTTTGTAAATTGCAAGCAATAACAAATTTCTTTAACAATAGAATTTGATTGAATTTACACAATTTTTTATTTTTTATTTCATCCTCATGGTGATATAAATGTTTATATACACTAAAAAAATTCCAATTCTTTGGATTTTCATTCCGTAAGTCAAACGCCCATTGGTGTTTAGAACACTGCATGCATGACTTGTTTCCAGTGTAAATTTAGGGTGTTTCTTCAATTTTTTGTAAATTAAAAAAAAATCCTTAGTACACTAGCTTTTTTGTATTTTGGAAGTTGGGTGAAATTATGAATTGATGTTGTTATCGGGGGTGCAGATTGTGGATCAAGAAAGTCTAGAAGCAGTTGAAGAGATTAGAAGTGAAGTTGTGATGTGTGTTGCAGCATGGTTTGGTAAGGTAAGGCTGATCGACAACATGGAAATTAATGCATCATAACAGCAGTCACGTTATGTGCTATTCTTATAAATCGTAACATGTACCCAGATGCTTGTTTAGTTGCATTGACAGTGAGGTCAATTACCGCAACATTAACTAGTTGTTAAGATCAACTTTGTCAAAATCAAGATTTTACCTAACTTCATTTTATTCTTTGCAAGATGGAATCGTAAGATCAAGATTGGGATTTTAATATTCTATTAAAATAACATTGTGTTTTTCATGTGTTATAATTTTACATTAAAGATTAATTTTTTGTCAAATTAATAAATATAACAATAGTTTAATATAACTCCTAAGGATTTTGATAAGTTAATTACATCATTAAATATTTATATTTTAATGTATCGAATTCGAGGACTACTATTATGCACAATTAGAGAATTAATCAATTTGTTAATAAGGTTGACTCATTTATAATTTTCAAAAATTTTAATCTAGGTAAATGTATGATTGGATCGAAATCTTTATATCCTACGTAGATCTTAAGAGGACGTTTAATATCATGGAATGAAATTTATAAACTATTTTGACCAATTGATAATTTGTTAGTTATATATGTCATTAAAGGTGAAGAATATATTATAAAACTTCATTTCATTTCCATCTTTTTTATTCTTTTTATGTTGGTATCTAAAATCCTGACTAAGATCCTACTTATGAAATATCCTACTTAGAATCGATTCGCGTTTACTAATTATGATTGTAAAATTATAAGATTTTAATACCAAATTCAAGATGGTTAAAATTGTATGAATCATAGGTTTTTATTTTTTGTAATTTGGCGTCAACAAATTAATGATTTTGATGTGTGTGTGTCGATGCGGACTCTTGTCCTACCTCCACCTTTCCATCGAAAGGTAGATGTGAGTTGAAATCAACCCCTTCACCCTCTCACCTCACACTTTTTATTTTAAAATAAATCAATTGCACAAACCGTCTTTTTACATCAATATTTTGATGAAATCAATGAAATATACTCATCAATTATTACTATACTCACGTGAGAAAAAAAATAAAAATAAAAAATGATAACCATCCTACTTGATCATATATTCTCACGACATCACCACGTGATGACACAAGCAAACAAATCTATTCTAGATCCCCACAAAACCAACAGTTCTCAGCAAATAGCAAAATCACACCGCAATCAAAATGAGTTTTCCTAATATGTGTATCAAGAAGTACATAAACTATACAAACAACAATCGTCCACAATATAGAAGTTTTCTTTCCCCAGCAAAAAGAACAAGAATGAAGAAAATTAACGAATAAACAAAGGACATGGTTTTCTAATTCATCCTTTACTTGCCACAGTTGAATCCGCCACAGACTGATAGAACTATAATGAGAATCAAAGCGATAATGATTCCAATAAATATCAACTTTATCTTCATATTCTGCAACCACATTTTCCTTCTCATCTGCGTACCCTGTGTCCTAAAATCTTGTGCCTGCATCATATATAACATGCATATGCTTTGTTAGGTTCTACTTCTACATCGAGTAAAATGAGTTGGGTTTGGCACGTTACTGTTTGTGTTCATCAAAGTTACCCAGTTGAGTTGACTATTTGATATATACAACTCTAAATTCATCACATAACTGAAGGAACAGATCCTTTTTTAAGCACACAATTTAAAGGGATAATTCACATCTGCACTCACTGACCTGAGAGCGAAGGTTTTCAGTTTTATCAACCAGAATTTCAATCTTTTCTCCACGGTCAAGAACCTAAGGTACATAGACAGATAGAAAGTTACAAAATATTACAAAACCTTCATGTCCCACGATATTTATGCCAAGTGTTATGCAACAGATGCCATTTGACTGAAGCACCTATTACGGATTACCTTCTCAATGTTTTCCATCATCACCCCTTTGACTTCTGAAACCTGAGCCTTAACCTTTGCAAGCTTACTGATCTCTTCTGGATGGTCCACACAATACTGCATCTGTTCCTTCAGTTTTGGGCTGATAATTAAAAAAATCTTGTATGAGTGCATGTCAATCAAAGAACTAAAAATCTTTACAGATTTAAAAGATGACAATCAAACTGGAGAATGAGAATATACCCAAATTCTCTGTTCAGACTGTTGGCAGTAGCTGTAGCAGCTTTCCCACCGCCATATTTCTTGGTGAAATCATCCTTGATGCGCTCTAGAAAAGCAATTGGAACCTGCCTGCCAACGGATTCAACCGCGACAACACAATATGCTTCACAGATAGAAGATAGTGTTAGACAAAAAGTTATGGAAGCACCAAGTAGCCTGCCTCATTGATCAGTCATCCTCATAAGTCAATAAAACCAAAGATTACGAAGGGAGGATTATGTATTTAGAAAGAAATTAGCAGCACGTAGTAATTCGCTAATTCAGATCAGAAATTTGTAAGTAAACCAGGAAACATTAATAGCATGTCATTTGAGAAACCCCTCCATAACGTAAGACCCTTTCAAAGTATCAGAGTTTCAAATGAGCTCATGACTACATCATTATAGCCAAGTGGATCTATTAAAGACATTAATCTTTTACTGTTTATTCATAATGGGTGAAACGGGTAAATAGTATATTCACGCTGTTTCATGAAGTCATTAGTATCATGTGTGACTGCTTATCAGGAAAAGAAAAAAAAAAACAAGAAATGATCCTCCATATTTGTTTACTTGCAGAAGCATGGTTAAGATATTTAACTACCGTACAATACCAACACACTTGCCCTGAATATAATTTTTTTTCTAGATATTATACATCATACATCCCACAATAAGTTAAAATTGTAAAACTTACACATGAGCATATAACTTAATCAGCACGACAGCACATGTAAATGTTTTGAAGCAAAACTTGCATATCTTCCGGATTTACAATCTATTTAGATCCAGAAACTATAACCACCAAAATCTGAAATATTTACGAGTGCAAATAAAGACAAGGAATAACGTTTGCCTCTAAGGTTAGGCTGATAAACGATTCACAATTAATTGATGGCTTGATGCAGGAAAACATGCAATTAAACATTACATTTAAAGCTAGCTAATTAGTACTACGACAATAATTCAGATCCGAAGTATATATAATACAAGTAACTACAACAGCAAACACCTTGGATTCACTCTCAATTAGCACATTACAATTATTTACAACATTGACACCTGGGCATTAATTTCATCGAGAAAAACAAATCAAACTAGCATGATCGTCATAATCAACGAAGGTGATTCACCCAAAAAAAACTTGAAAAAGTGAATACAAAGAGAAGGTCAGACGCAAAGCCAAGCTAACCAAGCATATATGTAGATCGCTATTATACGGAAATAGCAGTAAGTTGACAAAACGAAAAATAAACAATCAGATAGACACACATTTCATACTGATAGATTATCATTTATCATTAGCATGATCAGATCGAGAAAAAACAAAGCAACAAATAGACCAGATCGGACTCACTGAATCCATCCTCGACAAGGTAGTTGAAGGTGTGACCGTCGCAGTTGTAGGTGAACTTGTTGTTGGTGGCAGGAAGCTTCTGGAGACACTGAGCAGCGATGCTAGTGAAATTACCTGTGAATTCTGTGTACTCGGAGAGAATCACCGTTCCTCTGGCCACGAAACTGTAGATCAACGACTGTTGTCCCATAATAACCTGCCGCTCTCCTTCTCCGACGACTACAAACAGAGGACCGAGCACCACCGCCAATGGAGGATAGCAGAATCAGTAAAATGGAGGAAGCGTGACGACGAGAGAGAGAGAGAGAGAGCAAGGCGAAATGAAGAAAAAAAAGGAGTGGGTTTTCGTATATGGAAAGGGGGGGTTTATGAGACAATGTTGAGGGTGCGGGTTATGATATGAAATTGCGTGGGTAGACAACGCAAATGCCACGCGCTTCTTCATTGAATGAATCCCTATTTTTGAATTTTCAGATCCACCTTCCTTCCTTTCCTTGAATATACAAATCCCTTTTTATTATATAAATATATTTTAGTTTTCAATATTTTACTACTACCTTTTTTCATATATATATATTTATAAAATATTAAACATTAAATATAAATTTAATCATATTTACTCATTCTTTATCTTTCAACATGTTTATTCAATCATAGGACGCAAATACTAGTAAGATATTATTACAAATTCTGTGACATGATACGAATATTATTAATATATATATGATTTTATATTAATGAAAATTCAAACATCAAATTAATTATAGAAGGCTGTTAATGAGGTAGTTATAATGGGTGGCTTGAATATTACCAAACCAACGTAATAACAAAGAATTGGTCGAGTTGACCAACCGATTTTTGGTTGCTTATAACTTTGACTTTCTAGAATTTGGAAAGATACATTGTCAAATGTGAAGAAAGACACCACATCAAATAATGGATTTCTATATACCAGCAGAGGGGAAAAAATTCTAAACGAACTTGAACATTTATATCTTGTTTGATCGTAGGGATGAGCATTTGGATCAAACTGGTTCGGACCAAAAAAGAAAAAACGAAGGAAATAAGAAAACCTAAAAGTGGTCCAATGTTTGTAAGACGAGTTTGGTCCGGTCCGGTTTTTCGGTTCTTAGACCGGTTGGTACCGGTACAAGTTTTATAAATGTTATATTGTTTTGTTTATCTTTCTTTAACTCTTTCTCTTTGCGAAGTTATCAAGTTTAGCATATTTTTTAAACAACATAAAAGGTCAAACATACCTTACTTATATTAAGTTCTCTATATTTTATCTCCATAGTATTATAACAAAAAAATATTTACACCGTTAAAATACTTTTAACCAATAATTTTATATCAAATTTATTTATAGGTTTTGTGTCAAAATTATGATATAAATAATATTTATTGTCAAATCAATCAAATTCAGTTCATTGATGATGTACATCAACCACCTCTTCTAGCCCTCAAGTCTCCAGTTTAGACTCTTCAATCGAAATTGACAATCTTGTTCAATTATTTGACTCATGATCCATTTTAACTCTGATATTAGGAACAACTCATTCTTAGAAAGATTTCAAATAAAAACTAAATATATTTGAATTAGAATCTGAATTTAACGAATAAATTCTAATATCGAAACCAAAATCTTGAACCAAGGTTCACACAGATTCATATAAACGAGCAGAAAGTTTTGCCAGGAACACAAGAATTAGAAAATTTATATTACTTTCTTTGTGTTGAATTAAATTCTGAAATTTAAACGGAGCCCATCTTTCACATCAATTTATTTGTACAATTTGTTTACTTTATCAACTTTGATAGAAAGGAAGACGAATCATAATAAATAATATCGCTTGGCAAAATTGTTGGTTATTTCGTTGAAAATAAAATTTTGTTCGTAACCTATAAAATATTCAAATGACATATTATCTCTCTGCCGGCAAAACTTCATGCAATTTGAACCTTGCAATCTCATTGATCAAGCTCCACCGCCAAATCTGGCAGTTGAAATCTGTTCTTTGTGGCCTCTTTAACTGACCCATAATTATCTTCCTCGCCAACATCCATCGCAGATCCATTCCTATAATCATCAACCTCTATCATGGCCTGATCTCCCGTTGAGGCTAATTTATTTGCCTTTTTCCTTCTCTTTTTCTCCGCTTTCTTTAACTTTGTGTTTAAGACGCCTTCGTCAGCATACAATTTTTCATTCTGTCGGCTAATTGAACTCTTGATTGCCGCCTCTTCTTTATCATCTTCATCCGCCATGGCTTCATCTTCACCCCCTTTATTGATTCTTCCTACTGGATTTTCACATTCTGTTTGGTTATCATTCTGCAGAAACAAGTGTTTGTATGAATTATAAGGCCGTGCCACAAGAAATCTAAGCTAGCTTCATAGAAAATTATTCATAATTTTTGTGTTTTTATGGCATTCCCAGTGTTAGTATAAGTGAGACATGAATGAAACCAAACAGAACCATCATGGTTCTTTATAAATTTACATTTCCACGAATTATGAATGTGTTTTAATGAATTATGAATTATAAGGCCGTGCCACTAGTGTTTGTATGAATTATAAGGCCATGAAGTGATATATGAAATAACTCAAAACCATCATGGTTCTTTTTGCATTTACATTTCCATGACAAATTTGCTGCTTCTTGCACATTATTGTGTTTTTATGGCATTCCCAGGAAGAAAAACGATTAATTTGCAACGGAAAACAAGTTTGAAGGTAAAGAAGTTGATCAGCTATTTCATTAAATTGTGTTAGGAATTACAAACCTCAAGCATTGTCTCATCGAAAGCAAGAGGATTACTGGGAGTGATTGTAACAGAGTTAAAATCATCTACGGATTTTAAGCTGCCAATAATCGAGGAGTCAGTGCCATATACTTCATCCACGTTGAACTCCTTTCCAAGTTCAGAAACTATATTTGCCTCCATGGCCTCTCCGTCATTCCTAGTTGGAGGCATTGTGTAATATGGAATTTTACCTGCAAAAAAGATGGAAGCAAGTATGCATGCTTGTCAAAGCCAGCCTAATTCACTATAATTTAGTCGACTTGGTTAGATTGACAATATCAACATGTCTACTTATCCGTTTTCTGTTTAATATTATTTTCATAAGTGGGGTCAATCTCTTTATTTGTACCATAGATTGATTGATTGATTGATATCAACATGTCTATTTAGATTTCACAAATATAGTATGCAAATTGCTGATACAAACCTTCATTCCAATCATGCAACACGATTCTAGCAGCAGCATTGATGTCTACGATGCCTCCCTTTTTGAGCTTACCTCTGAGGGTGGCTACTTTAAAAAGAAAGTCATCAACAGATTCAAAGCTAGGGAGTTTGTATATCATTGACAACATTTGCACAGGGCACAACTTGAGGATCTCCTTCACTGTAATCCACCAATAAACTAATCAGATTTATCACACAATTGAGGTTTACACAAATCACAAAAGAAAAAGGAAAGAAGATCTCAGGAAGACAGGAACAAAGTTGATCAATACATGATCATCCCCACTTTTACAGATCAGTACCATAGTAGTATAGTGCTGCGCACTTCAGCTTCATTGGTTTTGTGAGGCTAAACCACACTGAGCTGAATTTTTAATATTTTATGAAATAGGGAACCACCTGCCAACCCAAACATTGACTGTTAGGCAGCTTTGATTACAGGAGGGCGGTGTCGAATATTTTTGCCATTCAAGCACAGCATCATACAGCATATAATTATGAAATTATTAAACTTTGAAGTTATTCAAGTCCAATATATAACTTCCTTTCATGGTGAGCTGAGACTGAGTTTCATCTTATATATATATATATATTTTTTTTTAATGATTCTAACTTCATTTCATACATTACTTTTGTGTTCTTTATTTTGTTTTATTAGCAGTAATACAGATTTATTATTGAAAGATATAAAATATCAGAGTATGGTAAAAACAACTAGTGTGTATTAGTACGTCTGTATGGTTAAGTCATCATTTGTTGGTCAGGAAAATGACATTGAACATCCAATTATGAAGGGACTAAAAACCAATGGAAACAAAAATGACATAGCCCTAATTTTCTATGCCTTGGTTCAGATAATTACAGATTTTATATCCAGCTCGTAGTGTTATTGACTTGTAGGTATATCAAAGATAAATTCAGTTACCTGGGCCGACAGGATCCTCTAGCTTCTCAATTCGCTTGCAATTTCGAAGTGCAACAGCGGCATCATTATCCCCAGATTTAAGCATCACGACACCAGGACAGTCTAAAAGTTTAACATTCTTGTCTAACTGAACTTCTTGCATGGTTCTTGTCAATCCTGGCGTAGCCCCAACATTCACAACATGACATCTCTTCAAACTATTAATTAGACTGCTCTTACCCACATTTGGCAGGCCAACTACACCCACGGTGATCGACTTTTTAATCTGTACCCAAAAACACACTTTTACTCGAAACTAACAAAAACTTTCATTTCAGCCAATTTAAGCACTCTACACGACTTAATCCACCGTATGAAAGTCTGCACAAATTTGTGTCGAACACAAAGAACTAGGGGTGTGATATAATCCTATGAGATTATATATGTATTAGTATCCACTTTACCAGATTAAATACAGAAGTATCCCATTCTATCATATTTTACACCAATTTGTTATACGCATGCACATATAATACTATATGACATTATGATGAACAGAGTACAAATATTAGTGTGATGAGATGTAGATAATCTTTGTTTACTTGACAAACAATTGAACATACAACCTTCATAATTGTTTAATGAAACAAAAATGAATATTTGCATATGATGTGAAAAAAGAAAGTGGATATCAAACTCGCATTAGCAGCTCTAATAGATTTCATACATCCATTTACAGCAGTATAGAGGACAACAAAAACAATGAATAATAGCTAGACATACCTCATGACTTCTTGAGTAATTTTTAAGCAACTTTAGAAGAGTCTCAGCTCCAAGACAGTCACTTGTTTGTAATAGATTGGTCGTCTTCTTTACAGACTTGGAGGATTTCCACCCCAGATTAGATCTCTGCTCTTGTGTACTACACTTAAAAGCAACTGCTGGCAACTCCTCTCTAAGATACTTGAGCCACTTTTCAGCAGCTTCACGAGGAATGAGATCTGATACCCAAATTCCATTTGGCAATGGTTAGATGTGGTAATTTGACAGAACAATAATCTAATTAAGGTCAAGACCACTCTGTTTTGACAAAAGCAGGTGTCAAAACTAAAAACAAAGGAAATAAAGTTTTAATAAATCGATTTAAAGCTACAAACTTGCTAATGTCAAATAGTTAATACATGTAATTTTCCCCTACTAAACCCATTTTCTAAAACAAGAAAGTATCAAAATCTAGTTTAGTAGTTTACAATTTACAATCATAACCCATTTTACATAAATCAATGTTCTACCCAGGTTATGCTCTTCTCAAGACCAAAAGCCAAAAAAGAGAGTTTTTCCAAATAATACATCACATAACATTTTGGTTTACTTATGCATAGAGTGACCAAACCCCAAAGTTGTAGCACTGATGTGTGCATGCCACTGAGATTATAAATCTGTGAAATTTCCTTTTTCAGTTGCAAGTCATACGTGAGGACAGATGGATGAAAATATTACCAATTTTATTTAAGAGCAACACTAGATGTTTTTCAGGACCAGCTCTCAAAACCATCTTTTCCATATCACCACAACGGGTACCAAGTGGATCCCGGGCATCAAGCACTTCCAAGATGACATCTGATGCTTCAATAACTTTTGCCAATTCCTTGTAGAAAGATCTCTCTGAATTATCTGCAATCCATAATGCTTTAAGAAAGCTGATAACAAACCAGATCTACATTTGAGGAAGGCATAGGGTAAATTCCAAGAAACATTATAACGTCACTTACCCCGTATCTTACTCATCACTGTAAAATCATCATGAACTTTTCCCTCTCCAAAACCTTGTTCTCTACCAGAAACTTGCTCAGACGAATTCATTGTATCACCATCCCCATCCAATTGCCCCAACTTCCTCTTATTAACCTGAAAGGTGTCATAAATTGTCATAAATTTGATGGCCCAACTACCACCATATTTTTTTTTCCTACAGAAAGGATTGTCATAAATTTGATGGTAACATCAGTGATCACTCTGTGTTTGTTCATATAAAAAACTTTGAACATCTAAAGCAAATACAATACCCTCTCTATATTTGCAGTCTTTTTCTGCTCAATTTCATTATGTGTCTTGGCCCGACGAGCCTCGGGAGCCTTGAGTTCTTGTTCCTCATTGGGGGTGTCAGGGTTCTTCTCAACCTTTGGCTTTTTGTTCATACCCAGCTTCTTTGCCTCTTTGGCCTTCTTCTTGTGGTGCTCCTTTACCTTCTTTAGCACCTTGCTCTTCTGCTTCAGTGTGACTCTCTTGTTCTTACTCTCTGCATATTCAAGTAAATATGTTTACAGTATGGCCGAAACAGATCATGATAACCGACACACATATTTACATTCATACAAATTTGAAAGGAAAAAAAATGCTAAAACAAACTGTTTTTAAATCAATATGTTAAACACACACATATGAGTCCAATGGAATTTGAGCTTCAAAAACAAGACAGAGATGTTCAATTTAACTCAAGATACACACAAACTTATATTCAACCGAAATTGTGCAGGAAAAAATGTCAAAACACATACCAAAATACACATATTAGATCGGATTTCTCCAACAAACATAAACAGTCAATCAAATTTGAGTAGAAGAAATGCTAAAACACAAACATAACCACACACGCCTATAGAATCGAACTTGTGAAACACTTACATATATCCAACCTAATTTGTTTAACAGAAACACAACCAAATTCGAATTCGAAAACAGGTTGAACAGAACCACGCAAAAAATATCCAATGGAACTTATTAAACACATACATATATTCAACCTGCAGATAAAACGATAAAACACAGAAATATACACACAAGCATATTTATCTACATGCTTACTTTTGCTTTGCTTCCCCATTACTGACTGGTTGTTAAGATGCTTAGAGGTTGCGCAGAGGGATTTTAGAGGTAGGAGGCTAGGGTTTATGAAGAAGATGTGTTAAGTGGTAACTCCTGTATAAATGAAGGGAGGGAAAAGTAGGAAATAAAAAATTAAAATGGGGTGAGAGAGGCTCGAACTCTCGACCTCAGGATCACTCGAATTGCTATGAGACCTACGCGCTAGCCAACTGCGCCACCACCCCGATGTGATTTCCGGTCAGATCTTTTCGATATTCACATTTGAATTTTATGGTTGTTTAAAAACAAAAATGTGCTTAGTAATCACAACAAAATATAAATGGGGTGAGAGAGGCTCGAACTCTCGACCTCAGGATCACTCGCTTCGCTATGAGACCTACGCGCTAGCCAACTGCGCCACCACCCCGATGTGTTTTCCGGTCAGATTTTTTAGCTATTCAAACTTGGATTTTATGGTTGTTTAAAAATAAAATGTGCTTTAAATACAACAAAAAATCAATGGGGTGAGAGAGGCTCGAACTCTCGACCTCAGGATAACTCTTTTGCTATGAGACCTACGCGCTAGCCAACTGCGCCACCACCCCTTATGGTTATTCTGCACATTAAATCCTTTATATATAATATGATGTTTTAACATCCACCTATCATTCATTAAAAGAAGAATTCGGATTCTGTTATCATTTATCAACATTTTAATTTCTACAAGTTCTTGCTTGTTTAGCCTCTTAAATGGGTTTTATATCTAAACTTCAGATCTAAAACAATTTAATATTGTTATTTAATTTCAGAGTTAAGATTATGTATCATTTGAATTTACCTTTTAATTTCAAGAAAAATGAATGGATCTGAAAAACTTTTAAAAGATTGCTCGTCTTTTTATTTTATTGAGTATCAAATGATAGCATTCATTTACGTTGGGATAACAATAACCTATATAACTCTGTTTAGCTGTTTCATTTGCTTGTAAAAGTGTTAACAACTAAATAGTAGGTGAAATGTTTAGTAACTACGTATATTAATATTCTACGTAGGTTTCATGTTATATAGTAACTAAGCAATAATGCCCAATCATGCTATTTTGCAGATATCATAATCAAACATCAACAAGATGAACAAACAAGTTTTTCACTAGGATGTTTCTTTTTCCCCGTATGAACCAACATGTGGATTAGTCTCGAGGTAATAAAAACATTGATAACATCATATTAATCATAAATACATATAGTCTGGAAGCCCATCAAAACTTTATCATAACAATGCACAACAACAAAGCATAATTATGTAATTAAACATGTCAAGTTAATAAAAAATGTGCAAAGTTCATAACGCTAACATGCAAAAAGGTCAAAAATGAATAAAAAATCAACAACATGACTCATGAACACAAATACAAACGTCAACATAATAGTCTAGTACTCACAAATGTGTATTATATCGATCAATGGCTTTTAAATCAAAAATTGGTTTGAAGTTATCCTTAAAGCCTATCGTTTCAAGTTATGTGTGTTATTCATGCAATTCCTTTAAACTTTCTCAATCCAAGCCAAATAGTCCAAAGTAAAACACCATTTTCTCAAAGTATGTGAATTTATCCAACTATGTCTTATTTATATCCCAATACTCTATTTCAACCATGTATTATCATTATATGATGCCTACGTAATTGTACAATTCAAAATAGATCAATATATCCCAACATTATACTCACTAAGCAATCGATATCGATTGTTATGCCACCCAATATACGCTTGAAACTTTTCAAACTATGCGAATTTATCCAACCATATATTGTTTATATCCCAACTAGTTGATGAATTCACGTATTACATGGATAGTTTTTTAAAAATATTTGATTATATAATATGTAAGTAAACGTTAGCTCATATAAATATAAATATTATAAAAAATATAAGAAAAATTATAGTTATTTGTCAAAAATATTATATACCTATTTTTTTAAATATACATGAATAGTGGTTATTTTTTTAAGATTTTTTAAAAAATTATTTCTAAATTTGTGTGTGTATATAATCAATATTAAATTAGATTTAATTTTATATATATTTAATTTAGATTAAAAAATAAACAATCATAAAAATAAAAATATGATTAAGATTCATATTATAATTAATATTTTTAATTGACATATTTGATACATACTACTTATATTTAATTATAATAGAAAAACATGTTATTACATATGTTTTTTTATTAATATTGTTTTTTATTTTCAAATATAATCTTATTTATTTTAATACTTTTTATATATTATAATATTTACAATTTTTAATTGATATAATTTAAGATTTTTTACTTTATAAATATTATTTGAAGTTTATGGATAAATTATATAATTTAAGATTTTCTTTTTAAGTTTATATTTAGATTAGCTAAAAATTAACAAATTAATAATATATATATATTGTTTGCGGAGCAGAGAGGATGTTTCAATCTCCACCGTTAGATTTATCTACTTTTAAGGATAACCCTTAATAAAAGTTATTTTTTGAAAAACATATAATACAACTTTTTTATTCAACAATTACATTCACATCCACGTCTCAAACTACCTGTAACATCCCGGATTTGAGCCTGGTACGTGGATTTAATTTACTGGCTCTTTATTTAATATTATTGCGTTGGTCCAATTAAATCCCGTTTCGTGGATTTAACGTGTCGAAACCGAGTGATACGTGTCCCCGAGTTAATTATTTAGCGGATTAATTATCTCCTTGAGATCGTGGATTTAATTGGGTTAATTTGATATAATTTGTGAAAAAGTGATATCGGGTTCGGATTTGGCGGGTTCGGACTTTCTAATTATAGGAAGCGTATATATGGAATTGAGTGAGACGTTCTTATCCTTTTCCTTCCTTCTCCCTTTCAAAATTCAGAAAGTGTATGTGTGTGTGATTTCAATCCAGCAAGAGTTAGCCAAGGTTGGTTGCTGATTTGGGTCTTCTTCTTCTTCCTTTGAAATTGTAAGCTTCAAGGTAAGGATTTTGAGTTTAATTGATGAAAAATTCGTGTATGTGTATGTGTAAATGTAATAGTTAGTTTCTGGAGGTTTTATGGGTTGTGTATAAGAGTTTTGTGGAACCTTTTCTGCTGGAAGTCGAGATGTGGAGGTAAAACCTCCTGGTTCTGCCATGAAAATCGAACAGCAGGTCTGTAACCCTGCGTGAGCGCGGCCGCGATCGGCCAAGCGCGACCGCGATGCGGGCGCGGCCGAGGCTCTCCTGGGCGCGGTCCGCGATCGGAGTGGGTTGGTCGGGTCGGTTTGGGGCGCTGGTTGTTCGTTCGGAATGGTTCCGGGGGTCGTGTTTGCTTATATCTAATATGTTTGGGATTGTTACCTAGCGGTCGGGCTTATATTAATCTGTCGAGATCCGTGTTAATTACAGGTTCGAGCCGTCCGCGTTCTGAGCAGCGATAGGGTCCGGGTTTCGATTGCTTTCGGGTATCGGTGAGTACTCGAGTTCTTTTCAAACGCACGTGCATTCTTTCGAGTCGTCTATGTGGTCGTGATATATATATGTGTATGAGACTGTGATAGCGCGCAGGTATGAGCTTCTCTACCCTATACGTGCTATATGTGTTTGAATTGCAGGTGTCCGCGATATGTGATCGCGCAGGCTGACTGTCCCTAACCAGTCACGAGATATGAGACTGTATATATACGGCAGAGATATTGACAGGTCGCTCCTGTGCCTATTGAGTGGCTAACCGCTGCTGTGTGCGGCCTGTTAGCCGGGGAACGTGGTCCCATTTCGAGCAGAGATATGTGTTATGCATAGAGTTGCATATGTGTGCTGAGATATATGTGCTGTGTATGTTATATGTGCTTACCTGCAGAGTCTAACCCTCGCGTACTCACGAGCTGTCCAGCTTATGTTTTCGAGTCTTCTGTGTGTCAGGCAGTCATACCGTGGGGTCGCAGCCGCAGCAGCCGAAGTAGGGATCGGGGCAGTTAGAGTTGCGTGCGTCGACTGTTTTGTTGATAATAATCTTGGAACTGTTGTATCTGATCTTCGTATGTGTGTTAACAGTAATCAGTTGTGTATGTGTGCCAGTGTTAGTTTATGAGATGATGTACGTGACCTTCGTGTTAAAGTTTTTATTAATAGTGATTTTCCGCTAATCCTGTGACATGCGTACTTGAGATGTTTGCGATATTGCCACTTATGATTAATTAATGACGTGGCATTTGTGTGAGAAATGTGGGTGTTACAGCTTGGTATCAGAGCTTGTGGTTTCAGTACTGAGTATCAGTGGATGCTTGTGCTCTTACCGTGTTCAGATCTGTGGGATTCTTCCCTGAGACTGAGTTTAGCGGAATTAACTGACCTAGCTTATTGTATAACGCTGGGTGATCGATCTGTTATCTTACCTTTGTGATATGTGCAGGTAGTTATGGCAGATCATGGCGAGGGTTCAGGGCCAGAGAGACCAGCGGGAGACGAGTATGTCCGCCGGTCAGAGATGTTATCAGTATTGACCGAGTTCTACAGAGAGAGGGACAGAGAGAGAGAGCAGCAGAGACAGAGAGTTGATCCGCCGCCAGTGGCTACTGCCGAGACAGTGGTTGGGGCATCTTCTTCTTCTGCTCCTCGAGGTGGGTCCTTCAAGGACTTTATGGCGGGAGCCCCACCTCAGTTCCGAGGCGGTGGCGAGCCGGGTGCGGCTATGGCTTGGGAAAGAGAGATTGAGGCAGCATTCCGAGTTGCCCATGTCGACCCTCGTGATATGGTCGGCTATGCGGCTTATCAGCTAAAGGGAGGGGCTTCACAGTGGTGGAAGTCCATTGAGTCATCTATGACTACTGCAGCAGCTTATGCTATGACATGGGATCAGTTCCGTGCCATCTTCGAGCTTCAGTACATTCCCCGGGATGAGCGCCGGGAGATGGAGCGTCGTTTCTTGCACCTTCAGCAGGGCAGTATGTCAGTTCAGCAGTATGTGGATAGATTTAATGAGTATGCCCAGTTTGCGCCCCAGCATGTGGATACAGAGGTCCGTAAGGCTGATGCCTTTATCGATGGGTTGAGATCGGATATCCGGGAGTTCGTCGGACTTCATGATACTCCTACCTTTGCGCGGGCATTAGAGTTAGCCCGAGTCCGAGAGAGGGAGATTGAAAGACAGAGGGGTCAGCCCCCATCCCAGAGACAGAGGACAGAGACATTCGAGCAGTCCCGTAGCTATTACCGAGAGCCTCAGGATTTCCAGAGAGAGAGACAGCCTGAGCAGCAGCAGGTTCAGGGTCCAGGATTTCGTCGAGACAGAGACAGAGGCAGAGACCGGAGGTCCAGGAGGTCTGGGCAGTATCAGGGGTCAGGGACGGCCAGTCAGAGTCAGGGGCAGACTTCCCGTTACAGTGCTCCGAGTCAGAGTCAGAGTAGCGTGGGACAGGGGTCCCAGCCATCAGGGAGTCGGGCAGACAGTTCAGCTGGAGAGAGAGACTGTCCGAGGTGTCGCCGTCGCCATTCCGGTCCTTGTGTGCCGGAGCAGCCCAGATGTTATCGCTGTGGTCAGTATGGCCACACATCATTTACATGTACTTCGAGGGATTCCCTGTGCTTCCGCTGTGGGAGGCCAGGTCATATTGTGAGAGATTGTCCGGATGCGCCGCCAGCAGTGCAGGGAGCGAGCACCAGCGGTGCTAGAGCAGAGCCGTCGACTTCGAGCCGTCGTGAGTCAGCACCCAGAGGCAGGGGCAGAGTATTTCAGGCTACGGCAGAGGAGGCCCGCGAGTCTACCGATGTGGTATCTGGTACGTACATTCTGAACGGGCTTAGTGCTCGTATTTTGTTTGATTCGGGAGCAGATCGCTCGTATGTGTCTGTTGTGTTCTGTGCATATTTTTCTGTGCCTGCTACTGTGTTATCTGTGCCGTTAGTTGTTGAGAGGGTAGACGGTAGTACAGCGCTTGTGAGTCGGGTATACAGAGATTGTGTCCTTGAGATAGATGCTCACCGGTTCTCGATCGATCTACTGCCGATAGAGATTAGCAGTTTCGATGTGATAGTGGGTATGGACTGGATGACAGCCAGGCAGGCCGATATTCTGTGTGCAAAGAAGATGATCCGGATACCCATTTCAGACAGTGAGACAGTGACAGTGTATGGCGAGAGGCGCCGAGGTGAGATTGGTATTGTTTCTATGGCCCGAGCTCAGAGATATGTCGCGAAGGGATGTGAGACCTTCCTGGCTTATGTTGTCGACGCCAGATTAGAGAAGAAGACCCTAGCGGATATACCTGTAGTTCGAGAGTTCCCTGAGGTATTCCCAGAGGAGTTGCCTGGGTTACCGCCAGATCGTCAGGTCGAGTTCCGCATCGACCTTATCCCTGGAGCGGTGCCTATTGCGAAGACGCCTTATAGGCTGGCACCTACCGAGATGAGAGAGATGATGTCACAGCTTCAGGAATTGCTTGATCGTGGATTTATCCGTCCGAGTTCGTCCCCGTGGGGAGCTCCAGTGCTGTTTGTGAAGAAGAAGGACGGTTCCATGCGAATGTGTATCGACTATCGAGAGTTGAATAAAGTGACGGTGAAGAACCGTTATCCGCTTCCACGTATCGACGATCTGTTTGATCAGCTACAGGGTTCGAGCTTCTTTTCGAAGATAGATCTGAGATCGGGTTATCATCAACTGAGAGTTAGAGATGAGGATGTGCCGAAGACTGCGTTTCGGACGAGATACGGCCATTACGAGTTCCTAGTCATGCCTTTCGGACTGACTAACGCACCCGCGGCATTCATGGATTTAATGAACAGGGTGTGTAGATCTATGTTGGATCGGTTCGTGATAGTGTTCATCGACGACATCCTGATCTACTCGAGGAGTGCCGAGGACCACGAGCAGCACTTGCGAGAGGTTTTGACCGTGCTGCGAGCGGAGAGACTGTATGCGAAGTTCTCCAAGTGCGAGTTCTGGTTGCGCGAGGTCCAGTTTTTGGGACATGTTGTGAGCGCCGAGGGTATTTCAGTAGATCCGGCGAAGATAGAGGCCGTGATGAGTTGGGAGCCGCCGAAGACTGTGCCTGAGATCCGTAGCTTTTTGGGCCTAGCCGGGTATTACCGCCGTTTCATTCAGGACTTCTCGAGGATTGCCAGGCCGTTGACGAGATTGACACGGCAGTCAGTTCCTTTTGTGTGGTCCGATGAGCAGGAGTCGGCTTTCAGAGAATTGAAATCCCGGTTATGTCAGGCACCAGTGTTAGCATTGCCCGAGGGTACAGAGGATTTTGTGGTCTACTGTGATGCGTCAGGTACCGGTTTGGGTTGTGTTCTGATGCAGCGAGGCAAGGTGATTGCGTATGCGTCGCGACAGCTGAAGACCTACGAGGAAAACCATACCGTGCACGACCTTGAGTTGGACGCGATAGTGTTCGCATTGAAGATATGGCGTCATTATCTGTACGGTTCGCGATTTGTAGTGTATACCGATCATAAGAGTCTTCAGTATCTGTTCAGTCAGAAAGAGTTAAATATGAGACAGCGGCGCAGCCTTGAGTTATTGAAAGATTATGACTGCGAGATTCAGTACCATCCTGGTAGGGCCAATGTGGTGGCCGATGCGTTGAGCCGTAAGGCGTGTGGCCAGACGGTAGTTTCCCGAGCAGCGAGGCTCGAGGTTACATCGACTCTTGTGGAGAGTCTGAGGCATGCTCAGTTAGAGGGTTTGCGGGCGGAGAATGTGAAAAGAGAGCGGCTTGCGGGACAGCTAGAGGCATTGAGCAGAGATAGCAGAGGTTTGTGGGCGTTTCGTGATCGTGTTTGGGTTCCGAGAGTCGGTAATCTGCGGCAGTTGATTTTGGATGAGTCGCACCGATCGAGATTATCTATCCACCCCGGGAGCACCAAAATGTACAGAGATTTGCGCGAGTTCTATTGGTGGCCAGGGATGAAGAGAGATGTGGGCCGATACGTCGAGGAGTGTATGACTTGTCTGCGAGTCAAGGCCGAGCATCAGAAGCCTCACGGGCATTTGCAGCCTTTAGAGATCCCTGAGTGGAAGTGGTATCATATCACGATGGATTTCATCGTCAGGCTTCCGCGCACCGTTCGAGGTAATGATATGATCTGGGTGATAGTGGATCGCTTGACGAAGAGTGCTCACTTTCTAGCGGTTCGGGGTACCATCACTATGGATCAGTTGGCTCGGTTATACATCAGTGAGATAGTATCGAGGCACGGCGTTCCGATGTCGATTACGTCCGATAGAGACGCGCGGTTTACTTCGAGGTTCTGGCAGAGCTTTCAGCGCGAGTTGGGGACGAGAGTTCAGTTGAGTACAGCGTACAGACCTCAGACAGACGGGCAGACAGAACGGACGAATCAGACTCTCGAGGATATGCTCCGAGCTTGTGCGATCGATTTCAGTGGTAGTTGGGACGTTCACTTGCCGTTAGTCGAGTTTGCGTACAACAACAGCTACCATTCCTCCATCAAGATGGCTCCGTTCGAGGCACTGTATGGGCGTAAGTGCCTAACCCCGGTGTGTTGGGGCGAGGTCGGTGAGCGACCTATCAGTGGGCCCGAGTTGTTACAAGAAACGAGCGATAAAGTGGCAGTCATCCGAGAGCATATGAGAGTGGCGCAAAGCCGGCAAAAGAGTTATGCCGATCGTCGTCTGAATGAGCTCGAGTTCAGTGTTGGAGACCGCGTTATGTTGAAAGTGTCGCCGTGGAAGGGAGTTATCAGATTCAGGCATCGAGGTAAGCTGAGTCCGCGGTACATCGGTCCGTTTGAGATCATCGCCAGAGTCCGAGATCAGGCATATAGATTGAGACTGCCTCCCGAGTTGACCGGAGTTCACGATACATTTCATGTGAGCCATCTGAGAAAATGTCTGGCTAAGGATGATCAGTTTGTGCCGTTATCTGAGATCACCGTGGATTCTCATCTGAGGTATGCCGAACAGCCCGAGGCTATTACTGATCGAAAGGTGAAGAGATTGCGGAATAAAGAGATCGCGCTAGTACTCGTTCAATGGAGGCATCATAAGGGTACTAGTGCCACCTGGGAGCCCGAGGCCGAGATGAGGAGCCGATATCCGCAGCTATTCCCGAGTCCGAGCTAGATTCCGGGACGGAATCTTTTTAAGAGGAGGGGATTTGTAACATCCCGGATTTGAGCCTGGTACGTGGATTTAATTTACTGGCTCTTTATTTAATATTATTGCGTTGGTCCAATTAAATCCCGTTTCGTGGATTTAACGTGTCGAAACCGAGTGATACGTGTCCCCGAGTTAATTATTTAGCGGATTAATTATCTCCTTGAGATCGTGGATTTAATTGGGTTAATTTGATATAATTTGTGAAAAAGTGATATCGGGTTCGGATTTGGCGGGTTCGGACTTTCTAATTATAGGAAGCGTATATATGGAATTGAGTGAGACGTTCTTATCCTTTTCCTTCCTTCTCCCTTTCAAAATTCAGAAAGTGTATGTGTGTGTGATTTCAATCCAGCAAGAGTTAGCCAAGGTTGGTTGCTGATTTGGGTCTTCTTCTTCTTCCTTTGAAATTGTAAGCTTCAAGGTAAGGATTTTGAGTTTAATTGATGAAAAATTCGTGTATGTGTATGTGTAAATGTAATAGTTAGTTTCTGGAGGTTTTATGGGTTGTGTATAAGAGTTTTGTGGAACCTTTTCTGCTGGAAGTCGAGATGTGGAGGTAAAACCTCCTGGTTCTGCCATGAAAATCGAACAGCAGGTCTGTAACCCTGCGTGAGCGCGGCCGCGATCGGCCAAGCGCGACCGCGATGCGGGCGCGGCCGAGGCTCTCCTGGGCGCGGTCCGCGATCGGAGTGGGTTGGTCGGGTCGGTTTGGGGCGCTGGTTGTTCGTTCGGAATGGTTCCGGGGGTCGTGTTTGCTTATATCTAATATGTTTGGGATTGTTACCTAGCGGTCGGGCTTATATTAATCTGTCGAGATCCGTGTTAATTACAGGTTCGAGCCGTCCGCGTTCTGAGCAGCGATAGGGTCCGGGTTTCGATTGCTTTCGGGTATCGGTGAGTACTCGAGTTCTTTTCAAACGCACGTGCATTCTTTTGAGTCGTCTATGTGGTCGTGATATATATATGTGTATGAGACTGTGATAGCGCGCAGGTATGAGCTTCTCTACCCTATACGTGCTATATGTGTTTGAATTGCAGGTGTCCGCGATATGTGATCGCGCAGGCTGACTGTCCCTAACCAGTCACGAGATATGAGACTGTATATATACGGCAGAGATATTGCCAGGTCGCTCCTGTGCCTATTGAGTGGCTAACCGCTGCTGTGTGCGGCCTGTTAGCCGGGGAACGTGGTCCCATTTCGAGCAGAGATATGTGTTATGCATAGAGTTGCATATGTGTGCTGAGATATATGTGCTGTGTATGTTATATGTGCTTACCTGCAGAGTCTAACCCTCGCGTACTCACGAGCTGTCCAGCTTATGTTTTCGAGTCTTCTGTGTGTCAGGCAGTCATACCGTGGGGTCGCAGCCGCAGCAGCCGAAGTAGGGATCGGGGCAGTTAGAGTTGCGTGCGTCGACTGTTTTGTTGATAATAATATTGGAACTGTTGTATCTGATCTTCGTATGTGTGTTAACAGTAATCAGTTGTGTATGTGTGCCAGTGTTAGTTTATGAGATGATGTACGTGACCTTCGTGTTAAAGTTTTTATTAATAGTGATTTTCCGCTAATCCTGTGACATGCGTACTTGAGATGTTTGCGATATTGCCACTTATGATTAATTAATGACGTGGCATTTGTGTGAGAAATGTGGGTATTACACTACCCATTAATCCATATTCACTTCTCAAATCGCCCACTATATATAGTTGAAAAATATATATAAGTAATAACAAAATAACGTTTTACTTTAATAATTATAATATGCCACAATTAGCACGTATGTGATCTAACATGTAATAAAAATAAAAAACAAAAATAGCTTTTGTAATATTATGTTAATGCACTTCAAATTACCATGCTTTTAAAAACATAATCTGAACGAAAATAGTTATACATGTATGTTGATTTAGTTGATTATTTTGTTCTTTTATTTTTGCTGATATAGAAAAATTTAATTTTTTTTACGGTAAATCTGGGCACCGTCCGGGTAAAAAAAACTAGGGTTAAATAGATAACGATGACAAATATCATTATTGGATAATGTCAAGTAGTTGATAAACTTAATTATTTATTAATTATTTTATTAATAGTAATGTGTATTTATCATTTTTTGATGTTATTTAATAATATTGTATTTTTTCATTCAAAATATAATCTTATTTATTTATTTTATAAAAATTGTATTTATATGGTTTAATTTTATATTTACATACTAACTAATTAATTTTTTAAAATTACCCACGTAATCATAAATTAGTTAGACAAATAAAGAAGGAGGAATCACATTATTGAAATCATGACTTGTTTGTTACTCTGTTAAAAGAGCAAAGATTTTAATGATTTATCTTAATGATCGTCTTTAAACCAGTTGCTTCAGTTCAAGATTTGAACACCGTGCAACACAAAACCGTTAGCCCACCAGTGGCCCCTTTTTAGAGAGAGTGGAAATCTGGAGAGAGAAAACCATTTCGCCGCACATATTCAATCTCCAATTTCAACGTTCTTGGATTTCAACTCTGTTCCTAAAATTTAGGGTTCCTGCATTCGGTGCACGACGTTACTTCTCCTGGTAATTAATTACATTACTCCCTGTTATGCTGCTAAACAGATCTTACATTAATAGCACTCGATGTTTATGTATGAATTTTGTTCAATTCTGATCGACGCTGCGTATTGAGTTCCCGGTTGATTGAAATCACAATGTCGGGAAACATTTTTCAAGTGAATTCATATTGATTTTGCACGTTACTTGTAGTCATGAATGATGAGCTATCGAGCCGAGTTAACTTTTTTTCCCCCGGTTAAAGCGTGTATTGGTTGTTAGGAGATTACTTGAATGAACCGACTATCATTCTTAATTGATTCAACGATAAGAACTTGCGTTTCTACATATAAAGTCAACTTCTGAAATTTTGCAATTGTATGTACAGGTTTAGCATTGACTTGAACACATCGTGTCTTTCCACTCTAGTTTGGACTTATATTATGATACAGTTTTTTCTCTCACGAGGTGGATTCTAACTGTGAAACCTATCAAGTTGAAGTTAGAAATAGTTGTGGTGTTTCCATGAGTTAATATTCACATACAAATATTCTGTTACTTGGTGGCAGTTGATCTTATATATTATGTTATTCATTTTTTTCTATGATCAAATGTTATTAGGAAGAGACATCATATAGACGAATGACAGAATATGTTGCTGTCAAGCCATTTATCAAGTTCCACGTTCAAGGAAAGCCTGTTGCAGAGCTAAGGTAATGCCAAATGGATTATGTGCTCAAAATCGCAGGTCTTGCTATTTACTTGATAACATTGTTTAATGATGTTTCATTACATAACAAGTATTGAATAGATAATTATATAAATATACTCTTACGATATTCACAAAATTTTATGATGACTTCATTCATTATGAACGAAGGAAACGGGTATCAGGTATACAAATTTGATTTCATCATGAACGAAGGAAAAGGGTATCATGTGGTTTAGACTTCTGAAAAAGGCATCAAATTCATAAAAATGAAATGAAATGAAAAATAAACATTAACTTGCATATTATTTATTGGATTTGTTCAAATTAACATGTACCCTTTTTCCAGATTAGTCACTTAGGAAACAATGAATATGCAATTTTTTTGACGTGATTTGTTTCTTTTTATTCTACTCCTCTTCTTACCTCTGACTTTTATTTCAAATACTATTAATCCGCAGGAAGTGTCATACTGGCTGTGGTAGAGCTACCCAGAACTTCTACAAGGCTGGTGGCTTCTGCTTCACAAACTTAAAAGCAAATCACAATCAGAAGGTGAAACGCATGAAATGTTATTGCTTGGGATCTCTAATTAGTACACATGGAGATTCTTTTGGGTGGATTCCTGTAACTGATCAAGTGCTCCTCATGTCGAGTATTTTTCTTACACATTTGGCTGGGGTTGTACCTGCTGACGCCTTTCCAATTTCTGGAAGGAACAAACTGAATGATAACGTGGCTCTTGATGGGACTTTCATTTCTGGTAGGTAAGCAAGGTGCCAGAAAAAAAGTCTAGTGTATGCTCATACTTGGCTTTGCTGAAGATATAAATCTACTCTGTTTGTGTGACTGGTGTTTCTCATATATGTTTGTCTCTCCTTTCAAAAAGTGCAGTGCCATGAAGAATGACAAGGAAAGTGAGGTCAAATTAGAGTTCTCATGGGATATCGTGAAAAGCAAACTTGCTGATTCCATAAGTGCTATTGAAAATGGGACCAATGTCGAAAAAGAAATTAGAGAAGTAGGACAAACTGCTAAACAACCTTCAAGTTTATCTGCCATTGCAGAGGCTCCCAGATTCCGGTTGATGTGGGCCTCCTTTCAATGGCTTAAAAACGAGGCAGGCACTCTTTTTATATATTGGTTTATATATAGTTCTTTTTGCATTCCCTCTATCTCTCCCCCTCTCCTAGTCTATTGGCTATCATATGGCCACTTCCTCTTTGTCACATCACATCTTTCTATTGTTTTTCTATTTCTTCTTGTTGACTCATTAAAATTACTATAGCTGAGCTGAGAACTCCCAACATTTATTATATATGGCTTAAAATGCTTTCATCTCTCGCCATTAAAATTACTATAGCTGAGCTGAGAACTCCCAAGTCCCAACATTTATAATATAAGGCTTAAAATGCGATCATCTCTCGCCTTTCTCAAATATGGCCTCTAATGTTATTTCAGGTTGTCAAAGTGATATTTAGTTAATAAATCCAACTGAAACGGCTTGTCAAATAACCAAATACCGGAAGCTTTGTGATTTAAAGCTCAGTAAGCCATGCACATTGACTAAGAAAGTATACAAGTTCAATTGCTTCATTATCTTGATGGTAGAAGCTAAGTCACATGGATCGGGGAACGCTCCGGCACGGGAACAGGGATCGGGAACGCGGTTCGCTAATTTCTAAAATTCGGTACGAAGGGGGGTAGTCTCATTTCGGATCGCTTCGGTACGATGTACCATATAACTTGGTACGATGTACCCAATCCATAATGGTATTACAATCCTATATTTTTTTTTATAAATCTACAAGTATCAACCAAAATACCAAATTACCAAACTTCATAATATATTAATATTAATACTTTCAAAATCTCAAATAAATAGATATTGGGAAGGCATAATTTTAGACTTTAGACTCTAAAGTCTAAAATAATAAATAGATATTGGGAAGGCAGAATCGAGCAGAATCGAAGAGTCAAAATGAATGAATCGTTGATTTGGTTTCCTATTTCCCGCTCCAATCAGCAATCGATTTGTTTCTTGTTCCAATCGGCCAAAACGCGTTCCCATTCTCGAATTGAGTAACAATTGGAACGAATTGACCTACAACATGGAACGATTTGACTTTCGATTTGGTTCGCGAATCTACATGGCGCTGGAACGCGTTCCATGAGGCGTTCGGAACGCGATTGTACCGCGTTTCGGTACATGCGATCCAGATCGCAGATCGTGGCATGCTGAGCGATTTCTGTGACTTAGGGTAGAAGATACTGACTAAGTGACTATAATATGTTTTCCTCTTGGATGCAAGATTATTAGATGGTTAATATTCTTGATGCCATGACAATTCTATTGCTACTTTCAAGTTCTCTACAACTTTTTTTTATAAAAAAGAATATGTGATTTAATGCACATTTTCTCTCCTCATAATCACTTACTCCTTTCAAAAGGGAAAAAATTCTGTAGATTTAGTCTATGGTACATCCTAGTTCATATTATGATGAAATTGTAACATATGGGGTCCAATTAAATACTATGTGTCCATACTATCTAAGTAAGAGTGATTATGTTATTACTAGGGTAAATGCCTAGAAGAATGAATACTCGTGAGTTCATGCAAGTTTAGTGTATCATTTATGATCTACTTGAAGTAATGAATAATATCTGGGGATACATTTTGAATAACCTTGAAGGATACTAGTTAACTGAAGTTAAAATATATGTATTACAGGTAGACAGTATCTCTAGAAGCACTTCCACTGCAGACTTGAAAAATCTACAGAAGGTTTTCTCTGAAATCCTACAGAGATCTACATTGTGTATATGCACAGATTGGTTGAAAGAGGAGCTTTTGTTGAGAAACAAGAGATCCATCAAGGTACCTTGGAAAACTAGGATGGTATGCTGTAGGTTTTGCTTTCTGGTTATAGACAAGAAAGAATAAGAAGCATATATGAGTTTTAAATTCATCTTCATATTGAGAATGTTTTCTTCTTTCTCTTTCATTAGGAATTTCCTCCTCCTCTGTTTGAAAAGTTAAAAGGAGATGACTCTGTTTTACAAAACGTTAAAAAGTCGGGCAAGGAGGATCTCTATACTGAGCTAGTTTACGTGCTTGGATTTGGTTCCCTCAGGTATGTTAATTGACAGTTATGGCATCTCCAAATATCTTTTAGATATATAGTTTCTGTGTTCCTTCATTTACTTTTGCCACCTAAAGCTTCTTAAACATGTATTTTACATCAATATATGAATTGACACAAAAATATAAATTAATAAGGATCCCAAGGTTCAAATATCAAATCCTAAATCAAAAGGATGTCAGCAAAACCATCATGTAAGGTCAAAAAGGGCAATGTATACACTTTGTGAATTGTTTGTGTTGTTTCCTTACTGAATATTTATTCATTTTTGTAAGTTGTAACAGCAAACAAGTTCTTTGAAAAAGTCATGGTTTCCCATTTAAATAAAGCAATGTAAGCTATAGTTAATGAGTTGCAGAAGGTAACAGCAGCCTAAGTTCGTGCTTGCATGTGTTTGGATAATAACATTGGCAGGGTATGAAGCACCCTTTTGAAATGTGGTTAAAAAAAAGAACTCCAACGACTGAACATTTCAAGCTTGTGGTGTTGTCATCTTATCATGCATGAATTAATTTGAAGCTAAAAGTTTTGGTGGTTCAAAGAACCTTACTCTAATGCATGTCTGAACATGTTGACAGCCAGGAATGTTGTTATGACAATGACTTCTTTGCTTCTCGAGGGGTTTCTGTGTTGGAAGATTTGGTCATCATGTTGGCTGATGGGACCGCAAGTATTTATTTGGAGCTAATTTCTGTAGACAGTGACATGTCAAATGAAATGAACAACCTTGGCTTGAATTTGTGTGCCTTGTCAACCAGAGCACTTCAGAGATTACGTAATGAGGTAAAATTGCAAACAAACACTTCACAAGAGAAGCTACATCACTTTGATGAGTGATGCACATATATTTGGTATTTGTCATTTTAAACTTGGAAACAATAGTAGGATGTTGAGAGTTGATGGATATTTTATAATGTTCACGTGCATATGATTTTTGAAGTAAATGTGGGAAGGGGAAAAACTGGACTGTGTATACTTCATCTTTTGCATGCAGCAACTAACATCCTTTGTTTACAGGTGTCACTGAACCAGTGGTTCATCCAAAACATGGAGACGGTTGTATCTATGTATGAAGATCGATTTGACCTTTGTGTACTGCAGAGACAACCCATTCCAGAATCTAGCAAGAGCAAGACCGAAAAGCTTGGTTGGTTGAAGGTTCTTAGCCCAATAAAGTCTAGACCCTTGGTGTCTCCTTTAGGAGCTGCCGTAATCAGCTATGTCAGTGTACCTGTCAAGCGGACCAAAGAATTAAGGGGCCTCGTGGGTTGGTACGTTTTTATTCTTATACACAAGTACACAACCATAATTCCTGCAACAAGAGCCATGAATGTTGCACTGTATGGTGCCTAAATATAATTATTAAAGTGGATGGTGTAATTGGAATCAAACCTTTGAGTTCCCCAATGAAAGTTTAATTACTTGACCATCATGCTACCTGACTCTGGCTGCGATGCTTTGAAATGTTTCATATTGATGCTCAAGAAATGTGGGTTATAATGAAGAACCCAGTTCACATTGAAGTATCATAGATGAGAACTAAGTGTTGTACATGTATTTTCAACAATTTGGTTGTGTTTATGAAATAAAACTTTCAGATTTTGGTCCAGCGAAAATGCCTGATTTTCTGTAGTCTTGAGGGGGCCTCTGCTGATAACACAGCATAGGACTTTGGGTAAGTTAGTGGCTATGAAATCGTCGATTAAGGTTTAGTTGTTTTGATAACCTTTTGTTTTGCTGAAGTTCATGCACTCAAATGAGGAATGGTAATGGTGTCAAAAGATCCTACATGATGTGTGATTTGTATAGCTGTATTAGCCATGGTTCCTAGCTTCTTCCGCCTCTTTGTATCTAAGCCCCACATGACACCAAAAAAAAAAAAAAAAACAAAGCATGAAACGGAGCTCCACATGGATTTCTGTTGTATAGAACACATGAATTACATGTTGAAGTGTTTATTTCCATTAGTTACGTCAACCACCAGAAAAATACTGCCACTAACGTTAGTAATGATTTCTTCTTTGCCGCAGGAGGTACTACTTCAGCCTATACCTTGAATTGGCTGATATTACAATGCCCTTTATAAGGACCTTTGTTACCAAAATCAGCGATGCTGTCTCATTCTTTTTGGTTTGCCTGATTGGGCGATCTTTAGGACTCATCTACACCGGGATAAGGCAGTCACTGCGGTGGAAGTAAGATATACCAGTCCTTTCTCATCCTGTTTATGGTTCCTTTTTTGGCAGTGTTACGGATTTAGACAAGACAATGTATGCATGCAATTAGAGTACTTCATTTTTTTGACAAAGATTTCCTTATTATTTGCTTGCCCCATTGGCTCTTCAGATTATTCTAAGCTTGAAATATTATTCTTTAGAAAGAGAATTTATTTGAACAAGCACATGTGGAAGTATTGTTGAAGAAAAGATCTTTTCTTAACCATGTATTAGAAATAAAAGAATAAGTATACGTTTTTCAACCATTTGAAAAGGTTTGAGCATTTCGGATGACAATCTTTTTGTAGAGAGAGATATTCTTATACTGTCAGGTACCTAAAATGGATGAATTATAGCTACAACCTCCCTCGATGGTGTATTGCTTGTTTCAGTAGTATTATGCTATGATTTTGATGTTTTACTCTTGTTGGAGGGTCTTGAGGAAGAGCTAACAAGGCAACGACAAATGGTTTTGGTTGAAGCAGTAATTCATTTGCTGCTTTTGGAGAAGAAAAGAGAGGTGGTAGGAACATGTACGGACCTGCCAAGGTTTTGTGGGGGCGGGGAGTTGAAAACTGTAGGTGGCTTCTACTTTAGGATTTTGATAAAACCGTAAAAAGTTTTGAAAGATCATTTTTTGCTCTACCATCTTTACATGACCAATTTTTAAGAAGTGACATCTCACCATTAGTCCATTACTTTAGCCACTTTGGATGACTTACTTTTCTATAAAGAAAAGCTTCCCACTTTAACCATCACTTGTTACTATATTTATACGGTAAATAGTTTTCTAGTGTTTAGATGTTCAAAATTTGCATGCTATTACATTTACTAATACAATAATGTTAGAAGTTGGGTCTCCTATGATATCTTGGTATGGTTTCTCCTGGTGCATAAAGATTAAATGCATTATGCAGTGTGGTCAAACTCAATGGCAGCAAATTGCTGAACCTTCAACCGGATGAGAATCAAAACAATTGATTCCATTCACATACTATAAAGTTTTTGCCTTAGTCAAGCTTCTAAAATGGCTGTCCGGTATAAGAAAACAAAGGAGGTGTGGTATTAGATTTAGGTTTCAGATAAATGCAGACCTTTTGATGTTAGAAGGGTATCATAGATGTTTATGGATGGATATGTGTGTGGGAAGAAAGTTTATGAAATGCCTATACGTTGATAACATCCCATTATTACTGAATACAATACCGATGGAAGTAGTAAAAGTCATGTAAGGGTCAAGAGCATTCCCTAAACCTTAATTCTAAGAAGCTTACCTGTTGAAAACAACATCCACTAGGAAATCGAGACCAACGGACACACAAGTGACTGGAAAATGATTTCGAAACCTTTAGGACAAGTTGCTCATATAATTGCCTAATTGGTGAGTGGCGTTGATGAACGTTTAAGGCTTATGTTATACTTTTATAACTAAAAGATACTCCGTAGTTTCAACGCTAGACTGGACACTGATGCTAAAAACAAGATTCATCGTAAAAAATGGTAACTGGACTTGACAAGACAGATGGACGAAGAGTCGAAGAGGAGGAAAAAAGAGTTTCTTTAGAAAATGTGGATTTGTTACTCTCTTTTTTCTTATTTTTTGTTGCGGCTATATAAGTTCAGTCTTCTTGCTTGATGTGTTGATTTTAGTCTTTAAGTCGCATCTACCCAAAAAAAAGTATGTCACTTCAATTAGTAATTTGATTTACAAGCCAATTATATGAAAATGAAATATTAACAGCAAGTAAAGGTGTAATGATGGTGTTTGCTTTGATAGGAAATCTATGAAGGGCCCTCTTTATTAAAGTTGGAAAATTGACAAAGGTAATAATGTTACAATAATTCTTATCTTATACCATGAAAATCTATCTTATTCATGGTAAAGCCTGAAGGTAAGTTTGTTTTCATCTAGGGTTAATATTGAAAAACTTGATCAATTTTTCTTATTTTCCAATTAAGTTTCTAAACTTTTTTTTTTCAATTGTTTAAGTCTCTAAACTATGTTTGTCTTGTTCAAAAGTATATATATTTTATTTTTTATCGGCTATCAGATTAGCTGGTAAAACACAATTGATAAAACAAAATGTTTTGGCACTTAATTACTAAGATATGGAAAGATTGTAGGTTTTTTTTTAAACATTAATCAAGTGGAAAAACTAACGTTACTTGTTTGGTAACCAATCAAACAAGTCGAATATACATTTTTGAATAAGACAAATAATTTAGAGATTTAAACAATAAATTTTTTAAGGACTTAATCACAAAAATAAAGAAAGTTGAATGAGTTTTTTAATATCAACCCTTTGATTTATCTATGAAACCGAAAATGAATAATAACAAGTTATGTGGTGTCCGCGTGTTGCGACAGATGTATAGCTACAAATAGAGCTCTTTACAAAATAATTTTATTTAAAAAATGTTAACATAGTAGATTTGACTCTTGTACTCAAATCTCACTTTGTGGGCTTTTCTAAAAATCCTTACATAAAGTGAAGAAATGTAATTAAAGTTGGGTTGAGAGAAAGCAAACTACTGACTATGAAGAAATGGTGTTTCACTATGTGAGAATCCTGAGTGTTGAGATCAATAGGGTTGGAGTGTGAGATCGAAAGGCTAGGATCAAGTCGCTGAAGTCACAGAGTGAGTCTCTCTTTTGTGTAACACTGAAGTTTTGGATGAAAACGTTACATTTGAGTAATAGAATAGAAGTTCCACCTGGATAAATTTAAAAAAAAAAAAAAAAAGACAAACCAATTGAATTTTGACATGTGATTTGTTATACCAAATCATATATTTTATGTAACATTTTTAAAAAAAAAACTCACTGACAAGACATTTGTCAAAATTTATGTAACAAGTAACGCTATTGTGTAACATACCCACCTAACACTTGGATATTTTGTGGGTATTTTACAATTTGCTAACAAAAGTTATTAATAAGCAAAACAATATAAAAGTGAAATCATAAATGATTTTCAGAGTAAATCTTGATAATCAATAAAATCAACTACGTAAATTATAGCTATTTTCATAAGTCACGGACACCGTTGACAAGTCACCAATGGCCACTAGAATTTTACCCAAAAAGTGAATATCAACAAAAAAAAAACATAGATTTAAACAAATAAATCAACAAGGAATTTGAATCATAAAACACATACATGTTAATTCGCTGGAGAAAAGATCTGTCAGACACGAAGAATTGGTTAGCAGATTGCAACCAGTTTATCAGATTGATGGTTTTTTTTTATTTGTAGAAAACTCATATTGATATGTTTGAGTCAATTGGGGGCTTTTTTGTGTAATGAAAAATTATTAGGGGTTTTAATCACAAAAAAATAAACCCAATTGTACGGAGTCCTTTTACTTCGATCTATATTGATTTCGTTCCAATATTGACATGGAAAGTATAGTGTTTTCTATTGTGATTATATTATGGTTCTCTCGAGTTACTTGATACATACTGGTGTGTCTATATATGTGTGTTTGTGTGACAAAGAATGAGAGAGAATATATGTGTGTGTGATTATTTTACTCATTTGGTTAAACACAATAATCTCCTAAAAGCAACATTTGTTTTATTTGGTGGTTGGTTGAATTTTCCAAACTTCATTTTCATCAACTTGTTAATGAACTGTTTTTCTTCCTTTTTAGGCCAGGTCAATAAATAATCTCTTCATACACATCTTCATGTCATGGCTAAGCAACCTAAGCTCATCAATGCATTTTCTACTTCTTGCTTTTTCTTTCTTTTCTCCATGATGACTTGTATCTTCTTGATCACTTCTTCCATGTCAGTCGTTTCACTTCCAACCATCACTAAACCCGTCACGAATTTCCATCCCAAAACAACCAATGGTCATTTCTTAGAATCACCATTAAATCATTTGAAACCCACAAGAAAATTCAATGTCGGTGATCATGAGGTTCCAAGTGGAGCAAACCCCATTTCAAACTAGGTGATTTATCAATGAATGGTCGATTGGACAACATATTTGAATAGTTTATACTATCTTATATTTCAGAAATACCCAAAGGTATCTAGTAAAAACTCACAAATATTATGTCTCAATTGTGGAATTTAATAAATTAATAGGGATGCATTAATTGTTATGGTTGGTTGCCAAAATTTTCGATCCGTTTGTGCTTGGTATCATGGTATTTTGAATATTGTGGACACTATTATATTTTCTTTTACCTCATTCTAGCTTTTTCATAGGGAAAATTGCAAATAACGTACTTTTAGAGTTTTACTCCCTTCTAATTTTATTTATTTTATCAATTACTGTTTAATTTTTTTTAATTGTTATGTTTAATGAAAAAAACATAAAGTGTAAACATTAAATAATAAAGAAACAATAAGTATGTCATGTTTAATGAAAAAGAATTGATGGTATAATACATTAAATAATAACAACAAAAGTACGGTAAATTGATGATTGAATAAAACGTGTAAAGTATGTTTTATATTCATATGTAATTACTTTCCCATACACATGTTAATTAGTTGTATCAAGACAATGATATGTATATTTCTTGTTAGCTTTTGCATTTTATGTTTATGGTGAAAAAGGCCGAAAATCAAACAAGAAGGGGTTTTTGGTATCCACAAATCAGCATGGTGTACAATGGGTAGGGAAGAATATGGATAAAAGGAGAAAGGATTCAAGGAAAGTGAATGTTTCTTTTTTATAATAATTGTAATATGTGATTATAGGTCGATAAATTTTATAGAATTTGAATAATTGTGCGTTTATTGCTATAACAACTTAATAATTTTCGAGAGATACTTCTATTTAGATAGGAAATAGTAACTCACATAAAGCGTCCCTAGATATCCCAAGACAATTATGTTTAGGGCAAATGACAAAAAATAGTAACAAGTTTTGACATTTTTATCATTAATAGTAACATTATTTATTTTTTATCATTAATAGTAACAACTTTTTATTTTTCTATCAATAATAGTAATGGGTGACCTGTAAACCTGTTTAGCAGGTCACCAACTTTTCAGTTATCAAAATTAGTAACATCTTTTCAGATTTTTATCAATAATAGTAACATATCAAACTAAAAACATAATTTTTTTATTTTATTAAGTTTTCTAATATTCCATAAACACCAAAATAAACCAAATTTTTATTCCGAATATTTACGGATAGATAATATTCGATTATTTATTCACAATTATATATAATATATATGAAAAAATACTGTAAATCATTTTATTTTTACTTTTTCCAACAAAAAAACTACGAACCATCATTTTCTTAGTTTTTCTGAAAAAATAATACAAATCGTTCCATTTTCTAGTTTTTGCCTATCTAAATAAGTCATAGTTTTTTTTATTTAAAAATCAAAATTAGTCTCACTATTTTCATTCATAAAACTATAAAACACAATGAGTCATGGTTTTTCCATTCATAGAACAATAAAAAAATGAATGGGTCGCAATACTTTTTCATTCGTAGTACTTTTCATTTGGAATAAAAAAATACAAATTGATCATGTTTTAGATTTTTTTAACAAAAAACCATAAATCATTTTGATTTTTCGTACAAAATAATTGCAACTCATTAGTTTTTGTGTTTTTAACAATGAAAAAAAGTATGAATTATTCTAGTTATAGTTTCGTACATATGTATCGTTTTTATGGATTACAATATTTTTCATTCGGCAAAACTATAAACTGGAATAATTCATAGTTTTTTCGTTGTTAAAAACACAAAAAAATAATGAGTTGCAATTATTTTGTACGAAAAATCAAAACGATTTATAGTTTTTTGTAAAAAAAATCTAAAACATGGTTGGGTCGTAGTTTTTCATTCAGGAAAGCTAAAAGTTTGTATGGTTTATAATCAATTTCGTTTGGAATTTACTAAAAAACTGAGCAATTTGTACTTTTTTTTCTCCAAATGAATAGTACTACGAATGGAAAAATATTGCAACCCATTCATTTTTAAGTTTTTCAATGAATGGAAAAACCATGACTCGTTGTGGTTTATAGCTTTATTATTGAAAAATATTGAGACTCATTTTGATTTTTTGTTTTTTAAATAAAAAACTATGATCCATTTAGATTGGCAAAAACTAAAAAATGGAACGATTTGTATTATTTTATTCGGAAAAACTAAGAAAATGATGGTTCATAATTTTTTTTGTTGGAAAAAGTGAAAATTGAAATCATTCATAGTATTTTTTTCATTCATATTATTTATAATTGCGAATAAATAATCGAATATTATCTATCCGTAAATATTCGGAATAAAAATTTGGTTTATTTTGGTGCTTATGGAATATTAGAAAACTTAATAAAATAAAAAAATTATGTTTTTAATTTGATATATTACTATTATTGATAAAAATCTGAAAAGATGTTACTATTTTTGATAACTGAAAAGTTGGTGACCTGCTAATCAGGTTTATAGGTCACCCGTTATTATTATTGATAGAAAAATAAAAAATTGTTACTATTAATGATAAAAAATAAATAATGTTACTATTAATGATAAAAATGTCAAAACTTGTTACTATTTTTGGTCATTGCCCTTATGTTTAACTTCTCATCAAATCACGTGTAATGAGACCCAATGAAAAATAGAGTACATTATGAGAACAATCTAATAAGCTGCAATGTGCTAATAAAGTTGTAGCTAGAAAGACAATAATATTATACAATCAATTATGTTAAATAAAACTTATTATACCGTATTGTAATATCGATGAATTCAAATTGATCTAAGTAAAAATAAAATACAAGTCTATATTGTTCTTCATTCCATTTTGGTGTACATACACTGACACACACGATTATGCATGCACATATATTACCCGCTTCGTAGTTTATATATGAATAGAGGTGACAATTTTAACCCAATTGGTCAAACGGATGGAACAATCAAAAGGACCAGTAGTAAAAAATCAAGTTAGAACATAAATAAAAGAAAAAAAAATGAAATTCTTAGAAAATGATTTATTAAACAAAATGTTTTTTGAAAAAAATTTCAATATTATGTTAGATTTATGTCTTTTGGTTGTCGACCAGTTCGACCCGTTTGTTTGAATAGACCAGAATTGGCGCCCCGATATTTGATAGACATAGTGCGTGACTAAATAAACACCCTCTGCTTGCGATTTGAGCTCCCCTTATGTCCCAACACTCAGCATCACACGATTTCTATAATATGTTTATGTGTTAATAGATTTATGATCCATTTCATATAATGATAAGTGGCAGCCTACCTCATAAATGATTATACAAATTAAACTCTACAATAAATTTTGTAGATTTGTGGGAATGTGTTTGTTCCTTTTAATTATTTTTCATCAATACATACACACGTATAAAAGTTCAGAGGAATACACATGCATAAACACATAATTTTTGAGGGACCTAATAGAAAAAATTCAACTATGATGTCATAAATTTTGATTTAGTGACTTAATCAGGAAATTCCACGTCTGTATGTCACATATATCAAACACGATAAAAAAACAAAACTAATTTTTTAAGCTAAACGATTTATAAAGCAAATAAAATGACTGAGACTTGATGAAAATCATCAATAATAAATTTATTGGATATCATAATCCTACAAAAAAACATTATTTGGGTATCACACAATTGCAAACATTAGTATTATATTATCATTATTATGATATGTATCGTATGTAAGTTATTTATAATTTTTAATCATATAATGTTATTTTTAAAAATAAATAAATGACTAGGTCCTAGTAAAGTATCAAGACCGAAATATTCATCCGTTGATTGTTAATAACGAGTTATTGAACACCCGCGCGTTGCTACGGGGTCTAAAATATAATTACAAAAATAAATATAAAAACAAAAAAAAAAATACTTTTCAAACAATTCAAACAAAGAAACACAACTGAACCGACATCGAAAATTAAAATTTGAAAGCCGATATAGATTCTAGAAGCAAGACAAATGATACTGTTAGTCGGATCTTAGGTTTTCTAGATTTTGCAATGCTAAAATTACAAAGAACATCGTATTAAATCGGATCGGAACCAGAATTAATTAATCAAATATTCATAACCATAATTTGAAAATTTGACATTGATTAGGTTTAATTGTAAATTTAATTTATTGGTTTTACGGTGAAATCAATTAAATTTGTAACGGTAATGTCTCTAATATATCGATTAGAGTTCGCAACGTTATAATAGTAATGCTCAATGTTATATATGATCATATTTAATAAAAAAATCTAAATTTTAAATAATTACACTTAAATTATAAAACAATTTCATTAGAATTTTGTATTATGTATCCGAATATTAAAGTTTTTTTAATACAATTAAACATAACATAATAGTTTCAAAAGACAACTACAAACATATGTATATTTAAAATCATAATTTTAAGTATGTAGAAAAAGTTGTAATAATAATTGTTAAAAGAGAACTAAATGAAGATTTATAAAAAAAAACTAAATTTTAAATAGTTACATTTTAATTATAAAACAATTTGATTAGAATTTTGTATTGTGTATCTGAATAATAAAGTTTTTTTATATAATTAAACATAACATAATAGTTTCAAAAGACGGTTACAAACATATGTATAATTAAAATCATAATTTTTAATATGTAAGAAAATGTTGTAATAATAATTGTTAAAAGAGAACTAAATGAAATTTTATCAAAATAAAAGGGCTAAATAAAAGATAACACTAAAATGAGGGGATATTATGAAAAATTAAAATTAAAATTAGAAAAAAAAGAAAAAAGGGAAAATTGTGGTTGGTGGAGACCATTACGTAAATGTATGTATATATAATTATTTGGGTTATTAACAAAAAAACAAACATGTCGTTCTTTTATGTTATTTTTTATCATAAAAATCTCAAGTTAATTTTTTCTTTTTGGTTTAGTGAAATTTGGACATTAGAACCCAGTTATAATTAATAAACCGGGTTTTTAAAAACTAAAAAACCAGATTTTAATGTCCAAATTTCATTAAACAAAAAAATTTTAATTTGAAGATTTTTATGAAAAAAATAACATCATGAAGATATAATAACGCAAAAATATAAAAACACGTTTGTTTTTACATGCAACGGAGATTTGGATTTTGGAGGGGGTGACTTTGAAATAGGGGTGTGCAAAATAACCGAACCCGAGTAACCCATCCGAATCGAACCTTAATTGGGTTAAATGGGTTGGGTTATTCGGTTTTCGGGTTCCTTATTCGGGTTAAATGGTACCAGAATAAGTAATTCGGTTCGATTTACGGGTAGGATTCATGCTTATTCGGGTACCTAAATAACCCGAATAACCCGTTTAATATATATTTTTTATTTTTTTATTTGTTTTTTATTATAACTAGTATTGTTTATATATATATATAATGTAAATATATAAATACTCATTTTTTATACTTAGGGAAAATGACATCAAATAGCTCTGAACTTTCGACTTTGTACACATTTATGTAGTGAACTTTTTTTTGTGCACATTTGGTAGTCAAAGTTTCAAAATTGTTCCAATTTGGTAGTTGGTGTACCTTTTAACCGGTTGCTTCCGGTTTCGATGCCTATATAGACAATTTTCTGATGACGTAGCTACCCTTTTTTATATTATGTCCGGTTTTATCTACGTGGCAACCCGTTTTTTCAAATCACTCAGGTTTATAACGCCGTATGAAATTAAGAAATCACCCAGGTTTATAACGTCGTTTTTAAAAAAACCCAGTTATAAACCCGGGTGATTTCAAAAAATGGGTTGCCACGTAGAAAAACCGAGTATAATATAAAAACGGGTAGCCACGTCATTAAAAAATTGTCCACGTAGGCATCGAAACCGGAAGCAACCGGTTAAAAGGTACGCCAACTACCAAATTGGAACAATTTTGAAACTTTGACTACCAAATGTGCACAAAAAAAAGTTCACTACATAAATGTGTACAAAGTCGAAAGTTCAGAGCTATTTGATGCCATTTTCCCTTATACTTAAACCATTTAACCCATTTTACCCAAATACCCAACTTATTTAACCCGTTTAAACTCTTTGTTGATGATTTCTTTTTTTATTACCAAAACCGTATAACCCATTTAACCCAAACCAAATAACTCAATACCCATTTAACCCGAAAACCGATTAATCCGTCCCCGTATTTAGTTCGATTCGACTAGCTCACCCACACGCTCAAACCCTACCCAATTAATCCGCCGGAATAACAACCCAAACTTTGAAATACCCTCGTTTGTTCTCGTTTTTTACGGTTTATAGGTTTTCGAGGGTTCTTGATTGCTAGGGTTTATGGTGAGGAGAAACATAATACATATTGCAGGGTTTGGAGAAACATAATATATATCGCAGAGGTTTTTTCCTTGACTTATTGTTGTCAGCACCTATGTTTTGGGTGCCATTTCCTCAGCCACTCACCATATTTGCGAATTGATAGTGCTGTTGTACTTTTGTGATAAAGTCAATTTAGGTGCATAAAGTAAAGATTGCTTTCGATTTGGGGTAATAAGGGCTGTACACAGATGGTGATACGGGCAGTAGGTAATGTTTCCGCATCTCAAATTTCTTGCACCTTAACTTTTTCGTTGATTTTGATATGCCATAGATTCTTATGAATTTCTGAGTTTTTTTATTTTAAATAAAATCTTTCAGGTAGATATTATCAAATATTAAGAAACTATCAGATATCCAGATGGCTAGTCAACTCTCTTGCTCTATATTCATGCCGAAAAATCAATAATGGTGCTGTAATATATAAACAACATACTCATAGGTAAATCTGTTTTCTCTCCATTGAAAGCTTGCGTTTCAATACATTTTGTTTTTTTTTTAATTTATTCGGTTTTCATCTTGTAAAATTTCACAATCTGGCACTCGAGATTTTATATGGAGTTGCTTTACGTTCCTAATTACCGACCACAGTTTCTTTCAGGTTTTCAACTGTACCAGAATCATGTAGAACTCCAAATTTGGAGGTCGAATCATTATCGACCTTCATTAGATCTAGTCTCAGTGAACTTGAAGGTATAATGCATTTATTTTGCAAACTGATTGTACATGTGCATTGGCAGGGCATGATTGATCCCCCTTTTGTGACAATCATCATCATGCATTGTTATACGGATCCTATGATGTGAAGTTTTGAATTTTATCATATGGTGGCCAAAAAATTTGAATGCTGACTTATAAATGTCAGGGTACCATGGCTGTATTGAATGATAACTTGTATGACTATGCACGCCCATTTGCATACCCTGAAAAAACAATTTGTTGTGTAAAAATAATCAAAATTTGTTATGGTATTGCATACCTTGGTCAAAAAATTATATCTTGGATGTACCCCTGTGGGTGCTGATAAAAAAATATTCTATGTTAGAACGAATGCTATAAATGATAAGCTATTGAATACAGGCATGCATGTCCAAATCCGTGAGCATATCCGTCTGGTGTCATCAAGGTATCATACAAGTTTTATAAAGAACTCCACAAGATTATCAAAATATCTGTCGGTAATACCCAAATATGCTACACTTAAGTAATTTGCAAAGTGAAATCCATATCATTTATGATCCAGAGAACACTGGAATGATAGAAGTCAGTCATGGACAACCAAGACTAGTAACATCAATTGCAATTTGTTTATGTTCTAATATATATTTTCATTGCAACTTATGCACATATAGTATATTGTATAATGAGATATCAGAAGCATATATAATATCTTTTAGTATGTATAGTTACTTATAATATTACTTCCTGGTATCCTGTGTATATTTTTAATCAGAATATTGCACACGTTCTTCTATGTTTGGGACTTTGGGTAACTTTAAATGACAAGTTGATGCATATATATACTCTGCATGATGTTATTAGTGAAAATACATACCTGCTAGCGATAACTGGCAGTTGTTAAATAGTTTGACATAAATTTACAGGCCCGTCTCATTGTTGGTTGAATAGAAGCACTTTCACCAAAGGTTTAAGTGGGAGAGGTGGAATTTTCTTAGTTGTTGCTGGTGCATTCGTTGAGGACTTTCTTGGATCAGGCAGTGACTCCACTTTTATGCTTGAAAAAGTAAAATCACTCCAGCAAAGGTAGAAAGAAGATAGCCCATAAGTTGTCAGCTTCTTTGTTTCAAAGTTAAATTACTCGTCGATAGTTTTGTGTGTATACAGATATACATATTTATGTTCACCACTGCAGGTATCCTTCGATCAATGTAATGGGAATTCAGTTCTGCAGAGCAGTTAGCAGTGATGTTGTTCGTTCTCATTTGGCAAAAATAATCTTGAGAGAATACATCACATTTCCAATTTTACTGTCCAATAAGTCTCTTTCGGAGGTAAATTTTGTGTCATCAGATTCGTATTCAACGTTTGTAGATATAGCAGTTTAGTTCTCATTATATTTATTATGGCAATATCAGATATTGAGACCTCTATACCTTGTGATGCCAATTGTTTTACTTTGTATTGAAGATGGAAAATACTAATTGAATAACTGATACTTGGTGCCTTTTCATTTGAAACAAGACATATATGTGGCAAAATGGGCAGGCCAAAGCAGGGCAAAACATGTTTGGTTTGGCTTGCCAGTACTTCTTTTTAAATTGTAACTTCAAATATATTAAATATGCTTACAAAAACTAGAAACAATTTAGAAGGTTGTAAACACCTGGTATACTTCATCTTTTAAACTATTTGACCCGTTTGACCATTTTATCCTTTTGTTTTGCTATTTTAAATTTAATACCCATTTGACTTGTTTCCTTTTGGCTATTATCTTTAATTATACCGCCTTGACTTGTTATCAATTGAATATAGCCTAAGTTGACTCATTTGACATAAATGGGTTAAGAACTTAAAATTTGCCAACTTTATGAGACATGATTAGTAGTTGCAACTTGCAAGAATTATTTTTGCTTATATGCTTGTTTGTGGTCTGATGTTAAATGGAGCGGGTTACATCATTATTTTATTTTTGTTTATATCCTTGTTGGTTGTCAATAGATGTCAAATGGAGTGGGCTACATCATATTTAAAGGCATGGAGGGTCCTCTACTTTTGCACAACAAGGACGTGGATTTTGAAATTCTCGAGGCGGGTAAGCCTACTCATTTACTCTTCCATGTTCGTTCTCATTATTTTCCATCTTATTTGTTTATATTTTGGGTCATATCATATCATGTGCTGTATTTCTACTTGTATCCCAGGCGAAATGCACATGAACATGCAGGGTATAGGATGTCATCACTGATTCTTGTGAGTTGTGACTTGCATAATCAGAATCAGCATCAAATAATTAGTTGAATAACAATAGGGGTATGTTGATAATTTCACGTTTATCTTAATAATCAGTTTTCTTGCGCAACAACTTATTACCTGCTTCTCTAAATCAGATTTTTTTTACCCTAAATAATTAGAACTTGAAAACCATAATTACTTTTATCTGAACACCCAAAACTGATTATTACGACTTTAAACGAACATCCAAACACTCCCCTATAGATGTTATTGTGTCAGGATTTATAATAGAGTGTCAAGTTAGTTTGAGCTATCAACATTTTTTTTATCATTTATTCTGCTGATTATTTGTAAAAAATATTGATGTATGATGAGATCCAAATGGTATTGAGACTTGAGCTTGGCAAACACATTTCATCATATTGGAACTCTTAGTGCACATCAATTCACTTTGGATGCACGTACTTTGTGAAGGCAGATGTCTCTTAAGGAAAATAGTTAGTGTTCTTTATATACCGTCTTCTTTCATATTCTATTAGTTCTTCAATTCAAACTAATGTTTTATTGTTTTTTTGACGGTGAAAAACTAAAAGGATCCGCTTCTGATTTTTGTTGAAGTTTTTGGTTTCACTACGGTTGTTGACTAAGATGTAAGATCAAATTAAAAAACGATTCTAAAATAGGGAACGACTTGTAAAGCAAAGAAAAATATCTATATTTTTTCTTCCAATAATGAAGAGGTTGGATTTATAATTCGACGTGAATCTCAATAGCGTTAGCACAATCCAAACAAAAAATAGCATCTCTTCGTATCTGTCAACTGTTTTTTTATAGATTTGGATTTGTTAAGCTGTGCCTGTGTAGAGTTCAAATCATGCTCCCTCCATATTCAGCAAACGAGCACCCAGCTGAGGGTAAATTGGTGAAATGTGATGTTCCATATCATACCACTTTACAAAGTTGTTAAGTCTATGCTATGTTGTGATTAACTTCTTGTTGCAAGTAATGTTGGTTAAAACGCAATGATAGGAAGAAAGAAGTTGCAATTGGAATACTTCGGCATCAACAAATTATTATTTGGTTGATCATGCTTGCCATTTTCTTATGTATTTAGTTTGTTGTGGTGCAACGCCTGCAGCTATCAAGGATTTAATTGAGCAGCAGAAAGAAAAACCAGGATTGTTGCATAATCTGAGAGGCACTTGGGTAAAGCCACTTGATGCTTTTAAGGAACCACATCTCTGCTCTCCCTTGCAGAATCTACTTCTTTATTTCCCAGGTACAGTAGTTGACTCAATTTGGTCTGAAAATCTTGTTTAATTTTTGATACAGGATCTTAATACAACGGTTTTTTTGTTTTAAAATTTTTGGCAGTTGTCAACAGCTCAAAACTCAAAAGTAAAGAATTCATAATTGTGGGGTGGTGGGCATTCTATTTGTAATATGTTTCTACATGTAGTTATGCATTTTATGACAGTTTTACATGGACGAGGCTATTTGATAGGGGTAGTGAAAAACCCACTGAACCAAAACCGAACCCACAATTTGGTTTAGTTTCGGTTAGGGACTATAAAAGAAGAGGTTAACCAAAAAGAACTGCTTATAATTGATTGGTTTCTTAAATATCAAAAGGACATTTGTATTGAAATGTAAATTATATTATTTCTTATGAACCTATTTAAAACATACCCCAAATTCTCTTTAGGGCTTGAGCAGTTGAGTTCAGACTCGGTGCATTGAAATCACATAGCTCTTACCTATAGCTCAGTTCTCTCTTTCTCTCTCTCTCTCTCTCTCTCTCACACACACACACATATCAACAAAGACGTAGCCCTCTTTTGCTTTGCATATAGAGGTTAATACCAAACCAAAAGGTCAACTGCAAATTGAGGTTATACAGAAAAAGAGGGTAGATTATTATGTTTAGGTTCGGTTTTTGGCCACACCGCATTTGGCGTTAAGTTTGCATTTCTCAAAATATCAAGGCAAATTGAACTGCAAAACGCTATTGTTAAATGGCACATGTTTCTAAAGAACATTCATGGTGCTTATATGATTGAAACCCATAGATGGTTAACTAATGTTGTAATGATTTAATTATGCAGGCTGCATTCAGGTTGATGAATTTAATCAACGCTTGTTCCTTTCTGACATAAATCACCACCGTATAATTGTGTTTGATGGCAACGGAAAGATCTTAGATTGTGTATGTAAGGAATTCCAGTCACAACTCACATGGCAATTTGAGAGGGTACGCTAAAAGATTTTGTTAATGCCTCTTCTTTTCAGATTGGATCTTCTCCGGGATTTGAGGATGGAGGGTTTGAATCTTCAAAGATACTGCGCCCTGCTGCTTTGTTTTATAATGATGATGAGAATTGCCTGTACTTTGTTGACTCAGAGGTATGTGCCTGCAAGGTTACCATGTTCAATTAAATAGGATGTCATAGGTAGAGGTGGCAAAAAGGGTGGGTTAGGTTACAGGTCAAAACAAGTAATTTTTTTTGTGGATCAGAATCAACCAGGTCATGTTAGTCCATCAACACTTCTTTTGTTCTTTTAATGAATTTTTTAATAATCGATCTAGTAGTTATGATAACTAAACTATAATAAAAATATTAATAATTTAATTTTATAGTCCGATTTTCAAGGTCGTAAGAATCTGAATCATGTTGGAAAACCTATGACTATTATAGGATTATGTCATCTTGTTCTAGAAGGGTAAGAATAGGGAAATGGGTAGTAGTTGGTGTTGAACTCTATACATAAGAGGAGAGGGGAGTGATGTGAGGCGTGATTGAATATTGTTAGATTTGTTAGGCTCTTAGCTTTTAGCTTTAAGAAAGGCTCTTCTTAACCATTTGGTTTTGAGAGAGGGATTATCCCTGGATCAATCTGTTGATTGTGATCCTTATTATCTGTTTTTGCTTAATCAATTCTATTGTTCATCTACGTTTAAGCATATATTCTTCCGATTATATTTCTGAATCTGTATCATTGGTCTAAGCTGCCTTCTCTGCCTCTATCGATCATTTTTCTGTCACTTCTGTGCCTCTCCCTTTCATTTTTCTGCTTTGATCATGAAGACTAGATCTGTTCAGACTCGTTTGGAGCAAAATGAGGAACAAATTCGTCAATTACAAGTGGATGTACAGAAATCAAATCAACGTTGAAATCTCTGGCTGCAGATCAGATTGAACACTCGGAGTTTTTTATGGTGATGCTGAGTTTGATGAAGCAACAGAGGAAACAACATGATTCATGGGGTGGAATGGGATCTGGAATTTTATGTTCTTGTGACGAGAGTGGTGGTGGCAAAACTCCCCCCACTGGTGCGTCGGTTTTGCCTTGGTCTGTGGAGAAGATCAAGCTTCCTGAATTTTATGGGTTCCATCCATAGTGATGGATCCAAAAAGCGTCACTGTATTATGACATCAACGAGACCCCTCATCTTCGCATTTGGTTCGCTCAATTGAGCATGGTAGGTTCACTCAAAATTGGTTCCTCATTGTCAATCAGGTTCATTCTTCTTTGACTTGGGATCAATTACAAATCTAGCTACTGGAACGTGTTGATGGATTCAAAATTCAAAATCTATTTGAGCAAATAGCTTCCATTAAGCAGTCCGATTCCATCCTCGATTACATTGATGAATTTAAATATCTTCTCTCGTTGGTTCCAAAATTATCAAGAATTGCAGGCTTTGGGTTATTTTGTCGCTGGATTGCGGGATGATGTTAAGCGTTGGATGCGTCTTCATCGGCCTCAATCGCGTTTGGATGCGATGGATTTGGCCAAAGACGTTGATGCTATGTTACGTCCTACCGAGAAGTCGAGAACAATGGTATTTCTCATTTCTGTTAGCATCCACCTAGTGGGCTTATTGATCATTCTCATGTGGATCGTTTCTTACAATTGGGCCAGTCCATTTGTGAGCCCAATCTGGTTCCAATCAGTGTGAAGAATTCGTTATACATTCTGATTTACAATGCTAATTCATTAATCCACCTGCGAATATTACATTGGACGATTTCCAAGTGTTACCCTCGGGATCGTGGGGTTCATTCTTTGTCTTGGTCACAGTGGAAGAGAGGCGCAAGAAGGGCCTATGTTTTCGCTGTGGCAATCAGTTTGGGCCTGCTCACAAATGTCCAGAGGGTCACTTAGGTGTTCTTCTGTTAGGGGATGACGAGATTGAGGACAGTCATGGGAATTACTGTCAATTTGAAGAATTGCGGGTTTCTGATCACCTCCGGCAGTACCACCAGATCAGTGATCAGGAATTTCAGTAGCACCTCTTCGAAGCAAGTCTTGAGGTCAAGACTTTTTTGCAGGATGGAGTAATGATAGGATTATGCCATTTAATTCTAGAAGGGGTAGAATAGGGAAATGGGTAGTAGTTAGTTAGTGATGAACTCTATAAATAAGAGGAGAGGGGAGTGATGTGAGGCGTGAATGAATATTGTTAGATTTGTTAGGCTCTTAGCTTTTAGCTTTAAGAGAGGCTCTTAACTATTTGGTTTTGACAGAGGGATTATCCCTGGAACAATCTGCCGATTGTGATCCGTAGTTTCTGTTTTTGCTTAATCGATTCTATTGTTCATCTACGTTTAAGTATCTATTCTTCCAATTCTATTTCTGAATCTGTATCAGACTATGACCCATTTCAGTTTAGCTAATGAATGTTTATTCTTTTGACCTAAAGTATAAAGGTATATCCCAAATCAACCCATGCTTAAGAGTAGGTTGATGTAGATTTTGAAAATGGATGATCACAGCTATATTAACAGGCAGTAGTCTCATTTTTGGTCTTACTTTTCTCGTGTGTCCCTGCCTTGTTTTGTATCATCTAGAATCATGCTTTGAGGAGAGCTGATTTAGAGAGCAGAACTGTGGAGACACTTTACCCAAAACCCGATGGCTATAAGACAAGAAGTGGTCCATTGATCTGGATCATTGATAAACTTTGGAGTATGAGAGCTGGTCCTTCAAATTCTGAGGATGTTGATTCGAAATCACTATTTTATCCTTGGCATCTGCTCAAATCATCGGAAAATGATCTCTTCATTCTCAACCGCAGGTAACTGCATAGTACTTTCTGCGACTTTACCATCTATTAATTTGCATTCTGCATGATATGTATTCCATGTTTTAAATAATTTGAATTTGTGTGCCCTTATCGTATGAGATGGTAGTAGAAATAATTGTGGTACTTTTCGTTGATATAAGGGCATATGAAAAACCCTCAAATACTTGTAGAGCTAATTATGACATTCTCAACTGGATTTAAATTTTATTATAGTTACAATTTGCATATAGTTAAATGTTTTTTATTCAACTAACATGATCTATAATTGATTTCATTTTTATTATGTTTTGATGCAGTTTTGAAACTTTATGGATCATGGATCTTTCTTCTGGTCTTATTAAAGATGTTGTCAAAGGTTTGCATTACGCTTCTGATTTTTTTAGACATTCTTTAAATTTCCCAATATATCAACTTTTGTTAGCTGCTAGTTGTTTGCACCATGAAGGAAGTGCAAAGATTGTAGAGATATGTGGACACTTGATCCTGGAGAAAGCATCCCTTTTGAAGGAAATACCGTCTCATAGGCTGCCACAGCATATCCCCACTAATTTCTCAGAAATTGGAATTTCATGTGCTGGTCTGATCTCTTCGGTGGCGACTTTTCAGGACAATATCATAATTTGTGATGCAGGTAAAATATTTGGCGCTTGATTGAAACATCATTCCTGTTATCAAAGAACTACACGTTGATAATTACTTGAGAAATGAGTGCTTAGATGGTCAGGAGGTACTAAAGTATCAAAAAACTTTCGATTCAATGACAAGCTTCAAGTTTTCAAAGTTTGGAGTGCTTGGACTGCCGTACTGGTTGGTGTCCCCGATGGAATCAGTGTATGCTGCGTAAGTAGTTATTCATCTGACACCTGCCTTCCCATTTACATTAATGTGATTTTCATGAGGGTGCATTTTTTTTTGCAAATTCAACCTATTTGTGTGAAATGGGTCAGTTTGGGTTATATTTATTTGATTATGAAAGTAAAAGTTAATATTAGCTAGAAAAGAAATGTGTCAAATAGCTCAAAATGTTTACAAGTCACCCAAAGCATACTCAAATGTTTGGTTATCTGCTTGCCTGTCAACAAATTGGGCGGGATTTACTGGTTATCCAAGAAAAAGAATTTCCTAAGTTGTCTTGCTAAAATAATTTGGACATGATATCATGTCAATCCAAAGTCCAAACCCATCATCCTGCCTATTTTCAGTCTATGGATTCTTATTAATTTCTCATAAGGACACTCATGTATCCTAGTATTCTTGATGCTGATGTCACAGTGGTTTTGGTGTCACGGGAGTTCACATCGATCATATTCAACATTTCAGCTTGTTACCAGGTAATTGCCATATTCTTCTCTTAACTTTCCAAATGATGAAATTGGGTCCAAGTTGTGAGAATGCACATGCAAATGCAAAATGATAACTTTTGGGACTTATTTTTAAATTTGCTCATCCATGCAAAAGCACGAAAATCATTGGTTCTTGGACCATTAACTGTAGTCTAGCTCTCTAATTTGTCAATATGCTAGACTCTTTAACTGTTTAACATACTGCATCTTTTCAATAATAAAATTTTTATATCTTCATTTGAATACATTGCTCTATCTCAAAGATTCATTAGCATCATACGTTTTCATTAGTTCCACTTAGGTTATCATACTTCTTTCCGCACCTTTTAAGTCATTGTACTTTAAAACTCGTCCCAAATTGGTCATTATCATATATAAAGTCACTAAAAATGCAAAAGTGTCACAAAAGGTGTAAAATGATGGTAAAAGTGTCACTAAAAAATCGATAATGTCCGATTTGGAATGGGTTTTGGAAGTACAATGACTTAAACAAAACGAAAGTACAACGATAAATGATAAAAACGACAAGTGCGCTAACGTTCTAATAATATAAACCCTTAAAATAATGCTGCTAATTCTGGTCCGTTGTATACCAATAAGAACAAATGCACAAGTACATAATACTATTAGTATACGTCATTTTTGTAAGAACAAATGTAGTATCATTTTATTAGTATATGCAAATGCATATGCCTTCTACATATAGGAAATGACGAAATGTAATGTTGATCTCAAAATATTCCATAAACAAAAGAAAAGTAAAAAAAAAAAAAAAAGAAGGCTGGTTACAACTAGTGAAATCTCTCAATGAAAGACTAACTGATGTTATAGTTCTCTGGAATTAGAATGAATGCTCCATTTGTGGCAAAGGGTGATGAATCTTGGCATCTTGCATGTCATAAGGATTTAGATAACCATGCTGACATTATGAAACAGGTAGGGTAGACATACAGATGAAAGTAGAAATCCCTGATGACACTGAGCTTGTGGAACCATTAGATGAAGGCTGTATATGGCGGCAGACAAGAGGCACTGCTACTGAAATTTCAGGAGCGGAGAACAAAGCTGAATCAACAGAGAAGGTTGAAATCCTGACATCTTTTTAAGCTTTTTATCATTTGTTTTCTTTCCCCTTTGTCAAAAACCATTTTACCAAGACTAGCTTTGGATACCATATGGTTGGATTTTGTTTAAAATAATCTAGAGGTCTTGGGTTCATATTCTGCACTTATGTCAAGTGAGAACAGGACCGAAATAAATATAATGGAACGAAAACAAAATTTATCTAAACCAGAATTGGTTTGGTGTTTTGGTTTAGAACTAGTTCAATCCCAAATCAGACTGTGAATTGTACATAATAACCTTTGTTTTAAGTGTTAACTATGCAACGACGTTTCCATCTTTTATATGCAACAAAATCACATTTAGCACAATTTATGCAATGATGTTTGATCTTGTAATAAAAAATTGCAACGTTTTCCATCTTTTACCAAGTTATGCAAATCATAAACACGATTTATGCATCAAAGTTTGAACTTATAACACGAACGTGCAACGTAATTTACTTGGTCATATATTGATTTATTGCACATCACTAAAAAATCTAGATGAACATATCTATGCATACAAACACACCATTTTGTACGGTTGTACCCACCCTACTAAACACACTAACAATTAAAATTCTAATTCCTTCAAATTTCATTTCGCGAGCTGAACAGGACATGACTAATAGTCTTTTACTCACCCATATCGAACTACGAACAGCCCATTGATGGGAGCGTGATACGATTGTTGTTAAAAAAAAGAGAACTATTTACCAAATGCTTTGTTTGGGGATGTTAGGTGTTGTAACTTTGCTTATATCTCGGATGCATGCAGATTGGTGTTGCCCAACAATGGTATGATGAGTTGGATGACCTTGCATCTTTGACACAAGAGGAACTCAATGACGAAGAGGATAAGGCATCTGATAAGAAAGTGCAAGATGGAAAAGTATGCATCGATTGTGCTGTGAATACTAGCCCAGGAACAAGTGAGGTATGCTCATAAATGAATACTTACGATTTAGATCTACAAGTTTCCCTCCTTCCTGCTGTTAAGTTATTTATATGTCAAATAGCCAAACCCAGTGATAGAAATATTAGAAATTATAATAATAAAGTTTGGTGTGTATCCTGGTTAAAAATCGTGGATCCGATTCAAGCATTTTATCACTTGATATATGGCCTCTTTTAATTCAATCAGGTTCATGCTAATATTTATTTATTGAGGAAAAACTGGATCAAAACCTGTTTAATGTTTGATATACTGCCAGGTTATTATCAATGCTGCATTGTACTTGAGAATTAAAACGCCTCAAAATCAAACCAATGATTCTAAGAAGCAACAGGTGGTTAGATTGGCAGATGCTTTAAACCCGAGTGGGAATGATAATACCCAAACAGATGCATGTTCTCAGATTCTATCTTCATCAGAGAAAACCCCTGAAGTAGTCATTTTTGTGAGGCCACTGCATGTAAGGTTAAAGATTAATTCCCTTGATCACCCAAAAGCAGAGAACTCCAAAGACATAATATTGACAGAGTCTTTTATCGAAGTTAATGTTTCGCTCAAGTAACTACACCTCTGATTTGTATGATTACCTTTTTGTTCCTTGGGGATCTCGATACATTGGTACCGAGTTTGTTATGTTCCGGATTGTTTGTTCTTTCAAATGTGGACAGGTATAGATTGTGCCTTTTCGTGCAATGATAAGTAGGGTTTTCTTGATTTTAAGCTATGTAGTTGCAAGTCTTTTGGAGTTGAGAGACATTATTTCGGCGAAGTGGGCCGGGGAAGGGTGGTGCCAGAGCAGATGCTGTTGGAAGATGTCATATCTGTCCACATTTTGGTGTTGGTGGCGGCTAAACATTGCAAGGGCTGTGGTTGGTCGTTGGTTCGCTACTTGAGATGCTTCTATGCGATGGTTCATGGATTTTATTCTAATTCACAAAATAAACTTTGATTGATTGATTTGTTCTTGACTAGTTAAAACAAATTTATAGAACTATATATTGTATTTTCATGTTTTGGGGATAGAAAGTGTGTTTATTGTCATTGAAAGAAGTTTTCAGTTATTTAATTAATAGTTAATATTATTTAAATTTTTGTATTATTATCTATTTACATCATCCCCATTCCTCTAAGACTGTTTACGAAAAAAATGATGACAAATTATTAGTTAGGGGATTTGAATTGTATATGTATAAATTATCTATGATTTTTCAAGTTGTATCAATGTAATTGTATATGTTAAAATTTAATTCTTTTTATTTCTCTAACAATGATGAAAAATTAAGTAGAAGCTAAAATTGAGAAACCATAATTTAAACAACCTTATGATTATTGTGATTTTAAATTTTATGTTCTACAAAACTATTGATTTTATATTATTTTTTTTCTTTTTGATTCTATCTGCTAAACACTTAAAAGGGAATGCCTCGTACATAAGAAACGAAGATGGCATAGAATATTTGTAATATTGTATTTAATTAATAGTTAATTTTATATTTTTGTGTTTAATTATGTTTGCAAGAATAAATATTCATTTAGATTCATTTCATTGGATGAGGAATGTAAAAGTTATCAGTTTAAAGGTTCATTGTAAGTTAAAAATAACTTAAAAGTATAAGCAATTTCATCCTTCCCCCCTTATATTTTTAAAACAGTTGTCGGTATATCATTAATTACAATAATTTTTCATTTTACGTAGAACAGGAATGGTTGGTTCAGTTCTTTTCAAAACAAGAATGATTGTATATATTTATGTTAGAGTTTTTTATGAAAAAATCAACATGTTTTTATGTTTTTTGCGTTTTTCTCATTTCATGTTATTTTCTCCACAAAAAGTGCTTAAGTTGATTTTTTCTTAATGGTTTAGTGAAATTGGTTGTCATAGTCTGATTATTCAAATGACTGTGTGAATGAATGACATATTCACTAGTTAATCTCATACATTCACAAGATTTATTCATAATTTTACTTGATAAAGAGAAAACCAAATTATACACGCTTATTATATTACTTTATACAATTTTATGTAAAAAATATTTTAAATAGAAAATTATCGATTAGACTGATACTTCCGACAATCTGTTAAAAATGCATTTAATCCCGACTTATGTACTTAAGTTATAATAAACACACATGTCAGCAGCTGCTCTTATCCATCATGTTCTCGTTCACACTTTTGGTAGCATCATACCCTTCTATGCAACCATTTACCTAATGACAATTTTAAGTTTTGGGATGTATATACGTCCAATTTACTTGCTAGTTGCTACTATGAGTGTGTACGGGCCAGGTTGATTCGGTTAGTAGTAAAGCTGTGAACATTTTTTTTATTCGATTACAAATTAGAAGCTGTTACCCGCAGTTTGGTCCACGTTTATCGTAAATTTAAAAATACACTTTTTAAAACATGAATTCTTTTTAAATTTGAAGTTATAGTAAATTATTTGGTTAGAAATCTCAAAAGTTGCACTAAATATATTTAACAAACCAATTAAAATAAAAAATTTATTTGAAAATCCAACATTTAATATTGACGACTAAATGAATTATAAATAGAACATATTAACCTTTATATATAGAATGGTTCGGTTCGTTTACCTACGATTTTCTAAAAATAAAAACTTAAACCGTCCCGTGATATGTTGGTTTTGATTTTTTCGGTTTCGGATCAAGTGGTCTGCCTTGAATTCTCGATTTTCTGGTTTTATTTTAACACCCCTAGTTGCTACCACCTATTTAAAATAAACATTATAACCTCTTTTGTTAAAGAGAATACAATGTTAATAACTATATTATGCATTATAGCATTGATATGAATCTACAAGATTCTTTCGTTTTTATATCTGTATATTAAAATTATTGTAACGTTTAACTTGACATATCAATTTAAAAAACAAAATTTATCATTATAAATGTGTAATAGCATTAATATTACATCTAGTTTATCCAAATGGACCAAAACACTATAATCAACTTATTTTTAAGAAAATAGTAGATAATGCAACATTAGAATGTTGTTTTTACAAGATATCCTTAAGAAATTGTTACACCTTTCAGGTTCAATGATAATTTATTTCACAAATGATCATAACCATATTCTAGAAATAGGTGCTAGAAAACAAAGGCCCTTAATTTAATCTCGAGGGCCCCACCCATCATACTTATACATTATATGCTGTCCAATTATATGCACTCACAATAAATGTTTCAAAATCGAATGGTGGTAAGTAAAACAGGACACACAATGTGACAAGAAACCCATGCTAAAAAGTGGACAAAATCAAGATTTTTTTTTTTTTTTTGAGTTATAGCAGCAAACAAACCAAGTTTTTTAGCTGGTAGAATCCAGGAACCCATATTTTTGCATCACATTCTTGGTTGCAAGCGCTGCAGCCTCGCTCGGGCCTAAAGTTCCCTGGGCCCTGATTGCGGCGAACTCCTTGGCGATCTCATCTTGCACCTGGTTCCGAGAACTACCGAGAGGATCAACCACTGGTTGCTGAGTCGTTTCGCCTTTCGATTGAGAGGTTTGGCTTTTGCTGCTTTCTGATAATCCATTTGGTGGTTGAAATTGAACAGCCTGTGGGACATCACCTTCCTTCAATGTAATCTCCAGATTATGTAGCATCGGCACTGTAATTGGCATATTTGACCTTTAAAGTCAAAACTATTTTTTTCCCTCCAAATCCTGATTTCAGATCTTACCATAACAGTAATTCTATTTGGAGTATGCATCAAATAGAATTAATATTGTTATCCAAAATTTTTAAACAGTTGAGGAAATTGAAATCCATTGAATTTTGAAACGGAAGATTTGACCCTTATGTATGGACCTAGAAAATCATAATTGCACCTGTTGTGGACATAAGATTTGACTTTTAAATCCAATTTGATATGATATTTGTTTCAAATCATTTACACCAACAAATTTCTATTGGCAGCATGCATTGCAAATTTAACATATTCATCAGATTTTCCGAATGGTTGAAGAGAATCCACATGAATGGGAAAAATCCAATTGTGTCACTTTGGTTGAAGATGATATAGTAATCCTACAACTCTCTAGGTCCCACCAAAGATTGACACTTTCCATCATAAAATGCAATGTTTCCTTTTTGGCAAGTCTTCAATCCTGATCTACCTTTTGTCCTTGTTAATAATTACTTGAATTTAGGAACTTTCTTTTGGTTCACAATAACATTAATGGTCAACTATTTTGATTAAACTATGTGTCAAATAAAATATTGTAGTTTTTTTAGGATGGATTGATTAATAAGCTAACTGACATTTCACATCATTGCCGTTTTTATTTTAAATTTAAAAGACACATGAAAACCGGAATTAAGTATTCAAGAAAGAAAGAGACAGATAACTTACTCATAAGAGGGGCCAGTGGACTACTCAGGACGTCGTTAGGGAGGTTAAGGATGTACTCCGGGATGGTTTTGCCGACTAAAAACTGTGCCACTTCGTTGCTAAAATTATTGCAATTATGTTTCAGTAGATTGTACGTTTCATTTGTGTAGCGTGGGCTTATCTCCTTTAAATACGAGTCGAATGCATCCTTTGTAACATTAGTGACACCAAGATCAACCGATCGGAGTGGAACTCCATATGGTGTCTTTCCTGAAGGAGTATGTTGTATGCCACCGCCAAAATAATACTCGTCGCCATATACCACTATTCCTGTGTGCCTGTGTTTGTAAAGAACAGATCATGTCAGATTTTTCAAGGTCAAATTAACATTGTATGTTCCATCGAGAAGAATTAAAATTTGATTGTGGGTCTCATTAACACAAGAAAATTTAAAAAAAATGGAACCTACAAATTGGAGAGCAAAAGAAAATGGTATAAAGGGATCACTTCTAAGAATATCCTAACTTTTCTATCAGCCTTTCAGGTACATATTTGAATATTTTTTCTGTAAGCATCTAGGACTTGGTAGGAAATCCCTATGTATGTTTTGGTGTGTATGGCCATTCTTAAACATGGTACAACAAAACGATGATCGTGCATAATAAAGGAAAATGGGAAAAATGGAATGATATACACCATATGCCTTCAATAGCCTTCCCCAGAAATGAATTCGAGACTTGCCGAGCTAGCCCTTGGCTTAAGTCATACACATGCAGGGTCACCTTTTGGCCCTCCTATGGATGGAATTAAAAGCAGTTGTGTTATATTTCACATAAACAGTACATCTAACCATAACAAAAACATAAGTACATCACCAGCAGCAAACCACAACCTGGACATTTACTTCATACTTGAGATCTCAGCCAATGTGAGCCTTGTCAAAGATGGTTGTGTTCTAACGTGTGTTTGTGTGAGTTGAAATCGAACAAACTAAAGCATGGAATGTAAATGTGTACAAGAAGAATTGGTTAGAAACTCATACCTCGGCCATCTTTCAACAATCAATTATAAACTACAGTTTGAGGTGCTAAGCCTTGTCTATGATGTCTTCACCAAAGCTGAACAACAATGAACTGTGTTCAAACAAAGCCCATTAACAAGAAAGAAAACATGATGAGTATCAAATCTAGACCACTTGTACACATGGATTGTATCATTCATATCAGGCAGATAATGACTTCTTGGAATAGCATCCCATTGCATATATAATCATCATCAAGTTCTATTTTTCTCATTTCGATCAGTTTTTAAACTTATACGGATTGAAAAAAAAGTCAAGCATAAAGCATGTGAAGAGAATGTAGCTATTGAGATGCATTGAATCCAATACCCCAATTGGGAAGTCCCTTATAAGTTATAAAGCCCTACATGAGGAACTATCTCATTAGTTCAGAAGCGAAGTTTTAGTCAACTCAACAAGTGTACTTCTGGTAGATACTTATCAGGAATTATCCTTATCCGGCTATACATCAGGGATTTATTGTGCTTGAGTTATAATCCTAGCTAGTAGAATTTTACATCTACATTGGACTCTAATATACTCTATCTACTTTATGCGTACCACTTTTTCCTTCTATGTTGTTTTCTATATATAGTGAGAACTCATTTGCCATGAATGATGGATGTAGCGTATTGGTTGGACCATGTAAACCTATTTTTCATGTTTTCTGCAATCAATTATTCTTTTGATTGGTTCTCCGCGACAACTCATAAGCCTTAATATGGAAAACCAATGTCAACGCACCAAGCTTAAATCAAAAACCAGGGAAATAGACTATCAAAAATCCAGTTAAGTTATGACAACATTATATCTCCTTGCTCACACGAACAAGAATGGATGTTAAGCTACAGGAATCAAAGTGAGAATTTTCACTGTGTAGGCTCTCCAGGATCTCACACCCTATAAAGGTGTCAAACCGACAAAATGAAGAATGAAAGAAAATAAGTTGTCATTTATCTTCAGAATTGACGTAATGCAAATAAAGATCATAAGACTTGCCATTATAGAAAACATTACAGCTGCAGGCATACAAAAATCGAAGTCAATTTGAAATTGAGGGGGAAAAAGGAGAATATTCAAATATTCTCCTGAATCAGAAGTTGATTTTTCAGGTAACAGAGGGCGTAATTTCTGTCATCTCCAAGATATTAAAACATCATATACGGAAACGCAAAACGTAATCTGTCTATACCTTCACAATTGGCGTAAGAAGAAATTTATCGTATCCCAAAAAAAACTCTCGAACTCACAATGCACGAATCACAAATGACATGCATTTACCTAATTTATCACGTAACACAAATCACATTTAGATTGTGAGAACAATGAAATACGGATCAAAAACAGCAACAAATAACATACAGAATCGCTAAGACATACCATTCAATTATACATACAATTTCTCACATGTCAATGAGCATTTGAAGATAACTCAACAATCAATCTCTTGCGGGAGAATTTAATGAACAAAAGTATGAAAATTGATGGATGAAATGACGAACGAACAAATGCATAACGAAAGAAGACGATGATCGAAGATCTCACCTGAAATGCTGGATTAAAAAGATAGAAAACAAAATTTTGGGAAGGAATTTATATAGAGAAAATTAGGAGCGAGTGGATCTGTTTGGCATGATAACTCAGAATCTATCAACGTATGTATATAAAGCATGGGTTAAATGTGGCCTCTTATTTGTTTTAGTAGTTTGACTTTGACTTCATGTTTTAGCTTCTCCTTAATTTCTATTTTAACACCTTATATATGATTGTTTGTTACTTACGATCATATCTTATTGTTTGTTTTAGCTTCTCCTTTCTTTTTTAATTTATTTATCAAAATATTATTTATATTATGTTTCATTAATATAATATTTATATATTTTTTATATTTTGTATGTTTCCATCTACTTAAGGAAAATATATAAACTTAGGTTTTAATTCGTATAGATTTAAATATTTGTTACATTATTATTTCGGTTTTTTTGTTTTGATTTAAATATTTTGTTACATTAAAACCAGAGCCGGTCTTTAGTCTGTGCAAAGTGAGCAATTGCACAAGGCCCCAAAGCTAGGAGGGCCTCACATATATATTCAACCCATGTTGTGACCCATTTCAGTTTTTACTTCAAGCAGAAATGGGAGAGGAAGCTGAAGTGGAAGAACCAAACTGTTATGGAAATGATAAAGTCATACTATTGTTCTTTCGTTTTTTCATGTTGCATCTATGTATTCTCTATTTGAATTATTTATGGTTAAAAATATATTTATTCATGGTTAAATATATGATTAGAATTCTCTTGTTACCGTACACTATTATGTGTATCAATTGGAAACACTAATTAGCCAAAACACTAAAAAAATAGGTATATGTGTAAGTTTTTATGTGTTTGAGGGTCCTATTTTATATTTGTGAAACATGGCCTCCAAAATCCACGGGACGGCCCTGAATAAAACATTTAAGTCAAACAAATAAAAATGTTAGGTTTATATAGTTTTCTTGTAAATTGTAATTAAACCAAAACATATTAATATAACATAATATTTATATTATAACAAATAAAATATTATGTTTATATATTTTACTTGAAAGTTATAACCAACTTAAAACGTATTAACCTAACAAAAAAATTAAAATAAAAATAAATCAAATGCTAAATTTATATTTTTTAAATTTAAATCGTATTAATGTAACAATATAATAAAATAACAAATGAAACATAAGATAAGTAATAAAAAAAAATTAAACCTTAACATATCAAAATAAAATATATTTTTTACATAATAAAATAACAAATACTTTACATAAAACTATAGTACTTCAAGTGGAAGGAATATAAAGTTATGTATAAAAATAGGGAAATTGACCAATAATATAAGAGGAGTTTTAGCGGGAAAATTCATGTAAAAGGATTCCTCCAGAATATAGCATCGGTGTTAAGTAGGGGTGAGCTCGGTACCGGACCGAACCGAACCGGTACCGATCCCGAAACTACCGAAACCGAATTATTAGTTTTGAAAGAACCGAATACCGAACCGTATAATTTTATATGGTGTCGGTTCGGTCCCGAATACCGAATTTTAGCTAATTTAAAAACCGAATACCGAACCGAATATATTAATTCGGTACCGGTCGGTACCGGTTTCGGTTCGATACCGGTTCGGGTTCGGGAAATGGTACCCGTCGCTCACCCCTAGTGTTAAGGAGATTCTCCTACCAGTGAAAGCTTGGCGAGTTGGCGGCAAGAGTGATGCCATCGTGCAATTACGCTATTGCCCTTTACGCATAAAATATTTATTATGTTTTGTTAACAAAATAATTTGTTTTAATAATTTTACTAGTAAAAATCTAATTATATTATGTTTTTTCGTTAAAATTTTGCTATACTTTATTTAATTTATGCAAATACTATGATCTAAAAACTTATTTTAAAGATAACAACTATCATTTTTAAGGATAAAAGTTAATTAAAGAAATCTTATGAAAATCAGAATAAAAAATTCGACACATAAACATTTAAAAATAAATACGAGTGACTTCAAAAGGTTGGGTAATTACAATTGAACTATATATAAGTACATAATAGATAACCAAACGATTTATTGTATAAAACTATAAATAATATAACAAAAAAGATTTGACTAATAATAATAAAAAAATACTCTCATTTATGGCAAAATATTTAGTTGATGAAAATTTCTAAAAAAATTTTCTTAATTTCAAAAAAAAAAAAAAAAAAAACTTGTTTACTTAACTAAATTTCTTAAATTTTCATTTCAATTTTTACAATACCATTTTTCACTCTCTCTTACTATTTACCTATATATTTATTTATAATATATTTTTCTCTCTCTTACTTTCTATCATCTATCCTATTTTTCTTATCTTATAATCATCTATCTTACTTTTCTTAAAAGTAAAACATAATAATCTAAACAAATTTTCGCTTTTTATAGAAATTCTTGTTTTTTTCTAAAAACTATAAATTAAAAACTACGTTGACTAAACGCAACCTAAAACTTGTGAATCAAAATTGGTATCGCACATGTCTTAGATAAATAGACATATGCTTGTGTTTTTGCCATTGAGTTTTAAAGCTAATTATTAATATGATATTTTTAATAACCAAGTAGGTACTTAGATCCTCTTTAATCACTTTTTATCATTTCATCTTCCGGCTTAAAGAAAAAGTAGCACCTTTTTTTTTTTTTTTTTATAAAAACAAAAACTCCTTCAATTTTTTTCATCTTCAAACAATACTTCAAAATCTCTAAGTTCAAATAATTTATAATTATTATTCCTATAAAGTATCACTTTTAATTTTTATAAAAATATAATAAATTATTTAAAATGATAAAACATAATAAAGATATAAAAATGAGTTTTAAAGAGAAATTAAAATTAAAATTTTGAAGGAAAAGAATAGTACTCCTTGAAATAAATAGGAGTTTAGCATTGTAAAAAAAAAAAACTTCATGCCTGAAATAGAGTTTTGCTCCTTCAAACTACATACATATTTTAAATTTAAAGCACATCATTCGAGTGGTCTTATGTTTCGAAGACATAGTTTCAAGGACATACATTTAATACCTATTTGGATATATGAATTTGTATTTTATATATTTAAATATTTAATTTAATTTTTATAAAAAAATATGAATTTTCGGATATTCCGGATAATCCGATATCCAAATCCGAAATTTCGGATTCGAATAGCAAAATTCACTATCCGAAATTTCGGATATCCGAAAATCTAGATATCCGAATTGAACACCTCTCACTATAATCTCAAATCTTTCTATACATTTCATTAATACGTCGTTTTGTTCCTAAAATGAAATTTGAAAAAAAATAGAATTTAAATTTTAGTTATTAGTATGTATGGTGATGAGAGATATAAGGTATTTTTTATTAGTATAGGATACAAGATGAATACTAATTCATGTATGGGTCGAAGTCTAATACACGTATGAGTTGGTTAATGTCAAATAAATAAATAAAAATTGTAGAAAAAAATAATATTTAACTTTTCAACTTTATTTTTAAAAGTTTAAAACAAAATAATTTTCAATTTTAGTTTTTTTTTTAAATTTCATTACGCAAACAAAAATCCGCTAAAACAGTACAATGATAATTTTTTAACGATGGGAATATTATTTATAATTTAATATCAATTAAAAGTGAGGAAATAAATAAAACAAAAGGACAAAAGGTCATTGTTGTTTGTGCACGTAAGGCGAAAGGGAATAATCAAGTACGGAAAAAGCCGGAGATTAGGGATTGAAAGGCATGAATAAGAGCCGCTAATATATGATTTACATTATAGACCCTATGGACTACACTTGTTGTTTAATTATGTTTAAAATTACATACTTTAACCTTGTTTTTCATATGATTCTTTTTATTTTAATAAAAAAAACTTACTCATATTATATGTTACTTTTTATTTTACATTTTTAGATTATTGTGCATGTTAGATAGTTTTAAAGTATTTTAAAACATATTATATTAATAATGGTATTTCATGGAAAACAAAAAGAAATCTAAGTATTTGTCTTTTCCACATGTAGGTTAAACAAACAATGTTGGTTTATCTGCTCTATGTTTCATATTAATAATTGATTTATTTAATCATTTCATAATAAAAATTAGAAAACACGGCAATCATAGCTAAGAGCCCCTTAGATCTTTACTGTCATTGTCCACGGATCATGTGCAAACAATGTTTAGCTAGCTAGTTAAACTTGAGTAACTTCATAAATCACTTATATTTGGAGCCCGAAATCAACTAAGAGGGTGTTATTTTTTACTTTAATAAGTATTTACATGCTCATATCACATATTCTGTAAGTGATATAAGGTTATAAGTGTCTTCTTTTAAATCTAAGTAACAAGTGAACTTTTTTAACACTGATTCAGTAAGTAAATGAGAAAAACTTATTGATCATCAGTGAGAGAAATGAAACACAAAACACGATCAGGCTCTTCTCTTCCACGCTCATTCCTCTTCCACACCTCTCACAATTGTTGCTCCTTTACTTCTACAACAGTCCGCCACACTGTAACACCAACGACATACTTTGTCTGATGATAACGTTGTCATCTCCCTCCTACCACGTCATTGCAGTCCACAAACACGGTAATCAATTTTTTATGATTACTTTTCAAATTACTTTTGTGGAACCAATCAAGATGCCCTGAAGCCCTAAGGTTTACCATTTGAATCGATTTTTACTTTCGAATAGATAAAGAAAGGTGCAGATCTTGATAGGTTTATGAGATGGTTGTAGGTTAGTAGGTTGATCACATTGGTGTAAACATCATTTGTAGGTTTACGATTAATTTTTTGGGCTTACTATATGTTAGAACTAGTTTATGTACCCACGTATAACGTGGATAAATTTAATAAACAATTGGTTATATAAAGTTTATTTAAACATAAAGTTAAAACGTATAAATCTTAAATGTTATTAAAACAATACAATAATAGTATTGTTATAAAATAATTTAAAGTTTCAATTTTACATAAAAATTAATGTTATATATAATTTATTACGAAAATAAAATTTTATGAAATATGATTTTTTTTAATATTGTATTACGTTTTCGTTTTACTTATATTTAATATTATTTGTGATCTTTATTTATGTTAATATATTTTAAAAAATTTGTAACACATAATAGGCTTTTTAATTAAATATAGATAAGTATATATAAGATGTAATTTGGATGTATTTATATTATATTGATAATAATAACAAAAGTATTAGATAATTATTTTAAAAATTATAAATTGTATATATCCTTTAGGTGCAATGTGACGACGCCATTTTGAATTTTGTGTTCTTCTTTAATTATTTATTAATGTTTGTGGACATAAAAATTAATAAATTATATTTATGTTTTATTTTAAAGATACTAAAGTGTATTTATCCTTTATTTGAAGTTTATAGATAAATTATATAACTTAAGCCTTTTTTTAAGTTTAGATTAAAATTAGCTAAAAATTAAAATGATAAATTGCATTTATTTATTTTTTATAATAATAAGTTGTATTTATCTTTAATTTTAAAATAATAGTTGTATTTATCTTTTGTGGTTTAACGTGGAAACGATACGTATGCGTTTGATGTTCTCTTTTATTATATATACAGATTGTTTATTCCAATTGAAACAATAACTCTGTATTAACATACAAAAAGAACAAACTTAATGATTCAGTATTAATTATTCAGCATCATCATTTATCAGTCAGTAATCAGTCACTTATCGCTTTTGTAAAAGAACAACATCTAAGTTTCTTACATTAAAGAAATATGTTGTTATACCAAAATTTCAGATAGCATGATTTTAACATCAAATTATGTATACTGTTTTTTTTAACTTTAATGTATGTGTGTGCTCGCGCGCGCGCGCGCGCGCGCACACACACACACACACACACACACACACACACACACACACACACACACACACACATATATATATATATATATATATATATATGATAATATATTGTGATTCATAATAATCATTGTAAGCACAATATATAATTATAATATACATTAACCAAGTGTATGTTATATAGCATGAGATATACATTAGAGATGGTGTGCACATTTATGAATATATACGTGGTTCACACCAAATAAAGTGCATGTTTCGATAATACCATCATAGTTCTAGACTTCTAGTTATCTATAAAATGTGTCTCTCATTCTCTTAACCATTTTCACTATATGATAATACATATCGATTTTCACATGAATTCAACTATACTAAAAAACATGTAGCTAGAATAATACAATTATAGGAGACATTAAGAATAAGTACAACTCACGTTATATTTATATATCATGCATTGACGATATCATATGCATCATGTTTAGTGCTCGTAGTTCCAAAGAAGTATCAAAATTGTTTTATGTGGTATGCAAGGTCTTAATTTGGGTAAACTGGAAATAGCGTAATCATATTATTTATGCGGTTGTGGCGTCAAGACCGGATGTTCAAAATGAATAATATATTTTCCCTTTTATTCTAGAATTATCTTTATTGTGGTTTGAAAATAGAAAGTATTTCTTTAGATTGAGTTGAAAATAATGGATTTGAATCTTTATGATTTTGATGACATTTAGGGATATCTCATAAAGGTCCGTATTTACATATATTTTTGTTTTGGGCTTTTTACATAAAAAATCTTGAAGTTTGATTACTCTTATAATTAAAACCCTCAAGGCCTCAACTATTTTTGTTGTTACAAAAGACCTTCCAATCGACAAAAATTTTATGAAACCGCTATGTTACCTGTTGCAAGCATATACCTTTATCTTTGGTGAGTCCTCCGACGACCGTTAAAGCCTCTGACGAGTTCTCTAGCGACCGATTGGGTTTCTCGTTTAGGGTTAGATGCATTAAACATTCAACAGTGACACATCCACCTACGATGAAGCATCTGTCGACCCTTGAAACATATGAAGCTTCGATTTGTTCATCCTCAAATTGTTGATTTAAGATTTGGATTCAATCTTTAAAGCTTTAGACTGTTAATTTGTCCTTTATTTTTCATACAAAATCGTTTGTTCTTGAAACGGTTATTGGAGAAGGTGGTGGCCGGAACAAAATACAACTGGTTAAACCAGTAGCACGTCACCTTTTGAATAAAATCAATTTTGATAAGTTTTAATCGATTGAGATTTTTTATTACAACAAAGTTTATTAAATGTTTTTAATCATAAAAATATCCAACTTAATTTTTTTAAATAAAAATTCATTTTGTTTCGACTACTGCTTGAAATTTGTTGTAATTATCATTTATGGTTTTAGGTGTTTCTTTAAACTTTAATAAATCTATGCCTAAAAAATGGGGGAGTCTAGATGGACCCCTTACTTCCTTTTTTAAACATAATTATTACACAATGGTTCTATGTTTTTTCTAATGATGCATTACTTTTCTAATGATGCATCATATTTTTAAACATAATTATTATATAATTATTATGTAAATGGTGTTCAAAAAGTAATGCACAGAAAAATTTATATTAGGGTGTGTTTGTTTTCAATTAAGAGGCTCTGAATTAGGTCTGAAGTCTGAATTTCAGATCTTAACATAATTTATATTGTTTGTTTAAATTCAGACTTAAGAGGTTACAACCTCTGAATTTCCCTCCGAATTTTAAGAGAATGAGACTACTCTGAATTAAATTCAGAGTCTCTTAATTTCAGACTTTAAGACCTTCTCTTAATTTCAGATATGGTTTTCATACCTCGTACATTTAAATAAAGCCATACAATAGCAACCTACTTTTGAAAATGTATCGATATGGTACGTTTACTTTTTTAATTGTCTATATGGTACGTGTACTTTAATTGTCTATATGGTCGTTCTACATAATAGAGCCCGGTTTTTACATACCGAACACGGTTCTAATGGTATGAAAAACAGGGGTATATTACAAATATGGTCATATCGGTATAAAAAATTGAAGTACAGGTACCATATCGATATTTAAAAAAGTAGACGTACCATATTGATAAATTTTCAAAAGTAGGTTACTATTGTATGGCTTTACCCAAAAACAAATAACTAAGGTGGAAAGGAATAGACGTGGACAGTGAATGACAAACATGGAGGGCCGAGGTCTATATATCAACTGTACGCCTGCAAGCCTACGATTCCTTCCTGAAATAATGACTGTGTTCGTCATAGCTTGTTTTAAAACCACACATTCCATTTTTCTTTTGGTTTTATTTTATTAAAATACCGTAATAACTAATAATTTAATAAAGAGTATCATAAAAACTTCTGTTCTGTTATCCGGGTTGTTGCTTTTAAAAACACTATAAGTTTTTATTAATGCATGTTAATATATTTTTTTAAAAACTTTTATAGTTTTTTTTTTTGTATTTTTTTATTGTGAACTCATGATTCAACGACTAAGATTAATCACATTTACACTTCTACGAAAACAATAGATAGTTATAGTTTTCTAATTTTATTAATTTAATCAAATTCGATAATCAAACTTTCTAAAAATTATTTTGATCATTGCTATAACTTGTGTTTGTCATGATATAAAAAACCAATAACATATTAAAATGTTTTAAAAAATAGTCAGTTAATTGTAGTTTTAAAAATTCTAACACCAAGGAGTAATAATCAAAGTTTTAGATGGGTCTATTTTACAAAATTTACTTTTTAATTATTTATTTATAAAAATCTACTATACTTATGATAGATTTATGTTCATAAAGTTAAAGATGAATATTATTATTTATTAGTATATTTATTACTATGCAATTATATTACATATTTATTATTGTTATGATTTTTTTATTTATAGTTATTTTACATCATTGAAATAATAATGATAATAATAATATAAAGTAATAAACTTTGTCATTGATTTAATTAGCCAACATAGTAATTACTAATACATTTTTTTTAACATCAAAAGGTAGAACCAACCAGTAGCTTCGGCAATGTCATCACCCCCGAAGGCGTCTTTTCTTAGAAACAATTGTTGGTGGTTTAATTTGGTCGGTGTGGAAAGCTAGGAACGAGATGGTATTCAGGAATGGGAAAGTTTCGGCTTCAACGATAAAGGAGGACTTTCTTAGTAATGTTTTCGCTTGGTTAAAGTTTAGGACGAATTCTAAGGCTTTATTATGGTCTTTATGAGTTGTTTGCCCTTCGTCATATTTTTTATTGTGCTTGTACTCTTGCTAGTTCCTTGCTAGCTCATGTTCTTGTTGACTTTGTTTGATTTAAATCATTAATATATCGGGTGGGCTTGGCGGGGGTGATGACATTGTTGAAGCTCCCGATTTGCCTTACCTTTTTGTTGTTCAAAAAAAAAAAACTAATCATTATTTATCGAAGATGCGATTGTAATTTCGTAATTAAAATCCTCCGATACCACAATAATTCATAGTGATATGATATAAAAATCATGTAATAACTTTAATCGCATTAAAGAGTTATAAACGTGCAATGCACAAGTTACTAGACGATTATGGTACAAAAATTAACATAATAAATTCCTTCATTTAAAGTTTTAAACACCCGTTTTAATAAATTTTCAGTTAGGTTCATAAACCCAATGTAATAAATAGTTTAAAGATTAATTAATGGAGCATTTGACTTTTGTCTTCTCAACAAATATGGCTAATTAATTACGCATTAGTTATTGTAATTATTATTTACAGAGATAATTACAAAAATGGTCCTTGTGGTTTGTATCAAACTTTAGATTTAATCCCTGAACTTTTAATTTTGCAAAATCGGTCATTATTATCAAGGTTTAATTTCAAAATTAGTCTATTATCAATTAACTTTAATTGCAATTCTCATTTTGCCCTTGTTTATATTTACACTTTTGACTCTTTTAATTATAAATAGTTACCAACTCTTTATTTTAATAAAACAAATAGATATAAAAAAATAATTAAAATATTAATATTATTAATTAATTGGAAACAAATACAACAAAAAAATATTATTTTTTTATCATTTTTTTATTATTTTTAGTTTTAGTTTACGTGGGTGTGTATAAGTGTTACATGTCTTTTAATCGGTTTACGTCATTTTGTTTGTATTATATATATTTATAATAAAATTTTAAATTGTAAACAATTTTATAATTTTAAGAAGCTTTTGCACTTTTTATGTTTTTTGTTTTTTTGTTCCGAGAAATAATTTTTTTTCAAAAGTAATAAACAAACAATTTAATTTTCAATGTTTTTAGCTAGAAAAATGACTAGCAATTTCGATTTCCAATTTAACGAAACGGAGAATGATGAACCAATTTAATTTGAAATGTTTCCGTTCAAAAAAATGGTGTGTGTGTGTGTGTGTATATATGTAGATAATTTTTATTGTATTTGTTTTTGTTTCTAATTGATTAATAGCATTAATACTTTTATTGTATTTTTATATCTATTTGTTTTATAAAAAAAAAGAGTTGTTAATAATTTGTAACTAAAATGCTCAAAAGTATAAATTTAAACAAGTGCAAAATGAGTATTTTAATTAAAATTAATGGATAAGTGACCAATCTTGGAAGTAAACCTTGATGATAATGATCAATTTTACATAATTAAAAGTTCAGTGACCATATCCAAAATTTGATACAAACCATAGGGACCATTTTTGTAATCAACTCTTATTTATCTTTACATATGTGACAACATTTCATTGAATCATAGTTCTTTGGTTATTTAAATATGGCATGGCTAATACTAAAATGCAATTACATCATATAAAAAAAAATACGAATTGATATGATTAAATCTATCTTAGAAATTTATGCATGTTTAAAACGCTATCGTATAAAATTTGGTAATCGATTAATATACGATGTTTAAAACATACAATTTGTCTGATATATTTAGTAACTTTCACGGTTATCTAAAATGAATTATTTTAATAAGGAATAATGACATCAAATAACTAAATAAGAGGGTGTTCGGTTCGTGAATTTTCTGGGATTCATTGAGATTGTATTTAAAATCCTATGTTTGGTTTGCAGATTTTTGTAGGGATATAAAATCCTATACTTTCTTAAATCTAATCATTCTTTATTGTTTAAAAACCTAGCTTCCACCCTAAAATTTTAATCACATTTAACTTGCATTTTTCAGATTAACAAATTTTACCTAAAATATAATGGTTAATATTGAAAAAAATCTCATCAACTTTTTTTTATATTTTATTTTTGTGATTAAGTCTCTAAACTCGTTTTCTTATTGTTCAAGTTCTTAAACTATTTTTGTCTATTCAAAAATGTATATTTAACTTATTTGACCGGTTACCAAACAAGTAACATTAGTTATTTCACTTGATTAATGTTGAAAAACCCAACATCTTTTCATATTTTAGCGATTTAGTCTCTAAACTTTTTGTTTCATCAGTTGTATTTTACTGACAAAATCGATAGTTGGTCAAAGATATGTACTTTTGAATAAGACAAACATAGTATAATGACTTAAACGATTGGAAAAAAATTTGTGGACTTAATTGAGAAAATCAGAAAAGTTGATTGAGCTTTTTCAATATTAACCCAAAAGATAATGCAGATTTTTTGATAAAATATAGATAAATGAAACTGTTGCATGATGCAAATCTCAGGGAAAAAACTTGCGAACCAAACGCCCCTTAAGTATATAGATTGATCGATAAAATACAAGATTATTATAAATAGATTTTTTATTAATCTATACATTATAATATAAGAAATATTTTATAGGGCATTTTGTTCGCAGATTTTTTTCCTGTGATTTGCATGTTATCAAAAGTTTTGCATTATGCAACATTTTCATTACCAGTATTTTGTAAATTAATTTGTATTATCTTTTAGTGTTATTTTGCTAATCATAAGAATGAAAGATAACTGAGATTTAAGATTTTAAGGGGAAGACCGAGTTTTAAAATTACAAAGAATGACGAGATTTAAACAATTTTGGGATTTTAATTATTTGTCGAAAATTTAGAATTTTACTATCTGAAATTTCAGATAGTTTTGAATAGGATTTTTAAATTTTCATTTCGGATGCTCGGATTCAGATTTTTATGAACACCCCTAAGTGCAACGAAAGTAGTTCAAATCCTTTAATTTAAGTTTGAGAATAGCCACAGACACAGGCATGTGCTTGGTATGTGTTCCAAGTCTACGCTCCTCTTTATGGCAAACGACCATTGCACGATTTGTTCTTGACGAGCGTAGTGGTCACTTGATTTGGTCATAGCCCTATGCTCGTTTGCTACAAACGACCTCAAGACAAGCTAATTACACGATTTGTTCTTGATCTTATTCCCAACCTACACAATGAAACTAATCTTCATTAATACATTCTAAAACATAATTATACTTTAAACGAACCATCTAAGAGCGTTAACATACGATAAAATATAAGCGATCAGCGATACATTTATCATTTAATTCATCAAAATTGTTTAATTAAATTTATAGCTCATACTTATTTTTTTAAAAAATTAACTAAGAATGTTCTAGTTAATAAACTTTATTACTTAAGGATTAAAAATCCACCATAAAAAATCTAATTCTACTGTTTGAAAATTTATTAATATGCTTCTTATTTTATAAATTTTCAATATAAATCACCATGTAAGTCAGTTTAATACTTGTATTAATCATTTTTATAATAATATTTTAAGTTTATATATTTCTAAAATTAAATTTAATTTTGTAATACATAAGTAAGTAATCTAGTACCAAACAAATTAGTGAACTTACTTATATAATTACGAAAAAAGCACAGGAAATTAAAATTTTAGTTTGAAATGAGAGGTTTTACATTATAATAAATATAAGAGAAAATATATGATGATTAGGATTTTAACTCAATAATTGAAAATGTGTATATTCGGATATTAAATTTTTATAATTTTGATAAGGGTATTTTGTGTATATAGAAAAATGACAAACCAATACAAATACAACCAAAACTACGCTCCCTTTTTAATACCAACCCTAATTTCATATAATCAAATCTTCCCCCTTCTTCCCCCCTCTCCTCTCTCTCTCTCTCTCTCTCTCTCTCTCTCTCTCTCTCCCCAACTAAAATATATGTTTTCATCTCTCTATAGATTTCTTCAAGAATTTATGTGACCTAATTTTGTGTAATCCGATTAATCTATCGTCAAATTACTGATATGGGGAAGTACATGAGGAAAGCGAAATTGACCGGCGATGTTGTGGCTGTTATGGACGTCTCACAGTCCTCTCTCGGCGTTCGGACGCGAGCCAAAACCCTAGCCTTACAGAAACTTCAAGCTTCGAAAACCACCGCCACGCCGCCACCGGAAGAAAACCTTGAGTTGTCGTATCTCCAGCTGCGAAGCCGTAGGCTGGAAAAGCCACCGCTGCAACAATCAACATGCTGCAGGCAACAAAACCCTAAACCTGACATGGATACTTCGAGGTTGCTAATTAGTTCTGCCGGTTCCGATCCAAGTAATAAAATTGTAAGGGTTTTCGATGGGTCTCAAAGTAAAGCAGATGAAGAAACAGAGGCGAATTGGGATTTTGCTACTGAAGAAACTTCTTTTGGTGAAAATAATACCGACTTTGATGGCAGAGAGAGGTAAAATTTATTTATCTCCGTGATTTATATAATTAGTTTAACATCCTTTTGCATAACTGCTCTGATTCTTGCATCTTTTTTTTAAATAAACATGACTTCTTTTAATTTTATGAGGAAAAATGCGGTTATGTTTAAATTAATTTAGGGTTTTTTTTATATTTATTAATAGACATTAACTACTTTGGCTACACGTTTTATGTTTTTGTGAGATGATAAAATGAATAAATTCACTATTTTGAATATTCGGTCATATATTCTTTTGATTTGTTTTGTAATTGTATAAAGGGCCTCTTGGTTGTCTTTTATATTTGTGAATATTCGGTGAAAAATGCTCTTTAGAGGGTGACTTCCTTGTTCTCATATGCAAAAAAGTGTTTTCATTTCTTTTTCATTGCATCATCAATCATCATGTGGGGTAGGTATCATCTTAAATGTAGTAATTAATTTTGAAAATTTCCATTTATTGTTGCAAACGGTCTGTGTAAATGCATAGACATCTCTTTGTAAGATAATGAACACATTTGGACCAATAACAAAGACGTTTTTTATTTTTGTATTTAAATGTATATTCGAAATTGATGGATTCTTGCAGGCCTTATTTTTTCTAGTTTTTTTATTCAAAACTATGGTTATCTTGTATGAAAGAAAACCCAATACTATTTGAGAAGTTGGTTGCTACCTGCACTCCGTCCCTCAAGTGCTACACATTTTCAAGATTGTTCATCTTGTCTTTTATACATTTACATAGGTTAGTTTTTATTGTATTTTTCAAAAGTGGTTATTTTGCATTAAAATAAACCCAAGTACTATTCGAAAAGTTGGTTGCTAGCGATCTCCATTCCTTGAGTTCTATTTATTTTAAAGCTTTTTATCATGTATTTTTTTTAATGTTGCATATTTAGTCTTTGGACATAAAGTTACCTACTTGCCTATTAGTTCATGTTTTAAAGCTGTATTTGTACTTTTTCTCCAGTAGTTCTTTCATTAATCTGTTTGCATGTTAAATGGATTCTGCTTTCAATGATTTCTTTTTTATTCTATCTAACTGTTTTGTGGTAGAAGGCTTGTTTTTTTATTTAACTTGTTGGTTTGCAGGATGATTATGTAATTGCAGTATCACATACAAAAATTATGTTAAACTTAAACGGACGATGTTATCTTTGTTGTGAAAACAACAATCATATGTTGTTCATTGACTTAACTTTTAGATCTTGAAAACCATGCTGACCATCAAAATGTAGCCAGTTATTTTGGTCGGACATTTTACTCGTCTTTTTTCTTTTTAATTCATTAATTTCTTACCCGAACCTATGTGGCATGGTAGTGACATGCTGCTTTAGTTGAAACCAACATTGCTATTATATGCACATGGTATCATTTATTATCAATTGGCATCTTTTCCAAATCAAGACAACTTCTTTAAGTGAGTCAATTTTGGAATTAAAATGGTGTAGCATCTTGGTGGTTCGAATTTGATGGTGAACTTTGTTCGAACAAATATCCAAAATCAAATCTGTTCCCATCACATGCTGACCATTGCCACTTCCTAGTTTAGATTCAATCAACAGTTGTAGCATGCATGGTAGGGCATAGGACCCACAGAAGTTGTTTTTACCATCTGTCAGTGTACAGTACACAAACATTTGAGCAGGAAAAGGATTGAAAAGTTTCACTTCCACTACCATTATTTTATAAACTAAATCTTTTTTTGGGTCTGCTATTGTTTGTATTTATTGTGTTAAATGTATATCCTATCGATGCAATTTTTTTAGTGGGACCATCGTTTTATGCATATAACAAGTTCACTTTACAAATTGTAAAAGAATCCTGTTTTTAAAGTTGATGTAAAGATTCGTATCTAAATATTATTTAATCATATGTGTCTCAAAGAGTGGTGCATTTATGCTCCCTTTATCTTCTGTTAATTAATAATTATCATTTATTCGTCATACAGGAGCACTAGGGAAAGCACACCATGTAGCTTTATAAGGGACTCGATTGCCAGTAGCATCCCTGTCTCTAGTTCAAGGCCTACAAACCGACAGGGTTCTAATCAGTTAATCCAAACTTCCATTCAGAGGATTATGCCTTCAGCGCAGGAGATTGAGGGGTTCTTTACTCGTCATGCACAAGAGCAGCAACGGCTTTTTTCTGAGAAGTACAAAACTTTAAGTCCTTAACCTTCATTCTGATACATATAATTTTGCACATATCCTGATCCCAGGGGTTGGCCTGTTAGTCAAGAGGCTTCCAGCCTGACTCTGCAGTCCCATTAATAGCTAGTCTAACAAGTGGATTTGACCAAAATCATTGTTTTGATTTCTCATTTGTGATGATCAATGCAGGTACAACTTCGATATCATTAACGAGAAGCCACTTCAAGGGCGTTTTGAATGGGTGAAAGTGCAACCATAGATGGATGTGGATACATATAACATTGCAGGATTGCATCAACATCATAATTTGAAGATAAGAAACTAGGATTAATCATCTCTAGTGGAATGTAAAGAGCAAAACAAATAGTTGTGTAATCTAATGATCTCTTCAAAGATAAAAGAGCTGATGAATTACACACTTTAACATATTTAAGGTTAGAATGAGAGGAAAATGTACTTTTCTTTAGATTTGCAAGTCATAAATAATTGCTTGATTGATGTTCATTTAGGTTTTTTATGAAACCAGTATGATCATCAAATTTATCTTAAAAAATGCTTTGAATCTGCTTACATCATATATGTGCTGTGGTATATGAATATCATGTGTAGAAATTACTTTTTTTGTGATAGATTGAGAGATGTTTGGGCAATTATTAGGCTGGTGAAGAAGTGAGTTTCACAGAAAGGCTGACAAGGTGAGAAAAATAATGCACATGGCATTGTTCCAATTTTCAATAGTCAGTCAAGTCAGCCACAGGCAGTACCCTTCACTTCAGAGTTGAAAGTTTTTAATGGGATTCCTTCACCTTTATTGTTCTTGTTTTCTTTCGCAGTACAGAATCAAATAGCAAGCCTTTTAGCTTTAACATGTTGGTCAGATGAGGTTGGTACTAACAGTAGGCTGCAAGAAATATACCCTCCAATAGGCCCCTCCACTCCTGCTAACATCCACCATAATGCCTTTTACAAAGGCTAACAAGTTCAAAAGCAAGTAAAACATTTTACTTTTTTAATTTTTTAATTTTTTTTACCAACATTCACATGTATGTCTCTTTGGCTTTCAGACAATTTGCAAACTCATTCAATACCAGCATAGGAAATTTTGAGTGTTTTGACATGAATCAAGATTGTTTCAAGGTTTTCCAAATGTGCGAAAATGTCATTAAGTAGAGAGCTATAAAAAACTACAGTCGGATAGAGGTTGTTTATCAAGATAACAAGAGTACCCGTGGCTATCAGCAAAGATGAATATTTTTTTTATATATACACATATAAATTAACATTATATAATTGTATATATATAAATTCAAATAATTATATATCTTTTGTATTTGTAGACATGACAATGAGATGAGGTGGAGATTTCATTTCCTATCTTCGTCCTTGCTTCTTACTCATTCCATCTCCGTGACTTCGTCCTCATCTTCATAGCAGAATGAGTTTATCTCCCTATTCTGGTCCCGTCAGGGAATCGTGTTTTCAAATCTCCTAAAAGATTAATAAATTTTAACCATAAATAGTAGTTTAGTAGAAAATAGTATGTAAATAAATTAAAAAATAAATCAAGACAAACATCTTTGAGTTATTTAAATATATAATTACTAATTTACAATAAAACTAAAACACAAAAATCTATGTAAAACACTTATAAAATAACAATAATATTTTAAACTATACGAAAAGTATATATATTGATGTTTAATAATTTATATAAATATTAATTTGTAATAAAATATATAAGTATTATATTATGTATAAATTGATAAAATCTCAATGTATATCAACTAAAATATATACATTAAAAATTTAAAATTTTTTTAAAAAAATCATATCAAACATTTATTATTTATATCAATTTATAAAGTTAGAAAAATCATATTTATGACAAATAATAATAGTATTCCTATAATATTTTAAATAGTTCATAGTTGTGTGTTTTTATTTTTATTTATATACATTTTATATAAATAACTTTTGTCAAAAATATCCACGTAATACATAAGTCATAAACTAGTCGAAACATAAAATAGAATCGGGGTTGGGTTTGGAGTCGAAAATTAAAATGTTCCCCGTCTCCTTAATTTTAAATCGGGAATTTCTCATCCCCGGTCAACAAATGGATTCCGCTGTCAAATCGGGTCTGGTTTTCCATCGGGGATGAGTTTTTTTGCAAAGCCTATGTATCTATAAAATGACATTATGTAAATTCACATGTCATTTTATGAATTCACAATACATGAAATGTAAGTTCTTTTTCTAATCAAATATACTTGTAATGTTACTTTCTACACACATCTATGTATGTGTGTGTGAAATGAAAAAAAAAATTGTTTATCTTCATAAGTATCTATAGCTATTCATCAAAAGATGTGATGTCTTCTTAATCCTAATCCTAAATCTATATATGTTTTTGATTAGTTTATTTTGTATTTAACTATATAATAATTAATAAAAAATAATGCATATAAGTTTTTGATTTAAGTTTATGCTTATATTAGTACAAGTTAATAACCTAATTTTATTATATTGTTTTCTATCTTATATTGGAAACCGTTTTCTTGATGAACATGTAGCTAGAACATGAAATTACTCTTCCGGAAAGACTTCTAACTTCATGTTCCCAAGCTTTCACCTTCCAATGAAGTTCTATTTATTGCTAAATTGGAGAAATGACTAGAGGTGAGATCGGTCATGTACCGGATGGTACCGAATTTATTTTGAATCATACAATTAGTATCGAGTACTGAACCGATTATAGAATTTCAGTGTCTGTATTATTATATTCGGTAACCGGTTAGTTACGATTATTTCCATTTATCATACAAAGCTAATACCAAAAAGCCAAACAAACAAATTTAATATCAAAGCCACTTACATGCTACTCCAATAAATTTTAAATAAAAATTAAAGATATTTAATTATATATTTATAGACGCTTACTACTTTGATTATAGAAAATATTTAATTATATACCATATAAGCTAACTAAAAATTTTCTATTAATATAAAACATATTTGATTATATATTTCAAAAATAATTTTGTTTCTTAATAATACGTCAATGTTACATAATACTTACTATCAATATTAACCGATATTTATTTTAGTTCATGTTATTCTTACATCCATAATTATGACAAAAAAAAAAAAAGTTTACATAAAAACCAACATATTGTTAATGTGTCATGTACCGGTACGGAACAAGATGATACCAAATGTATTGGGACATATAATTAGTACCGAGTACCAAAACGATTATAGGAAATTTCAGTACCGGCTTAGTTTCAAAAAATCGGTTAAAAATCTCATCCCTACTTGGCTACTTCTGATAAAAACACACACTAGTGAATTGATATTTTAGGCATAGTGCTATGAAATTCTTTCTCTTGGTGTGTTGAGCACATTCCATAAATTTCATGTTTTACTGATAAGATTTTTAGTTTTTCTCAACCGATTTGATTGTGGTTTTTATAGAAGACCATAGTTACGAGGATTCTTGAGTGACTAGCTTAGAATTTTCCTAACCTAATTTACGAGAATTATGTTCACAAACTATGTAACTACAACGTTTGAACGGAATTCCAATAATATTCAAAATTTTGTTCTTTTATAAACATAATTGTTGTAACACAGATAAAACTATTATCTTTTTTCTTTTCTCCTTTATCTTCTCTATCAGTATTTTGTACTCAACAAGCTTCCCGTTTTACTGGGAGACTGGGATTAATCGGTTCACAAAGCGGGTCAAACACTCAACAAATAAAAAAAAGGTTTGGCGATTGTTCGTTTGTTTGGAAGTGGAGGGTTCTTTCCGTAAAATTTATGCGATTTTGTTTGGGCCTGGAACAAGAACGGATACGGGCTCCCTATCCCAATCAAAAGGGCTTTTAGCCATTTATTTACAAGGCCCATTCACATGGCAAACTTTGGAATAGTTTTGTTAAATATATAATCGTGAACTGGGTCACACTTTTATTAATTTCTACTTTGGGATTGTATTTTAATAGTAATATTTTGAAGTCTAAAAATTTAAAAGCAAACATTTGAGATCTTAGAAACACATTAATAGAAATTTAAAGACCTTTAATTGTTTGGTTTTGAAAATTTTAGGCCACTTAAATTTTAGTTTCTAGATATTTAGGATGCATTTGACTTGTGGAATGAAATTCAAAGATATTGAAATTTAAATTGTAGTTATTGCCTTATTGGTGTCTAACTGTGGAGTGTTAGAGTATAGTTTTTAGGTTGACTAAAAGTTTTGATTGTGCAATTTTGAAATCTAAATTCTTTTTTTAATGGCTAAAAATGACAATCTTTTAACCTGGAAATTTAATGGAGTAAAAATAAAGCTTGACCATTTATCTTTCTAATAAAAAACTCAAATAGACAAACAAAATTTTATTCCACAAGTCAAACGACCCCAAAACTTCAAATATTTATTTGTAAAGTTGTGAACCTTATATATTAATTGGAAAAATATGATCTTGAAAATAATAAAATCACATAGAAGAGACTATATTTTATATAATTTTTCCAATACATAGAGCTTTTTGATTTCAACTTATTAAGGCGCCTCTAATTGCTTGAAGACTATTAGATATTTTAAATGTCTATGTGAGTCAACCAATTTGACCTAATTAAAATTTTAAAACCACATATAAAGGTAGGTTTGCCAAATCACGCTAAAATCTTGTCGAATTTCAATGAAATGATTGATAATCATACCCCAATCCACTTTTTATTTAAATGTTTTTTTAGGGTTTAATATGAAAAAAAACCAACTTGTTTTCATATTTTTGCGGTTTAGTCATTCGTGTTATTTTTTACCAACAAAATCCTTAAGTAATATATTTATTTATGATTTTTGGAAATTTTCTTTATTTTTTCAATAAAGTCTTCAAGTTTGTAAACTTTTCAGAGTTAAATAGTGAAAACATGTTGGTTTTTTGTGGAAAAAGTCAGGGTTGATTATGAAAATAAACAAAATTTTTCCGAAAACCGGATTGAAATAACAACTTGAGAACTTTCTTAGGAAAAAATAACACGAATAGACTAAATCGTAAAAAATATGAAAACATGTTAGTTTTTTTTTTATATTAAACCTTTTTTTATCGGAAACTAAAACTGTTTTTATGTTAAAGTTAAAACGTTATTTCCTCAAATTGAAAACTATTTCTTTCATAAAATAAAAGAAAAAAAAATCACACATCACACATCGTGTTTCATCATCGCCCATTGCCCCTAATAAAATTGTTCTTACAATAATCGAATCCTTCACATGCAGACAATATAGTTTCTTTTGCAATCGTTGTATTTAGTCACGCAAGTAAGCATTACAAAATTTAACTTGTAGTTTTGCTATTGTGCTTTCTATATTTTATATGATTGATAAAATTAAATTTTCATATATATTTTAATTTCAATTTTTGTATTTTTATGATTTTGCTACCAGAATTTTCATATTGAATTTATATTTTGCAATCGTTGTTTTTGGTCTTTAAGTAAAGTTGTGTTTTAAGTGTATCTGTGTTAAAAAAATCTAACTAACCATATGATTTTTTCCTTCGAAAGTGATAAAACCACTTTCATTCTCTTACTTTTAATTCAAATTTTTTTGGTACAATTTTAATACAATATATCCTGTGATTTTTATATGGAAGGTCTTTTGTAGACAATTTGATTCAAACATATATAATCTTTTAAAAAATTCTATAAATAATTTTTAAACACATTATATTCAAACAGATTATATTAAAAAATTGTCTTTTATAGACATTTTTTTATATGGAGTGTCTTTTAATTTATATACACTTTATAAAATAATTTGTAATAAAAATATTCACGTAGTACGTGATTTAATAACAAATAGCAAGTTATATAGTTATGTTGATATATCACTTTCAATATCAAACGAACATAATAGAATATTTCACAAACTTATATAAATGAACAAAACATTTGTATATGTTTGTCTATTTTACAAAATTAATAAAAATTGATGTACATTAATTCATTAATATTAGATTTATTTATGGCACCATCAATGCATATTGACTCGTACGTACCATAGGATGCTTTAATATTATTACACTCCTTAAAAAGCATTGGCGTGCAAGTTCACCAAAATCATATTTATTTCTTAAAAGTCACATGACAATTAAAAGGTTCCCTTTGAGGCGGACATGTTTGAAAATAAAAGCAAATACACATTATATTATTCTTTTTTACGAATCCTTGAATGCTTATATTTTTAATAAAATATATTTATATTACACATGATAATTTTCATATTTACTTAAAATGGATCAAATTTAACTGTGTGTTATATCTAAAGTATGTGATAAGAAAGTGGAGTAATGTGATGCTGGCGTGACAGAGATGTACACTTTGGTGGTAACAAACCACTCTGCATGGACTAAAGAGATAACGGAAACATATTAAACGGATTAGAAGTTGCAGATAAACATGTTTGGTGTTTATAGTTATAACCTAAATTTGTGTTATATGACGAAAAAAATTTATATCAACAAATTAATGATATATTACTTTCGGATCCATATTCACCATAATAATTATTATAAATAAAAAAGATGGGTAAATAATTGTAAACAAGCCAATAACCTGATTTATATATAGACATTACATACAAACGTGTATTTCATTACTTATACCCGTTATTTAACCTGCTATTCATACATTTGATGACATTTAATTGCAAATAGTAATGCTCATATGTTGATATACTAGCTTATTTACCCATGTATTACATGAGTGTTTTTAATAACTATTTATGTTTTTAAAAAACTTAATATTAAATCAAAAATAAACTTATAAATAAGTTTTTCTACTAAAAATAATTTTAAAATTAATATTGAATTATTTATAATAATTAAAGTGTTTCTTTTATTGCATTTTATGAATTAAATAGGAAAGTATTTTAAATAAAATGTTCTATTTATTAATAATAAATAAATTAGTAAAATAAATATTTAATTATGGAAAAATGTAGGAAAATAAAAGTTTAATGCGATAAGAGTTTTAATTCTTTAATATTATTTTTTTATTATTTATAGATACGAGTTTTAGTAAAGCTTTGTAATTAAAATTTGAAACTACCCAAAACATCTTTATCTGTTTATGAACTATAAAGTGATGATATGCATTTTCTATCTGAATGATGACTAAACATAATCAAATTGCTACCATTGTAAGGTTTCATAATATAGGTACTGAGACCTCATCATGGGAAGGGATAGGTAATCATGTAAAATTTATCAAAAAGTAGTACTCACCTTTTATGTTAAATAACAAATAATTGTATTTGATTAAGAGAGATATGACAATTTTGAGTCAATGAGCGAGACAGTTAAATTGACATGAGTAAAAACCTAAACTAGAACATAAATTTTTGTAAAAAAATAAAAATTTATAAAACGGTGTATTAAACAATTTGTCTTTTGAAAATTTTTTCAAAATTAAGTGAAATTTATAGCTTTTGATCATTAAATCGTTTGACTCGTTTGTTTGAATGAGCCAAAATTATCACCCCTAGATTAGATATGATTTACATAATTAGAAATTTTTTAAGTTTAAGTTTTTTTCCTGCTACTCCTGATCTACCCTGATACCCTAAGTGGGGAACTCATAACTTACATTCACCACCTAAATTCCAATTTGCCTAATTGAACCCGTGACCTCACACTTACAAAGTTACATATTATCTCTCATTCCAAATGGGCTAAACACCATTTGTATTCGTCTCAAATCTAAAAGGTAACACATAAATTACAAGTGTAAGAAAAAGAATGGTAAATTAGCAAGGGTTACTTGTTTTTTTGGGTGTATCCTACTTTGTCGTGCAACCACATTCCTTTTGCTTTGCCACTTATATTGACTGACGTGTAAGATGAAGGATGACAAAATATATATAGTTGGTTGTAGGAGACATGTCAATACACACACATTCAATATGAAAAGATACAATGTTATTATTGTTAACTGAGTAAAAGAATTTGAAATTTTTTACTACACAGTACACACACATTGTAAAAATCTTGCATATAAAAATTCATTATGCCATAGTTGTACTAAAAACACAATTTTCTTTTGTAGGTCTACTACTTTAAAGCGATGTTGTCAAGATTGAGATCTTACTTAAATCGTTTTTGTCTTTGCATGATCAAGATCTTAGAACCGGGTCGTGGTAAAAAGTACGATCCTACCGGTGACTGTACCTACGATCAGGGCCGGCCCAATCATTTTCGAGGCCACTGGGCAAAAACTTAAATGGGCTCTATAAATATGTATGTATATTTAAGATAAGTAAAATTCAAGTGAAAATGATAAATTAACAACAAAAAAAATTATAATTATATAATGTTAAATTTAAAAATTTTACAAATCAATAACCTTATTTAATCGTTAATAGACCTAAGTATATAATAGGTTTTTTGAGAATAGGCCTACGATTAACGGGCCTTGGGCGATTGCCCGTGTTGACCTTGCTCAGGGTCGGCCCTGCCTACGATCCAATCATCGATCCTACAATCTCACTTACGATCCTACTAAATATCGATCTCATACCAATCCTTATCGTAATCAAAAGGTGGGATCGTAAAAATCGGCTAATCCTACAATCTGAATGGCGATCTTGATAACCTTGCTTTAAAGGCTATCAACCAAATGCACATCTTTTTTTTTTTTGAATAACCAATAAAGTTTCATTTTAGTTGATCTTGCTTATCTGAAAGATAAACCCAAGACCTTATGAATACCCTTTAAACTTGTAGCATCTGCCAAATCAACTATCCAAATATAAGACATGTAACTTTTAAAAAATTATTAAAGTATCCGTTGCATTTTGAAACTAGTACAATAATATTAATTTGATAGTTTTATTTAAAACCGGAATTCATAATCACAATTAATAATACTCAGATTGTTGATGTGTGTTGATGTTGTATGAATAATGAATGCATGCTTTAATTTATTAATGTTTAAACTACTAACCTGATGTTCAAGAACTAGTTAATAACCTTTTTGATATCCAATTTAATATGTTGATTACAACCGAACAAATTTAATGAATCATAAATTATATGAATAAACACTTACAATTAAATATTTATATAATTTCAAAAAATCAATAAGGATGTGTTTGTTTGGTGGGTTTTTAATGTATGGAATGAGTTTGAGTTTCATAAATGTGTTTGTTTAATAAATGATTACCACATGTGTGGAAATGATTACCAAAAATTCAAGCTCATTGGTTTTTCTCAGTCATCTTATTTTATCTCACATTTCTTTTAAACCCATACTTATACACTTACACATTATTAAACTTATCAACAAACCAAACGCATCCTTAGTTTATTTATCTTTTTCCATGACATTTGACTTTGTTTCCTTTGTGTACAAAGTTTGAATTCTCTCCCTCTTTTTGGCCCCTTTTCCTCCTTGAATCATGCACTGTTTGCCCATTTCCCACATCACTCTTATTTCATACCCAATTAATATAAATTCAATTGTATAATTGTATTCATGACCCTACAAAGGAAAGAGAGGCCCATTGTTTTGGACATTTGCTATCTTATGATTTTGCATAATTGACCAAAAAATATGGTTGAAGAAGCTCACAAACATTTGCATTTTTCTTACACTCCACTACTCTTCTTGTTACTTTGCCTCTCTTCATGGATAACCACCACTACCACCACCCTCCTCAGCCGCCACCTCAGCTCACTTCGGCCAAGAGTTCTCGTCAACGCTACAACGAGTGGTTTGTTATTCTTTCTGTCTTGATTTTTTTTTGCCGTAAAGATACACTATGCATGATATGTACGTGAAGATCGTGTTTTTCTTATTATGTAGAAAATGTGAAAGTAGTCACATTGAAATCTCAAAATCAGAAAGAACACAAATTATTGATCATATGATTATTTTGAACATTTTTATATTTAACGGGTTTCTTTTATATGAAGTGGAGAGACTAAAAAAAGCACGGTTGATCGGTATATGAATTGGCACATATATTTCTTTTGCAGGATATTCCGTGATGTCCCCAGCGATATAATGATAGAAGTGAACGGTGTCACGTTTGCATTGCATAAGGTAAGTTCTGCATGATATATTAATATATATCATCGCTATCTTGTAGTTCTATCTTTGGAATCTTTCAGACTGAAGTTTTGGTTTTTGATCTTTTTTCAACTATATGGTTATGATCATTGTTTTCTTTGATCTCGAATCTGGTAATTTGTTGCTAATTTAAATAAACTACCATTTTGCCAAAAAAAGTTTTCTTTTTTTCCAAAAATTGACTTTTATAAGTCAAACCTTTAAAACTTAGATAAAATGTAAATTTAATCTTAGTTAAAACTTCAGAAGCTTGTAGCAGCTCAGTATATGCTGCTAGCAAACTTCAACAACCAAACAGTGCTTAAGAATCTTGAAGGGATTGTGACTTTGATCAGAAAAAGTCAAACATCAATTCTGGAAGTAATCTATGAATTCATATACATAATTACAAATACCCAGTTGACAAAAAGATGTGTTTTATACATTTTCATATTTTATTTTTATCGCAATTTATTATAGAAATCTATCAGTTTTTTAAGAATCTTGTAGTGAATATGAATTCTACCAAAAAGTCAAACTTCCATCCTGATAGTAATAATTATACACCAATACTTGATTGCTTCAGACCCAAATTTCATCTAAATCCTTCTGTTTTGCCTGCTAATTTATTCAACAACCAAACAGACAGTTCCTATGACTAAGAATCTTGAAGTGAATATGATCTTGACCAGAAAGTCAAACTTCAGTCTGGTAGTATCCTGTGAAATGTGAGTTCATACTTCATACACAGTTAAAAGAAATTTTCCATGATTTCATCTACTTCGGTTTATTTCAGATGCTAAACTAGTAAACTTATTCAACAATCTTACGGTTTCCAAGGGCTATAAATGGAGTATGATTTTGACCAAAAAGTCAAAATTTCATTTTGTTAGCAACATGTGAATGCATACACTCTTCATACCCAATTTAAAAGCAAATACGTTTGAGTCCCATATTTTCTAATTATTCAAGAATCAACCAGTTACAAGAATCTTGACGTGGGTATGATTTTGACCAAAAAGTCAAAGTTCAACCCTGGTGTTAATCTTTAAATCCGTAGACGATTGCTTCATACCAATTTGAAAACAACAAATCTTTTTTGTTTCTTTTACAGTTCCCTCTTGTTTCTCGATGCGGTCGAATCCGAAAACTGGTAGCAGGACACAAGGAAAATGCTATGTCAAAGGTAGAACTTCTTAGTTTACCAGGAGGCATAGAGACATTTGAGCAGGCTGCAAAATTCTGCTACGGTATCAATTTCGAGATCACGTCATCAAATGTTGCTCAGCTGTGTTGCATCTCCGAGTACCTCGAAATGACCGAAGAATTCTCGACACGTAATCTCAGCTCTCGTGCCAACGAGTATCTTGACACGGTTGTTACAAAGAATCTTGAAATGTCTGTTGAGGTCTTGAAACAATGTGAAAATTTGCTCCCTTTAGCTGATGATTTAAAAATCGTTACTAGATGCATTGATGCAATAGCTTCTAAGGCTTGTGTCGAGCAAATTGCGTCAAGCTTCTCGAGACTCGAATACAGTAGCTCGGGTAGACTTCACATGAGTCGCCAAGTGAAGGGCGAAAGTGATTGGTGGATCAAAGATTTGTCCATTCTTCGAGTTGATTTGTATCAAAGAGTCATGAGCGCGATGAAATGTCGAGGGGTGAGGCCAGAAAGTATTGGCGAATCGCTTATGAGTTATGCCGAAAAGGAGTTAACGAGCTTATACAGTCTGAATGGTAAAAGAGTTGATACTCGTGATTGTTCGGGACACGAAAGAATCGTGGTCCAGACCATTGTTGGTTTACTTCCAGTTGAAAAACTCGCAGTGCCTCTAACTTTTCTTTTCGGGCTGCTGCGAGCCGCTGTGATGCTTGATTGCTCAGTTGCGTGTAGGCTTGATCTCGAGAGGCGAATCGGGTCCCAGTTGGATGTAGCGACACTTGATGATCTCCTGATTCCGTCTTTCCGGCATGCAGATGATACATTGTTTGATGTTGACGCGGTTCATAGGATATTGGTTAACTTTTCGCAGCAAGATGACAGCGACGATGAAATGGAAGATGGGAATGGTGATGGTTCAGGGTTTGAGTCAGACGGACTTGATTCGCCTTCTCAAACGGCTTTAGTTAAAGTATCGAGGCTGGTTGACAATTATCTTGCTGAAATCGCTCCAGAAACAAACCTTAAACTCTCGAAATTCATCGCTGTAGCGGAAAGTTTACCAGCGCATGCGCGTACAGTTCATGATGGTCTGTATCGATCCATCGATGTTTATCTCAAAGTACGTCTTTTCACATACATACTCTCAGTTTCAAGAACATATATTTCGACTCTTGTGGCTATCAAGTTTATGTTTAACTAAAACCTGCAGGCTCATCAAGGCCTATCGGAATTAGACAAGAAGAAACTCTGCAAACTGATCGATTTCCATAAACTCTCGCCAGAAGCAGGAGCACACGCTGCACAAAACGAACGCCTTCCTCTTCAATCGATTGTTCAAGTCCTCTACATCGAGCAGCTGCGTCTCCGCAATGCCTTGTGCTGCAACTATCCTGATGACAACCACAAACTGCCGTTGCACCAGCAGTCATGGCGGATCAACAGCGGCGGTCTCAGTGCCGCCATGTCTCCGAAAGACAACTACGCATCACTGAGGCGTGAAAACCGCGAATTGAAACTGGAGTTGACTCGGTTACGGATGAGATTGAATGATTTTGAGAAAGAACATGTGTGCATGAAGAGGAGTTTGGAGAAATCAAGCTCACATAATTTCATGAGTTCTTTCTCAAAGAAGATTAGTAAATTGAATCTATTTGGGCATAGTTCTTCTTCAAGAGGATCAACTTCTCCATCTAGGCATTCCCAAAGAACAGATTCTAAGGTAACAGTCAGAACAGAATGAAAAGCAAGTTTTCTTTGGTGATTTAGTTTTCTAATTTTTTGTACCATTATTTGAGTTTTTAAGATGCAATATTTCCTCTTAAACCTTGTATATGATTTACGTTGACTTTTCTAGTAATGATGTTCTACTTGTTATATAAGCCTGATTTTTATCGACTAATTTGAGCTTAAACCAAGTCCATTCGAAGTTTAGAGACTTAGGACTGTTTGGTAGAGAGATTTGAGGGGGGAGTTGAGTTTTCTTTTGTTTGAGAGAAATGCTCTCAATTTTTGGGCGGAGAATTGAATTCTCTGGGAATTGCTTCAAGGCTAAATATGGAGAAATGCATTTCTCTCCATTTGGTGGAGAAATGGTGAGAATTAACTGCCTTGTGCCTGAGCCACCATTTCTCCTCTTTATTTCTCTGTTGATACCAAAAAAGATACACAATTTCAATTGTCCACCCATTTTCATTTCTCTCCAATTTCATTTCTCCCCCAATTCCTAATCCATTTCTCCTCATTTCTTTTCTCTGTACCAAACATAACCTTAGGGTTCCAACTCGAGTCGAGCTTGTTTTAAGGAACACGGTACTGAGCTTGTTAATCACGAAAATACCGGAACCAAACCGTAGGATACGTCATCTCGTCTGTCGGAGCTTTTTTAGTCATCTTAAGAACTGAAAAGCATTTAAACAAGTCTCATATATGATTATAACAAATTAAAGTCACCACAACCAATTACCATCAATTCGTGTCTTAGATCGAACAGTTTCAAGACTCACGAAACAGGAACACAAATAAATCATGCAGATCTGGAATACCCAAATCATGATCTTAAATCGATCTCGTATAGAAACGGATCCCAACGGCAACACCCAAGATCACCAACGGAACCAAGAACTGCAGAATCTTGATGATGAACTCTGAAGTCTTGTCTTGGTTGTAGTGAGCCTGATTCGGAGGCTTGTACTCTACCTTGGTGGGGATTGTTGCTGTGTCTATATCCCCGACATAGAATTCATCCATCATCGATTTAGCAGTCGTACTGTGTCCCACATCTTCAAAATCATCAGTTGCATCCTTTCCTGCAAGACCACACAATACATTGTTGCAATTACAACACCTCCAATAAAATTAGTAAAAACAAAAGAACACTGTTCCATTGAAAGTTACAAAAGAAAGAAAAAGACTATGTCCAATACACTTATACAAGGCCTTTTAGTTGCACAGGAATTATTCACTGCTGCTAAGCATCGGTGCAGTGCCTTGGGGGTCCTGAAAAGTTTGGTGGTGTTTGTTTTTTAAGAGGTTGATGTCTGCGGTCTGCGGACTTAGCTGTAGAATCTGCGGTCAGAAGAGATGTCTTAAAGGTATGCAGACGTCCGCAGACACGAGAAGAGGTCCGCAAACGTTGGAAGACGTCTGCAGACGCGGACAGACGAAAAAAAACACACTTTCGTATAAAACATCTTTCCGCGTCTTCGAGTTCGCAGACATAAGAGATTCGAAGAACTTCTAAGAAAAACAAACAAGGCCTTAGAATCAAGCCCAAGTCCATAAGGGTATTCTCGGTTCCAGTTATTCCCTATGTGTGTACGTTTGCGTGCATCCTTATCTAATTGTAAACACGAATCTAAAAGTAAAACAATACTCACTAGTACGGCCGTGACTGTAGGTCATTCTTGGATCCAACCACATGGTTTTGATTTCATTTTTTTTTAATGCTTTTTCTATTTTTTGTGTGGGTTTCTCAACAGCACTTTTACCCTAGATCTTCCTGCATTTGGAAGAGTTTTGAAGAGAAGGTTAGCGGTTAGCCAAAACTTCTCCCTCCGGCTCCAATCTTATCTCTCATTATAAAAAGTTGAGAACTTTATCCTTCCCTTTTTTTCTTCCAAACTACAAATTCTGCAAGATTCACCTTCTATCACTTACCCTAATTGTATTATTCCCTCCCCCCCCACACACACACACACACACACACACACAATGCTTCAGTGTTTAATGCCCTTCAAAATGTAGCTCGGATGGTACTCAGATACAAAATGCATGTGAGCACAATTTAAGGACTACGTCCACACACACACACACAAACAGACAGAGAGAGAGAGAATCGTACCTGTAGCAGACAACAGAACATCGTCACCACCAGGATGATCCTCCAAGAACTTTGTCACATCAAACACCTGCACATTAAACCATAATTGGTTTAAAACCAAAAAAAATGAAAGTAGAAAGAAGCTTTTATTCGATAGTGACAAAAACGAAGCAAAACGACATACAACATGTGCATCTCACCAAACCCAATGCCAAACATAAACACAAACTGACCTACAACTCATAATTTGCCAGAAGGATTACAAAACACAAACAGAACAGAACATTCAAAACCCTCTTTAGCCAATTTGTCAACATTAGAGTTACATTCCTTATTAACGTCATAACGTGAACTATAGAATAAACTTGAGAGAAAGATATATGTATCCTGATTATAAGATGAAAATCTCCAGTCTACAATCCGGATGCAAAACCTATGGGGGTGTTTGGTTCACGGAATGGATTTTGATGGAATTGGAATCTAACACTCTAAGTTTAGTGTATTTGAACAATTGGAAATCAAAGATTTAGTTAGATTCCATCATAATCCATAATTAAAGGAATTCAACGTTCCTTCACATCTTTAATGGAATTACAAATTCCTTAAAAAAAGAACTTTCAATGGAATGTTTTATTAAAATCAAGTTGTTCATTATTGTAAACCAATGCTTTAAACATTAAAATTGAAATCCAATTCCATCAAAATTCATTCCGTGAACCAACCGCCCCCTGTGAAATTGCATTGAGAGTGTCATTTTTTTTTTGGAAAAGCAATCAACTTGAATATTTAACTGAACTAAAACCAATAGTACATCTAAGAAACATGAAGTTTCTCCAAGGGGAAGAAAAAGACCAAACCACAAGTCCACCAACTACTTTCCAACGAACTACATTCTAAATGCGAATAACACAAAAGACTTATACAACCAAACTCAAATGATCGAATCAAATTATATTAAAGAGAGTCAAAACACTTCTATTAAAGTTAAATACCAAATCAAACAAATTATATTCAAGTACAAATAAAACAAATAAACCAAACTCCAAATCGAACCCTGAACTGAAACTTAAAAGTGAACCCTAAAGCAAAGGATGAACAAACCCCAAAATTGACTATTGAGAGTCAAACTTCCATCAAGTAATATTGCATTTTCAGATTCATATGAAACTTTCAAGAAATCAATATACTTTGTGTATGGTAGTAACAAGTTTTCATATCAAACACCATATTCAAGTCCACTTAGTTTGACTAAAAAGTCAAAGAATGCTCCACTATCTCGATCAAGAAACACAAACCCAAATAAATTAGTCATTAATTATGCACAATTCTTCAATCTATTTTAAATAGGTTAGCCAAACTACTGAATCCACCAACCACGATAATAATTAATGAAAATACATGGACGTCATCATTATTCATTAAGATTTTCAAATATTAATAGCGGTGATCTAAGTAATCACAGGCTACACATGAATCATAAAGCGTTATTTTCAATCCAACGAATACAGATACGCACCTTGCCATCGATAATCAGCCAGCAATCTTTGGGATCGTTGTGTTCGGCAACCTCCTTCAAAGTGTATACTTTGCCCATTTTAGAGATGGCACGAAAAGTATGAAAATATGTAGCCTTTTTTGCCCCAAATAGCGAGCTCTTAACAAACCCTTTTGGAGGGATTTAAGTAGCAAAAATGGAGGTGGGTTGTCAAAGATTTAGGTGGGTAATTTAGAGGTGGTTGTTGAGGAGGAAAGAGGAGTGGACTGGCATCAGAAATCTAGGTGCGGGGTTGGTGAGGGAAGTAATATATTGCAAAGCATCACAGCTCAAGAATTGGAGTTGATCAGTTCAGCTTCCGGTTTTAACCGGTGTTAGGTAGGTGTCATGCCCATTGTCTAAATAATTTAATATTATTATAATTTTTAAGGTTAATATTAAAAAAAAGATATAATTACAAAAATACTTAAAATTGTAACCCAATTTTCAATTTTTACCTAAAAGAAATCCATCTAACCAACATCTCATTTACGTTACCATATTTATGTGATGACCGTCATTTTCGTGATTTGTATAATTTACTCTTAGCTGATTTTAAAAAAAAAAAATCATTGCAAATTTCTTGGAAATGAGCAAAAAAGATTTGGTAACGTAAAGGTAACGTAGTTTATGTTATTTTTCACATTTTGTAACATAATGCATTAATATATTATTAAAAAGTATAAATCACGAAAATGGTGGGCATCACGTAAATATGGTAACGTAAAATGGTAGATATAGTGGTTAGATGGATTTTTTTGGGTAAAACTTGAGAAGTAGGTTATAATTTCGGGTATATTTGTAATTAACCCTAAAAAATCCTATTAATTTTTTTCATTTTTACGATTAAGTTTTTGAGTTTTTTATTGTTTAAGTCACTAAACTATTTTTATCTTATTTAAACATGTATGTTTGACCGGTTACCAAATAGATAACTTTACTTTTTTATTTGATTAATGTTAAAAAAAAACCTACAACCTTTCTATATGTTAGCTAGTTAAGTCATTAATCAAAGAAACCTACAACCTTTCTATATGTTAGCAGTTACGTAATTAAACGTTTTGTTTTATCAATTGCGTTTTGCCGGCTAATATGGTAATCAAAAAAATTCTTTCGAAAAATACAAACACAGTTTAAAATTTTTAACAATTAGTAAAAAATTAAGAAAATAAATAAAGTTAGTTTTTTCAATAATAATCTTATGTTTTATAAGACAATTAAACAATTGTTTATTCAGATATATATTAGTGGCAAGTTTTATATCTATATATAATTGGAGTCATTTTGTGTTTGAACCCTAAAATTACAATTGTAATAGATATAAATTTATTCAAACATTTATTAATGTTGTGCGCTTGTTTGGTAGCCTTGACTAATTTAGGGGTGCTAGGATGTGGACCGAGCAACTATATTCATTTTACGTGTTAAATTTTAAGTTGTGTTCCTTACATATGAATATTTTTAATAAAATATATTTACATATAATATATGTTAATTTAAAAATTAAAATATAATATTACTTTTATAAAAGTATAAAAAATATTGTTGTTATTTTTAGTAATTATTAGTTTTCTATTATATATATATATATATATATATATATATATATATATATATATATATATATATATATATATATATATATATGTAGGGGTGGGTTCAATGCAGAACCTTATGCATCGAAGAACCTTGGAGAACCACAATGCATCGCAAGAAAAACTGAAATGCATCACGTAGAAATCGATGCATCACGCGGGAATTTGATGCATCACTTGGAAATAATGATGCATTACGGGGGAATTGTGATGCATTTGTGGTGGTGCATGGTGGTTCTTCAAGGTTTTTCGATGCATGGATGTTCTCCATTGAACCCACATATATATATATATATATATATATATAATCAGGTTCGTCAGCGTACCTATGAGATTCCAGCGTACCCTAATGTGAATGATTATTCACATATATTTTTTGAATAGACACGCATAAGACAACATTATAATATTTTTTTTTCAAAAAGATCAACATCATAAATATTGTGAATGATAAAAAAAAAAGATAATGTGAATAGTCATTCACACAATTCCCATAATTTTTAAGAACACAGAAAATGTGAATCTATGTGAAATTCATATATTATGTGTATAACCTTAAATTAAACATGGTTATGTGAAAAAAAAAATTTTAAATTTTTTTTTAAAGTTTGGTACTTTTGGGTGCAATTGATTTCCAGAGATACTTATTTGAATAGGATTGGGTTCTTTTAAGAACTTTAAATAATGTGGAAACATAAGAACCAATTTCAGCCCTTGGATTAATGGGATCAATGGTGGATAATCAATGACATTGTTGTAAATATTTTCAAGTATGGTTGGGTCCACTAAGGGCAAATCAGTCATTTTTACTACTTCATTTAATGCAACTTTTCAGAAAAGTTTCCAACAACATGTCCTTTAATTAAACTATACAATTATCAATGAGTTTGTCATTAATTTTTTCTTTTTCTTCCATTTTTTTCTGGCAAGAAGAAGCTCGATTCCGTCGCCGGAATTCCATTCCGTTTTTTTTATTTCACCTGAATCCATGGAGTCGACCGACACATTTCAACAGACATCGTATAATATTTTTCCAAATGGTTTTCCAGCCGATGAGGAGGTCGACGATTGTTTTTCTCCTAATCCAGGTTATGTTTATATTTTATTCGAGTATTCGTTGCTTTATTTAACGAATCTTCTACGTAGAATATGTTGCATTCTACGTAGAATATGTTGCATTCTATGTTGTCTGTAAATCTATATATATTTTTGTATTCTATGTTGTCTGAATAGAACTTCTATAAACATTTATAGATTTTGAATTTTTTAATCTGTATTCTACTCATATTTTATGTTATATTATGATGTTCATATTTTCTAGTCTATTTTATATTTTAAAATCGCAGAATCGGGTAAATATGAAACGCTCAAGACCTTGCTAAACGACGATGGCTCTGAGCAAGACAATAGGAAATGCACGACAAAAAAGATATATTGTTCGTAGATTATTTTGTATTCTTCGTAGTTTTTTATAGATTGTCTGTAAATCTATATAGATTTTTGTATTATATGTTGTTTGAATAGATCTTCAATAAACATTTATAGATTTTGGATTCTTTAATTTGTATTCTTTTCAGATTTTATGTTATCTTATGATGTTCATATTTTCTATGTCAGTGTAAATCTATATAGATCTTCTCACATTTATAGTTTTTAACAGATTGTTTGCAAATTTATTTAACGTTTTTTCTACGTAGAATATGTTGCATTCTACGTAGAATATGTTGTATTCTACGTAGAATATCTTGCATTCTACGTAGAATTGTTTGCAAATTTATATAGATATTAGGTAAGTGTCATATATTCTATATAGAATACCACAATTCTACGCAGAATGTTCACATATTTTTCATAGAATACCACTAATCTACGTAGATTGTTCACATATTCTACGTAGATAGTTCACATATTCTACATAGAATATTGCTATTCTATGTTACTAGAAATGTTATACATTTTTTTTTGCATCATAGTTTTGAATCCATTGTTTTAATGCAGGTTGTAAAAGATTCTACCATGGACAACATTGATTGTGATTGTCGATTGTTCGATCGGATTGTGTTGCTTTGTATCTCCGTCATAGAATGTTGTATATTCACCATAGAATATTATGTTGACTCCATAGAATATATCTTAATCTACATATAAAGTTGTATATTATTCATAGAAAAATAAAGGATGAAGAGAAAAACTCTGATGATTTTTTTTTTTGGGAGGAAAAAAAAGGATGAAGAGAAAAACGAGGAGTGAATTAATTGTGTGTGGAAAAATGTGCAGTTCCTTTTTCAATGTTATCCCCAATATACCCCTTACCCACCCATTTTCCAACAAAAAAACCCCTAAAGCCTTCTTAATTTCAAAAATGTCATCTTACATCTAAGCCATTGATTTCATGAAATCAATGGATGAGATTAGTTCTTAGGTTCCTACATTATTTAAGGTTCTTAGAAGAACCCTCCCCTATTTGAATATATATATATATATATATATATATATATATATATATATATATATATATATTGATGATTTTATTTTATTTATAATTATCTTTTTTCAATAATATAATTTGACAGTTTAGTTCAAATTAGATTAATAATAAAATGACAAAAAAATATGGTGCGTCAAGATATCCACGTCGGAACAAAAAGTGTTCCGATTTATTGTAGTATAAAATTACTATATTATAAATAAGTATATGGGTTGGTTCAAACATATATTTTTTTTTTGTTAAATTTGTATTATATTTATATAATAATAATATATATTTTATATATTAATATTTTACTTATAACAATAATGTGTGTGTATATATTAAAGTTAGATTTTAGTTTTTACTACATTCAAAAATTTAAAATTTAAATTTGATATTTCTAATATAAATACATGATACAAAAGGTCTAATATAGGCCTAATACTAAACTTATGATACAATGCCCATGAAATACAATATTCTAATTACAAATAGACTACGTCTATTAATAAACAAATCTAGGCACATTGAAAGAAACCCCTAACAACATAATACATTTGATAAAACGGAGGAGATAAAAACATTAAACAATTGGCTAGAGTTTTGTGTGGAATCGCATGAATATGAACAAATTTATGACTCAAGGTTTTCTTTAATTTGGTAAGAGTAAAGATATTTGATAAAGAAGTTTAAACTAGTCAAACTTTTTACGTATGTTGATGAAATGACAAATAGAAAAGAGTTTTAGGACTTTCAAATGTCCAAAATCTTTGAAAATCAATGTTAGAATCCCAATTTCGAAATTTTCAAATAATTTTGTTTCAGACTTTTTGGATTTTAGAATTTTGTTTTAGCAACCATGCCTCAAAAATTAAGGAGTCATAGTCTTGTTCCAAATGAAACATTATTTTGGAATTAAAGAGTCATGGTCCTTTACCTCTATGTAAAACGTCACTTATTGACATGAAGACTCGTAATATAGTTGATACATCTAATTCGAACTCAAACGTTCGTCTGCGAAACCAATATGTTAAAATTGATTATAACTCTTTTGTGATTTGTTATGCAATAGGCCATATCATATGTGTAACAAACATATATATGATTTCTTTTTATGAAACGTGTGATACTTTTTTATTTTTCTTGCACGTGATTATTATGTTTTTTGAATTACTGTAAATATTCTCGCACCTTTGTTATTGAAAGTGTTTATCTTTTTTTTTTTTTTTTTTTTTTTTTGTGATATGTAATATAATTGTTGGATGTGGATTAAAAAGAATATTACCATCAATCAATTTGTATATCCTTAAGCTGCAGCATGAGATGGTGAAAATGATGCATGATTAGTGTTTCAAAAGAGATGTATAACCATAAGTGTAATGTAACTTCCATCCATGAGTGATTGTTGAAGCTTTTAAAGTCAAAGGAGGTTGACTTTTTGGAAAAGGTATTAAAACATGGTTTTCTTTTGCATTTATAGTTTTATATAATCTGTTATTTGGCCAAACACACTTTTTATTGCAAAGAATGGTCATCATATGACAACTTTTTAAATAATTGGTTGTTAAGATCCTGATCTCGATCTTAATCTTAATCTTATTATTGTATTGAACTATTATTATAATTTTTGAAATTTAAATATGTCATCAAATTGATATAAATAAGTTTTGTTGTAAAATATCACACATATAAAAAAACAATATTATTTTATTTCGATCCCGATACAGTCTTAATATTTGACAAAACCAAACCAGCGATCATGAAAATCTTAATTTTAATATATGTTTTAAATTCACATGGGCTGGATATAGTCGTGGCAATTTTGACCCAACGGGGCGTACAGTTAAATTGACCAGTTGTAAAGAATTAAGATATCACATAACTATTTTTAAAAATGAAAATTTATAAAACGGTGTATTATACAAATTATCCTTTGAATTTTTTTTCAAAACTATATAAATTTTATAGCTTTTAGTCGACAACTCGTTTGCTTGAACGGGCCGAAATTGCCACCCCTAGCTGGATGTTTATGACAATGAACCGAACAAGGTATAAGAATTTTGTGGAAACATATACATTAGTCATTAGTCATTAGTCATTAGGCTTTAGGCATGATATGTTAAAACTGCAGTAATAATTTAATTCCAATCAACCCATAATAAAAAAGCCCAATAAGAAAGATCCACATGTATCGGCGTCGGCCCATAAAATCATAGTGCGCTTCGATATAGGCCCATATAATCCAGAAACCGCAGTACTAAAACCCTAAAATCGTAACCCTAATTCTATATCAGATATCTCCAATTCGCAGCTATTCCAGAGCGGAAGGCGTAGGGAGTGAGAGAACGAGAGAGGTGAAAAGATGGTTTCAGGATCAGGAATTTGCGCAAAGGAGGTTGTGGTGGATGCTCGCCACCACATGCTTGGCCGATTATCGTCGATTTTGGCTAAAGAACTTCTCAATGGTCAAAGAGTCACCGTCGTTCGCTGCGAGGAGATCTGTCTATCCGGTGGACTTGTTCGTCAGAAAATGAAGTACCTTCGTTTTCTTCGTAAGCGTATGAACACCAAGCCGTCTCACGGCCCCATTCATTTTCGTGCTCCTTCCAAGATCTTATGGCGTACAATCAGAGGGTAAACCTTTTCACTCTATGTATTTCTCTTCTTTCAGAGGGTCACGATGTAGCTCTTACGTATGTGTACTTGTCACATTTAATATATATATATATATATATATATATATATATATATATATATATATGTGTGTGTGTGTGTGTGTGTGTGTGTGTGTGTGTTAACAACTCCGTGTGTGTAGTAACTCTTTTATTTTGAATTTAGATGGATACTGAACACTTGTAAACAAATATGCATTTACATATACCTGCCCAGCGATTTAACGAATATGATGAACACTTTGTGGATAGAAACAAAGGGTATATGATCTAACTGTAAATATTGATTTGCATGAAAAAAGAACTAGAATATTTTTTTTAGAGGAATCCATTTATTTTTTTGTGGAAATCTGTTGGTAAAATCTTTGTATGCTATCACAATAACACTATCTTAGTTTGTTAACATGCTAACACAATATATACATCTGACTTGGTTGGACATTGCTTATTCATGGCTTTTTGGGTATCTATATTGCTAATCTGAATAAGCGAATGTGGATTTGATTAGACTCTATTATTGGTTGAAATTACATTGCTTTTTTTGTAGAACTGTATTTCGCGCTAAAATTGAATTGATTGTCAACAAAGTTGTATCATTTGTTTTAGTGTTAATAAATGATTTTTATGTAACTTGTATCTGTTGTTGTAGTGTACTAGTAGTATTTTTAACTAGTCATTCAACTATAAAGAATAACTATTTAGTTTCTTGTGCTTCTCAAGAAATTTTATCGTATCTATTGTGATGTAGCATCTGGGACTCTCTTGTCTTTAAGCTGATTTTTTTTGTGCCTGTAGGATGATTCCACACAAGACCAAGCGTGGGGCTGCTGCACTTGGTCGGTTGAAGGTTTATGAAGGAGTTCCTACTCCTTACAACAGGAAGAAGAGGATGGTCATTCCTGATGCTCTCAAGTTAGTTCTTCTGTTAAAATATGTTTTGGTGTCTTTCTGATGTTCTTGACTTCATGGGAAGTGGGAAGTTTCTTTTGGAAATCATGTTAATGACTTTATATTTCTCATAAAAATTCAGGGTTTTGAGGTTAACAGCTGGACACAAGTACTGCTTGTTGGGACGATTATCGTCTGAGGTTGGCTGGAATCACTATGAGACTATCAAGGTAAACATGTGTTCTTGTTTTCTGTTTGATAGTTTTTTAATATTTATGCCAAAAGTTATGTGCTGGCAGATTTATAGGAAGTTTTTCTAAATATTTGGATAAAGCACATAGTGTATATGTTGGAGTATTGTTAAAACTTCTTCGAATTTAACTTTTGGTATGAGTGTTTGAAATAAATTGGTAAATATGTCATTTATATTGTTAAACTTATTTGTTCGTAGATATACTCCTCAATACGAGTTACTGATAATGCTTGTGCTTGGTCGTATGATTGTTCAGATCCACTGTATAGCGCTTACTAATATAATTTGTACTTGCTTTTTAATGTTTAATAAAGTTTTGATTAATGTCTCTTGTCATGTTATCATGTTTTATTTTAGAACAAATTGATGTATAAGTTCCAGAAATGTTATGGATACTTGTTTTTTTCTTATGTGGCTGTCATATTCATATTTACTTCTTCTAATTGTGTGGGAGCATCAAGATGAGTGTTTCAAACATGATCATACTTTATAAGCACACCGTCCAATGAAGTTGGATTTTGTTTCACTACATGTAGTCTTGTTAAGTGGTTGATACTTAATATTTTTTATATGAACTTGATTTTGTAGTTTTTAATGACAAATTTGGATTACAGGATCTTGAGAAGAAGAGGAAGGAAAAAGCTCAAGTGGTGTACGAAAGGAAGAAGCAGCTTAACAAACTGCGTGCGAAGGCAGAGAAGGCCGCAGAAGAAAAACTCGGTGCACAACTGGAGATTCTTGCACCTGTTACCTACTAAAGGTTTTAAACTTAGTTCGCTGCTAGAAATTTTGTTTTGTATGGAGGTCTTGGCTCTGTTATATTTTTACTTTCAATATCAGGATTTGTCGCCTAAATTTATTTTTGTCGAATCAAACATGCTTATGTTGGGAGTTTTTTTTCAAATCTATGATTGCTTGCACAAACATGAAACATCTGAGGGCATTTTTCACATAATGTGGATGTGAGGTACATGTTGATGTTGGTTAGCATGTAAACGGTGTGACCTCATTTTAAGAAGTCAAGTTGAAACAAGTTTTTTTCACAGCAACATTTAAAAAATTCTATAAAAATTTGTGTTTTTATAATTTTTGTGGGCTTTGGCTTGTTCTATATTCTGTGTATACGTAGGATATTGTGTTTTTACATGTGAGTTTTGGTTTTTTCGGTGAAGCACTAATATGGACGATTGCTGAGTATTTGCTTTCGGATAGTTTGCTCTCTAGCTTATATTGCAGATTCAAAAGCTTAATCACATTAAACCTGACAATCGGTACACGACTGTCGTGATACGAGCTCAATATGAATATGACATGTGTTTTTTTGTTTTGGTTTCCCAAATTCGTGTTTTGTGATGGGGGGCAAAAACACAGTTATCTGTGTATGCAAATTCAAAAATTTTGACATGGTAACATGTGTAGTATCATGTACAAAAATTGGCATGTTATGCTTTTTATTATGCTTTTGAAATCATTGTGAGTAAGGTTCTTGATCAATATTGTAACTTTCTAAAGTCTGATACTTGGTTCTATCAAAATTTGATTATTTGAAGAAGCCAGTAATGGCATTGAGGATGTGGTAAATAAATATGTTGACTTAGAACTCAACAATGAGGAGTTTAGTTCAGTTAAAAGTTTGATTTCAGTTACGGCTAATTGATTAGTAGTAATTTAGTGGCTCTATGTATATTTACGATATGTTGTTAAATCAATATCCTTTGATATAAATTTGTGTGTTCATGTGACAATTAGATTAGTGTCGTGTCACAAGCCACACAAAATATTTACCGTGTCGTGTTTATTTTACATCCTAACATGTTTTATAACAAGGCTTGGAGTCATTAACCTAGTATTGTTTGTTTTCTTTTATTTTGTCATGTCACGAGCCATATACGTTCGTGTTTTTTTTAAACAAGGCTTGGAGTCATTAACCCTGTATTTTTTGTAGCCCTAAAAAAAAATAAAATCATTTTTTAAGTTTACTTTTGACTTGTCAATTGTTAGTAGGTTTGGGAGGCTATTTTTGGATTAGGGATTTTTTTTTGTAAAATTAGTACCAACTGTAGCTTGTATGATTTGTTGTCATTTTTAGTTTAAAAATAAGGATTTTTTTTTCGTAATATTAGTACCAACAATAACTTCTATTTAATTTAAAAATAAGACAAATTGTCAACGTCAAGAAAGATATCATAAAATTTGATTTGATAAAAGAAATATTGATGATCAATTAACAAATTAAATTTAATCTATGGTCCGTTTTTCAACAAGAACATTTGATAATCTATTCATGACTTAAAATTTGAATTTCTTCTTTTTCTTGAATAAATTTTAAATTCACGATATCTTTATCATCAAAAGAGATTTTGCACAAAAAACCCATACGTTTGACTATTTTTGCGATCAAAAGCTCCAACTATTTTTGTTGTTACAAAAAGTTCATCCGAGTATCCGACTAAACTTAAATAGTGATTTTTCATTTAAAAAAAGTGACCTTTAACCGGTTGCATTTTGCTCCGACCACCACATTGTCCCATAAATTCTCACGAACAAAAGATTTCGAATTAAAAATTAAAAAAAAAAACAAATCAACGATTCTCTAGCCTATTAGATCGAATCCAAAATCTAAATCAACAATTCGAGCAGACCAAATTAAAGCTTCAAATACTTCAAGGGTCAACGGAGGCTTCATCGGAGGTAGATGTGTTGCCGTTAAAGGTTTAAGTGCATTTAACCCTAAACGAGAAACCAATCGATCGTTGGAGGACTAATAAGAGGCTTCAACAATCGCCAAATGACTTGTCTGAAATAAAAGTAACTAGAACATGTAACATACCGATTTCGTAAGATATTAGTCGGTTGGAGTTTTTCTGTGACAACAAAAATAGTTGAGAGTTTTAATAAAAAAAAGGTCCAACTTGAAGGTTTTCTTACGGAAAAATCCCTTATCAAAAATTTTAAATTGTATTATCTTTATTGGCAGTTTAATAAAAGAATATTTGATACATGTAAAAAAAATCTTATCTTGTTTTTTAAAAAGTTTTATCTGCAAACAAAAATTCGATTTAATTTGAAACTCGTTTCGATTTTTTTAATATATATTTCATCTTATTTTTTGATTTTATGCTTGTAGAAGGTCTAATGATGAATCTGATTAGATCTATTTAATTTTTAAAAAATACATGTGTTAAAATCCGGACTAATGAACTTTTTAAAAAAAAAATTATATTCATTATAGATAAGTTATCGGATAATGCAGAGTAATAAGAATTGAATTATAATCCAAAGACGTTGAAAACTTCTTATCAAAGTTAGGATGTTTGGTATATTTGTGGTGGTAGGAAGGATGTCTCATGTCTGAGTATTTTTTAATTTTACGGAGTTTTGACGCAGTTTATTTTAATGGAACGCGTACCATGAACAAAAAATAGATTTCATGAAATACTCGGTAGTGTTGATTGTACACATTGGGCATTGTGAAATTGTTCAACGGCATGACGAGGTCAATACATGCGAAACAATCATAAACATCCAATTGTTCACATCTTCTCTACCATTGATGTGATATGTATCTCCTTTATGATTTGACACTCACACTTCTCTTTCATCAGAGAGAAGGGAGTGGTCACCTTCCCGAAATCCATCTTTCTGTACACGTCAGCGCCACATCATCTTTTCTCTCTCCACCTTTTCACACCTTTCTCTACCTTTCTAACTTGGAAATACCCACATTTCTTAACATTTCCATCTTTCTTAATTTTTTTAACATTTTAATTAAGAAAACAATTATTAAAACTAAAATAAATAATTTCATAAATATTTAAAAGTTTACATAAACTAAACATTAAAAATTACCCAATTAAAATAAAAAAATACATAACAATAAATTAAAATTAAAATTACGAATGAACATTAAAAAAAATACAAACTAGCCGTCTAAATTTGGTATTTGGGCAAGTGCAATATGTTTCACGAGATCTGATTGAAGGTTATTGTGTGTTTCCTGATTACGAAAGTAAAATATGAAACTGTACGAACGAAACAACAATTACTAAACTAAAATAAAAAAATACAAACATTTATGAAACTATAAAAAAATACAAACATTTACGAAACTATAATAAGAAACAACAATAAAAATTAAAAAATTAAAATCATATATATGTGTGTGTGTGTGTGTATGTGTGTTGTTTAAAAGCAAAAACAAAAATAAAGGAAGAAGGGGGTGAAAAGAGCGGTGCCGCGCGGCTTGACAAAGCCGGGGAGGGGTCGATTTTTCTCGGGGCCGGACACCAGGGTGGTGTTCCCGACGGCTCTTTCCTACGTGGCCGAAGCCGCTCGCCTGCAGGGTGACCACTCCCTTCACTCTCAAATCACTAATTCACTACCCTATATTTTTTCCATCACCTCTCTATCTCTCTTTAAGGGGCATTGAAATATTGAATTATGGTGTGACATGAATTTGGAACACAAGTATTATTAAATAACAATTTAGATCACAACCAAGAATCTATCATAAAATTCAAGATTTGAAGATAGATTAATCTAAATCCTTGTGTTAATTACAAAATCATGGCATTGATGAGACCTTAAAAAGATTTGCTTCTGGTTAGTTTTCATTGACATCTTGATTAATAGTCACTTTAATGATATTGAACCATCATTCAACTATCTTTAAGTACTATTACTGTCTTAAACAACATTTTAATTATACAACTAATCTTACAAAAATTTACGTGTTTTATTTATTAGTTCTTTCGCATACAAGTTTTTATTTTTATGATAAAGTATAATAGGCTTGTCCGTCAACCATACGTGATATGAAAAACTAAATGAAATTTTATTAGAGGGCAAATGGCACAATAATTTACTTTTGGTCATTGGTTATTTTAGATATAAAATTTATGGGATCAAAGTTAGAAAACACTCGTTTTGAGGATTAAAAAAAATACGAAACATGGTTATATGTGACGTGAAACTCGTTTTTATTTTTACAAGTTAATTCATATCTACATATCATTTATGAGTTCTTATCTTTGTTAACTTCTTTCTTAATCTTTACGTTTTGGATGTCCTGAATGTCCTTTTAAATTATACTTCTTCCATCCCAAAATAAATGTCCATATACAAAAAACACGTAGTTTTAGAAAAACATAACGACCAGAACATTTAATCAATAAAATGACGGTTTTTTCTTTAATTATTAATTACTTTTAAAAAGTCAATTTTTTTTAGACCACATAATTAGTAACATCTTTCACTCAATGCTTTCAATATTGAATGTGTCTCGCAGGTGTTGAATTATATCACAATACATGTAGAGATGTCAACGGGGCAGGTTCGGGGTGGGGATTGATCATCTCCTCCCCATATATAAAACCCGCGGGGACTAAACGGGGATACCTGTCGGGTAGGCGGGAAAACCGCGGGGAATCGGGCAACCCATTTATAACATATGTTTAATTAAACGGTGAAATTTTATTTTAACATTTTAGTTAAACCTAACCGAGTAAAATTTATAGTGATTCAAACCATAAACGAATACAAAATTGTATAAAATCATAAACAAAACAATTATAAAATTTACTAACAATTATATATGTGTACAAACAAATAAAAAACTTATTATTATATGATATATATATATATATATATATATATATATATATATATATATATATATATATATATATATATATATATATATATATATAGATTTGGGTTCAAATGAGTACCACTAGTTTTGCGGAGTACCGGAGGTACCTCGCTTAAAACCATTTTTTTGAATTTTTTTTTCATAATCATGTTTAAATCAATAATATAAGACTACTTGCAAAAAATCACACCTAAACACACACTATAACTATGTGAAACGTGCAAGTTCACATGAACTGCACTGTTGTGAATGTATGTTCACAGCTAAGCATGTTCACATGAATTTTTTCACGTTCACATGACTTTTAAGAGGCTAGAAAGTGTGAATGTATGTAATTCTTTTACGAATAAGCTTATATTATTTGTATCTAAATTAATATGAAAAAAAAAATTAAAAAAAAAACTTTTTTTCGGAGCATGTTCACATCTAAAACCCGTGTGTTCACAGGTACTCACGGTACTCTGCATTTTTTAGGTACTCACACGAACCATATTCTATATATATATATATATAAAACATACATATATAATCTAAACTTAAATAAAATGTTTATTATTATGTAAAAAGTAATCGTGTATCTAATCGGGTGATTAACCGGGTTTACGGGACAGATATCATAAATCTCATACCCCTTTAAAATAGTCGGGTTCGGGGAAACCCCGCCCCATTTTAATCGGTTTTCGGTTTTCCCCCATCGGATTCGGTTTTTTTAACCATCCCTAGATACATGTAACATTTGGTATAGATAAAGACATACAACATAATATTGTATATTTTGAAACAATGTTACGTTAACTTGTTCTAACCAATGGGTAATTCACATTTGTATTTTTGGTAGTTGGGTATCTCTTCCTTCGTTACAACTATTTTAGTACAAAAGCAATGGGGGCAAAATAAAGGTGAAACTGCAATCATTTGTAAAGAAATTTTGCTGGTGGTTTAAGCATCCTATGCATCATTAGTCAATGTTTGCTTTAACAAAGATCTTATCCTTCTTATATACTAATTTCAAAACTTAAGATATGTATGGTTTGTAAAATGAAAATCATAGAAATTTAAAATTACAATCATTGACGTGTTTGATGGATGATAATTGTGAACTGTTAATACCTAATTATTTTAATTATACATTTGATATAGTTATAATTGATAATATATAAATTTAAAATATTATTATAAAAAAACAATAGAGTAGTGCTCTTAAAATAAAATAAAGAAATAGCTGAAATTATTAAGAAAAAAATATGAAAGTAATCTTGTTATATTCTAATTATAACAAAATAAACAGTCAAGACAAAAGTTTGGTTAGTTGAGTAACACATGACGTTAAAGATTCTTCCTTGTTAATATGTAAATATGGAATGACAATTTTCTTTAACCACGAATTTTAATGAAATTTAATTGAATTTCATATAATTATTTTTTATAATATAAATTTCCAAACGCACTAAAATAATCGGAATTTTAAATTCTTTCCATTTTCATTCGGCATCGAACTTTCAAATCCAGGATTCATTTCTTAAATTCTCAATTTTCTTGTTTCTAATCATATAAACCTAAACATGTTTGAAGCGCATATACCATAAAGAAAATTTCTAATGAGATATTTTGGTTACATTGTTAATAACATATAATTACATATAACGATTCGAAACAAATAATGAGAAGAAAAAAAATGATTCAAAAAACACACCTCCCTCATTGCTAATTACACACTTCATCCTTTCAATGTGTAAGACCGTAAGGAGATATTAAGTTTAATCAGTGGGTCCTATGCTATAACAAAAATCATGTAAGAAAAAAGATGTGTGATTAGTTCAAATTAACTACGAAAAGTGTGAGTAGAGCATGACCCAAAAAAAACATAACGTTTTTACCTATAATCATAAAAGTGGATTTTAAATGATTGCAATACTAATTTTCCAGCATGCCCTCATTATCACTCCCTCTTTTACCCACCAAACAAAACATCAAAATATAAATTATCAATATGTTTATTTGCAAAAAAAAAAAAAAAAAAAAAAAAAAAAAAAAAAAAATCAAAATCAAACAAGATAATGTTGATATAAATTAGTCATCTACAATAACATTTTCCCCAAAGTTATTAAATTGAATAGTAAAGAGTAATCCTTGACGTACATGGTAAATATACAATCTTAATAAATATACAATATATATATATATATATATATATATATATATATATATAGAGATTCAATTGAGCACTTTTATGCATCGAGGTACAAAAGTACCTATATCATCCATTAGATCAAAAAATTGTATGGATTAGATTAATGGCAAAAGGGTAAATAGTTGGACAATTGTATGCATCTTGTGCATTATAGAAACAAAGAAAGAAGAGCATTTTGGTGCATACCTCATTAAATTTAATATTTCAACAAATAATCAAATAATAAATGCTAAATAAATTCAATTGATACATTTCCAAATTTAAAAAAATTACACAAATTCAAAAAAGATGATGGAGATCGATGCATTTCATCGTTAATCGTGTTTATCTATGCATTGTGTTAAAAAAACGCATTTAACAAAAAAAAATACACAAATTCATTTATGCATCGTGTTCAACTTGTTCATCATTCTTTTATGCATCGTGTTTGTGGTTCATATTCTTCATTCATCTATGCATCGTCATTGTTCATCATCCATTTATGCATCATCATTTTCCGTTGTTCATTGTTCATCATCCATCTATGCATTGTCATCGTTCATCATCCATCTATGCATTATCATTATTCATCGTTCATCATCCATCTATGCATCATGTTCTTCATAATTATCATCGGTTACCTCTCTTGTTCATATTCATCATCATCGTTGTTCATCGTTAATCTTCGTCTTCAAATCATCATCATCTAAGAAAAATCATGAAGAACACGATTATAGAGAGAGAGAGAGAGAGAGAGAGAGAGAGAGAGAGAGAGAGAAATGAGGATGAAAATGAGGAATGTAGTTAATATGAGATTTTAATTCAAAATGTAACTCCTAATTATCATTTAATGATTTTTAGAAATAAATTAATTATCATGTCTTTAGTTTTCCCTAAATGCCCTTTGTGCACCCTTGGTGGATTATCCGATGCACAAAAGTGCCTCGAGGTGCCCCGATGCATAAAAGTTCTCAATTGAACCTCAATCTATATATATATATATATATATATATATATATATATATATATATATATATATAATATTCTAAAGTGTAAACAATGAAAGGTATCTCTATATATATATATATATATATATATATATAATATTCTAAAGTGTAAACAATGAAAGGTAAAGACATGAAAAATCAACAATGACATCTATGTTAAGTAAAATACCGGTTATAAGTCATTTTATTCATCATAAATCTCTCAACTAGCTAAAAATTATTAAATAATGTTTTTTGAATTGTTTTGACATTAACCAGACAAAAATCCTATATGACATCTATGTTAAGTAAAATACCGGTTATAAGTCATACATAACATCTATGTTAAACATTTTAATGGAATTGAAAGATAATGTTATTATGCCTAAGTTTAATTAACATAGATGTCAGGTTGCTAGCCGGTTATGTTGTTTAATTAGATGTTACATATACTTCTTTACCCGATTACAACTAGTTAAAGGTTTAAAAAACCTAAAAGAGCATCATTTTAATAAATTTAAACGGCCAGGAATTTATAAGGAAAAAATAATAATTACAGGTGTTGATCGGAAAAAAAAAACTTTTAAGATTTTTACGTGAAAATCACTAAAAATAAAGATTGCTTAAACATAAAATCATTACCTTAGAACCTAGAACTTATAAAATAGCATATATTCTTTATATACAATGTGCTATTGTTCTTTAAATCATGTTAATATTCTGTTAACATTCAATTGGTATCATGTACGACATCATCAACCCCAACGGCTAAGTGGCTAACGGTCCAACGCTCCTATTTCTCTTTGCATTTTTACACGGGTCAATTACTAAAAATAACAATAACCTTTTAATTTTATATCATTTATAGCAACATTATTTATTTTTTGTCACTAATAGTAACAACTTTAGTATTTTTTTTCATATCAATAATATCAACTTTTGTATTTTATATCCTTAACAGCAATAACTTTTGTATTATTTTATATAGCAACAACTTTTATAAGTTTTGCTATAAATGATAAAAACAATGTAAAAGTTAATGTTATTAATGATAAAAAAACAAATAATATTGCTATAAACACTAAAAATGCATAAAGTGTTTTTATTTTTAGCAATTAGCCCTTTTTATATTTTAGAAGGTAGAGAGCATGCGTCCGTTCACAATAATTATAAATTATTTATAGGAAAAAAAAAAAAAAAAAACAGAAAACAAAAAACCCATCTGCCCATATCTTAAATTAACTTGCGGTTTGTGTCTTGGATTACTAGAAATCTGAAGCAAAACCTATCATGGACTTCCATTACTGTTTATTCACCATTTTCTTGTCTATGAACTGCCTACATCTCATTTTATGCGATCAAGATGGTATACTATACATTCATTCCAATTCTAACTTTTAAATTCTACATTTTTCTTGTATTGTCCATGACCCATGCAAATTCGTTTAACAGGTTTTTGGAGTTTATCATGTGGGGGAGCTACTGATTTTGTCGATTCCTCCAACATTTCATGGCTATCGGACGCTCGATATATCACGAATGGGAACACTACCACGGTTACTTTCAACGACACTACCAACTCCTCAACCTCTCTACGGTTTTTCCCAGACCCCGGAAATAGAAAGTGTTATAAGCTACCAATGAACACCACATCCTCATCATTGATCCTTGTTCGAGCCAATTTCGTGTATAAAAACTATGATGGGCTTGAACAACCACCATTGTTCTTTGTTTCTTTAGGTACTGCTATTGCTACTACCGTCAACCTATCGGTTAAAGATCCATGGACTGAAGAGTTCATATGGCAAACAAACAACAAAGAGACTCTTCCTTTATGCCTAATCTCTATCCCAAACGGTGGGTTTCCAGTCATTTCTTCCATTGAGATCCGCCCGATCCCTCAGGGCGCTTACTACAATGGAATGGATGATTTCACAAACAAGTTGCTTAGAAAACGCTACCGGATCAACTGTGGTTACACCAATGGCTCTATTAGGTATGATGTCCTATACTATTCGTACGATTGATCTGAGCGTCAATTCTCGATGGCGTTACTAAAATGTTATGTTAATTATAGGTACCCTTTGGATCAATATGATAGAATATGGGATCCTGATCAAGATTTTTCGCCTTTTCATACTTCGACTGGATTCAATACCATCGATACTTTTAATACGTGGGGTGTTGAAGAGAGTCCTCCTCAACCAGTCCTTCAAACGGGTAGAATTTTAGCAAGGAGGGAAGAGTTGAGTTACAATTTCGCCCTTGAAAATCTTGGTGATTATTATCTTGTTCTATATTTTGCCGGGATTCTTCCAGTTTCGCCTACATTTGATGTCTTGATTAACGGGGAAGTTGTTGAATCAAACTATAGTGTAAAAAGTTGGGAGGTTAGGAGCTTGTATTTCTTAAGGAAAAGAATTACCAGCTTGAATATTACTTTGAAAGATATTAGCTTCTATCCTCTCGTGAACGCAATTGAGGTGTACCAGATCGTTCACATACCTCCAGAATCCTCTACAACAGTAGGTACGCCTCAACCATGGGGTGTAGCCTGATGTCATGTATAACCTTCCAATGTGCATACCATGATCATTTCTGGGCGCCAGTTTCATCACTTCCATTGGTATCAAGGAAAAACGAAAACGTACCCAGAAAATCATATCCCAAGCACACTGTAGGGTTGTACAGTACAACCCTCTGAGGCACACCATCAGACTGCCTTGTTTTGTCTATTTTTTTTTTTTTTTTGATTTTCTATTTATATCCTATGTATATAACCTGCCTATATCCATGTCCGTTGGCAGTTTCAGCTCTTCAAGTTATCCAGCAATCCACTGGCTTGGATCTTGAATGGGAAGACGATCCATGCTTTCCAACACCCTGGGAACATATACAATGTGAAGGGAATTCAGTCACCTCGTTGTATGCAATGTCAATTTTAACAACAAAATTTGACTTATTTCACATGGTTTTTGTTTCTCTTTTTCCTAAGTTTTTACTTGACTTGTCTGTAGGGGACTATTTGACATCAACTTGAGGTCAATCAGCCCTACATTCGGCGACCTGTTCGATCTAAAAACATTGTGAGAGGAACTTAAACACAGTATGCAAGCAATCCATTTTCATTCATAATTCTAACATTCTCATTCCATCATATACTGGCAGAGATCTGCATAATACATCACTTGCAGGAGAAATAGAAAACCTGGACGGCTTAAAGAATCTTGAAAATCTGTAATGCTTACCACACGACTCAAGTTTAGATTCTTGCTTGTCTCCAGAATCTAATGCCGTTAATAAAAAAAATTGTGGACTTAATTGCAGGAATCTGAGTTTTAATAAACTAACATCATTTGGAACTGATCTGGATGGTTTAATCAACCTTCGTGTTCTGTAAGTCTTGTCCCAATAATATTTAAAATTTTTGGAGCATTCTAGCATGTTGTTTATCTAAAGCAATGGTCGTATTTCTGTAGGGATCTGAAAAATAACAGTTTAGAAGGTTTGGTTCCTCAAAGCTTTGGAGCCATGAAGAACCTTCACCTATTGTAAGTTAATAATCAGTGTTTTCTTTTATCTTCAATCGACTACTGTACATGATTTTTTCCTTTTTAATGTGGTTTACTAGGAGTCTGGAAAACAACCAATTACAAGGTGCACTCCCAAAGGAATTGGAAAAAGACAGTCTTGAAATAAGGTATGACGATCCCGATGGTTCTTTCTGGCTTCTGCTACTTTGGATCATTCTATGGACCTAAGGGTACAACAAGCATGAAACTAGATCTAATCTAACACAAAGGGTTTTGTGCAGAACCTCAGGGAACCCATGTCTTAGTTTCTCCATGTCAAATTGCCATGATACTACAGCCAACGCTTCAATTGACGCACCAAAAGTCTCAGTCTTTGACAAGAAGAAGCAAAATCTTCATAGTCATTTGGCAGTCGTACTTCTTGGTGCAGTTGGAGTACTTCTTGTCCTTATTATTGTATCTATTTCAGTTCTCTTATACATAAAGGGAAATAAAGCAGAATGTAAACAGAGAGAGTGTGTGCAAGCTGACCTGCATATGAGGAACCCAAGTGCAGCAAAAGCCTTCTCTTACAAAGAAATTAAAACAGCCACTCGCAACTTTAAGCAGACTTTAGGACGTGGCAGCTTTGGATCAGTTTACCTCGGAAAACTTCCTGACGGAAAACTCGCAGCAGTCAAAGTCCGGTTTGATAAAACACAGCTCGGGGCTGATTCTTTCATCAATGAGGTCTGTTCATCATCTAAAACTTTTTAACCAGTTTAGTTGAAGCTAATTATGAAACATTGAACTTCTAGGTATTTCTTTTGTCTTCCATTCATCATCAAAATCTTGTATCCTTGGAAGGGTATTGTCAAGAATTGAAACATCAAATACTGGTTTATGAATATTTACCCGGTGGATCATTGACTGAGAAACTCTATGGTATGCCATTCACCTGTCAAGACATTCTAAGTTCTAACTATAGTCTATAAATCCAATATGTGTTTCATTTAAATTGCTCCTTTTTGTCAGGAGCATGTAGCAAAAGAATAACATTAAGTTGGGTCCGTAGACTCAAGATTGCCATAGATGCCGCAAAAGGTGCATACCCGTCATCCATTTGTCCAACACCGGTATGTCAAGCACTCTATAAGCTCAACTCAAGAACTGACAGTAGTTTGGAACTTGTTTTATTGACTTCTATCAAAAGGTTTGGACTACCTGCACAATAGGAGTGAACCACGGATCATCCACCGTGATGTCAAGTCCAGCAATATACTGTTGGATGGAGATTTGAATGCTAAGGTTTGTGACTTTGGCCTATCGAAGCAAGTAACTCAGGCAGACGCGAGTCATGTGACCACTATGGTGAAGGGCACTGCTGGCTATCTTGACCCTGAGTAAGTTTCTCTTTAGTAGAGAGTCCTAGAAATCAAAAGTATAAGATTACAAGAATGTGATACTCTATGCAGATATTATACCACTCAACAGTTGACCGAGAAGAGTGATGTTTATAGTTTTGGAGTTGTTCTTTTGGAACTCATTTGTGGTAGAGAACCATTAAGGCGAACCGGATCACCGGATTCGTTCAACTTGGTTTTATGGGTACTCAAAAATGTCTCCTTTAGCTTCTATTACACTTACAGATTTGTTTGGGCGGTTACTGACATAATAATTGTGAGTCTCGCAGGCAAAGCCTTATCTGCAGGCAGGTGCATTTGAGATAGTGGATGAGAGCTTAAAGGGAACATATGACGAGGAGAGCATGAGAAAAGCAGCTTCAGTTGCTTCAAGGTCTGTAGATAGAGATGCGTCACAGAGACCAAATATTGCTGAAGTAGTTGCTAAGCTTAAAGAAGCCTACAGCATCCAGCTATCATATCTTGCAACTGCTGGAGTTTCCACATGAGAGAAGAGAAATGACAAAAAAGATGAACCCTGTAGAGTTGTATGTAACGAGATACACTGAATGTGGACGAGTTGAGAATCTCAGAATCATGTGTGTTATTTATTGAACAAGTCAACAAACATTATTAAGCAATGACAATCTTCTTCTTTAGTTGTAAACATATAAGATAATTTAATAGTCTATTACCAATTATATAGCTCATATAAGATAAAAAAATGAGTACAGAATTACAAAGGACAGACAGCTCTTGTAATTTGCAAAATGAGCTATCTAGCTATACACCAATTTGTACTTCTTTCTAGTTTTCTTATCTACCACCTATTCTATATTCCCAAACAGAGGTGAACCAATCAATTCAAATAATTGATCGTTTGTCACTCTGAAAATAATATAATGTGTGAATTAGTTTAAATGTAATATCTATCTAATCAATGCTATCTCATGAATTGAACTGAAATGGTCAGCAGGGTTAACTAGAGTAGCGCCGTCGCAGGTAAAAGAATAATGCTGTTGAAGCAGCTACAGCATACGGGAACACAGTCCATACTCCCTGTTTAATTACAAAAATAATCAGCGTACTTTGTACAGAAAAAAAAAACCACGATGATTTTGTGCTAGGGATACATTCTTACCACTACTGTGGCAACAGTGGCAATAGCAAATACAGGTCGTTCTCTAAGAAAGAAGCCAATTGCGAGCTGAAATTCAGAGAATCATGGAGGTATCATTTGAGGTAATCTAGTTGGAATATGATGACTTATTTAAATCAAGTTGTAGAAAATAAGAAAATGTGAAATTTCTATACACGAGGTTCAAGTATACTAATTTATTAATGGAATATCTAGAAGCTAGTCATGAAAATTTTGTGTAACCACAGCTTCATGAAATTCAAGTATGAGTGAGGGCGTTTATGATATTACTACTGAAAATATTGCCAGCTATGTAGAAATTAGGAGTTCAATAACCTGAATCGGTAGAGTAATCAAACCACCACAGCAAACACCAGCAAAGAAACACTCAGGGGATATATCCTGTAGGCAGGTAATATAGTTGAAGTATATAAATATTTGTTAGCTTTCAAGAGAAAAGGAACTGACAAATGAAAAATCTAGTATAAATAGTAAAAAGCGTCATGATGTCTATTTCAACCCTTTCATATGAAAAGTGGCCACCACTTTAAAGGAGAACAAACTTTGAATACAATGCAGTTAAATTTGGGTCCTCGTGTCTTTTTGGTGTTAAAAGTTGAATAGCAAAGTGGAATTGCGTTAAAACTGATGTTCACTAACCAGTGCCCCAGCTAAGAAAGCTGTTGGATTTCTCACTCCAAGAGAAAAGCGTTCAACTGCAAAGTATATTATGAAGAGAGTTACCAATCAACAATTCATCAACTTACATTACAGAGATGAAGAGTTCTTTTATAAGTAAGTAAGCAACAATTAAAATGTTCAATATCATGCTAAGTGCTTCGATAAGTGAAGGTGTGCCATTTAGTTTTCCATTTCAGTATTGGTCGTTGAAAATCATCTTAGAAATAGCAACCAGTAAGTTACATCTAGTGATACTGATCACATGACATGACTCGTTTTCAGAATATCAATATAGCAAATACAAGCTAAAGGAAACATATACACACATCCTGTATACATCATGTGGTATTCCTGGATAGTAGCTTACACCAACTAGTCTTGGTTATGTGTTCAAAAGAAAAAAAAAAAATAAGGAGCAAGATTTGAACAATAATCCCACTCAAGATGATTCTCAATTATTTCAATATTTTTTATGCATTAACTTCCATTAGCTTACTCAGTGTCCAGTTGTCCACTGCATCAAAATTCTATGCGTGGAGCTGGTAAATTCCCACTTCAGGGGATTTTTGGATATGTGTAACTTGAGTTAACATAAATGAAAGAGACTTATAGAACATAAGGTATTAGACTATTAGCTAAAAATGATGTCCATAAATGAATTCAATCATGAGCTGAAAGAAAGTTAGTCGGAAGTAAAATGAGAATAACTAATATCTACAAGCCAGCAAAACAAGATTACAGGACAAGAAAACATGCATGCTCTGAACTTACCAAAACCAATGAGATTCCCATATCTTTGAACAATGCGGGTAAGGTCAAGCGCTTTGTCTTTGCTAATCCCTAACTACAACCATTAATAAACTCTTATCACTTTATTTTCATAGTACATATCAAGCAACATGTATGTGAAAGTACAGAAGGTATCTAGAAACAAACCTTCGAATAAACATCATCAGATGCACCAGATTTCTTAAAGAGCTTCCCCAGGTAAAATGGTATCATATCACTAATACAAACTCCCCTGAGGTTTACTTTAAGATTATCATGCAAGTTATGCAAAAGAGCATGTGAAAATTTTCACCATCTAATATTTCAGAGGTGGCAAATTGAGTCAAGTGGTTAGCAGGAAATTTATAGGTACGATTGGAAGGGTCGGGTCTGGTTGGTTTGCCTAAAAACTAAATTATTACAATAATAATTAATTAAAGATAACAAGTTAAGATGTTATATGCATTAATGCTAGACTTTGTGTGACATTTGATTGTTCAACCCATTTGACACGTTTCCTTTTTACCTTTTTTCTTTATTTATAATGATTTTTAAGCAAATTATCATGTTAAAAATGGGACATAACTGGGGTCAAAATTTCCACCTCTACAAATCAGAAGAGTTTTGAGCATTATTGAGAAACACTTACAAATTGAAGTCAATTTCATATAAAGATTGAAAACTCTAATTCTACATCTACTTAAGCGTTAATTTCATATATAACCCTTAAAACTTGGAAATATTATATATGGCCAAAACATGCATGGAATGCCTCTTACCTTGTGGCACTTGTGGATTAATTAATGTATTTTGGGTGTACGTGATATTTCCATTTTCCAAGTTTTGAAAGGTATATGTGAAATCCACCCCCTCCCCCTCTTTCTTTCTTTTCTTTAAAAATATATGCACTAACCAGTATACCCACAAAACAGTGGATAATATGTGCGGAGCATTTCTAGATAATGATCCAACAAAAGACTGCCTCGTCCCGTCCAATGACAACGTGCGTGCTAGAGAGATGCCAACCTACAATGTTCAACTTTAAATATTTATACACAACAGGAAATACCCAACTGAAACTTCTAAAAAAGTGTGTTTAAAAAGCAAAGAAGAAATTCACACACCCATATATTCAAAGCCTCTTCACTGATGAAAAGTCCACATCCAGCAGCCATCAGCAGCCAAAAATAGATCCATCTGACAGGCACAATTTAAAAAAAAAAAAAAGCTTTATTGTAGACCATGTCTTTGAATGAATATAATTATCAGCAGGAAGTGTATTTCATTGACTAAACTAATGACATTATGCATGAAAAGGTGGAACTCAATTATTAAAAAACCAAAAAGATGGTTATATAGAGCAAGTTCCTTAACGATCAGAATTAAGTCATAAATTGATATTTCCAATTGCAGAGGGTAAGCTAGACATATACCCTGGAGTGTATTCTGGAAGTATGACTCGGTATCCAAAAGCATTGAAAGAAAAACCAACGCTGGGTGCAGCAGAGGTGGATGCACCCCGAGCCAATATTTGAATTCCAGATGAGGCTTCCTGATTGGGCTGCTTGAGACAAATAGACAACAGAGTACCCGTTGCAGCTATACCCAGGAGTATTGCTAGTTGTGCCAGCAATGAACTCCGAGTACCAGTGTTTCTATTTTCTTTACTCCCAAGTATGACATCAGCAGTTTCATCTTCTTTCTCAGAACTATCTATGTGTCTAGCAGCACCAGAATATTCTGCATCCTCCTGCTGAAAGCTTCTAATACTGAAGATAATGAATGAAATGTTAACATGTACACATGGATACCAGTAAACTAACTTGCTAGTCATGAGAAGTAAATAGCATCTTGTAATAGAATTCAATTTTCAAGTACATCATTGAAAAGAGGTTCAGATCACATAGAGAGAGACTGAAAATTAAGAATGGGACTGAAGACCCTTTCTGTGCTTTCCATTAAAGATGTACTAATCTCATTGGAGTTTCTTCATCTTCTTCCAATTAAAAAAGGGACAAAAGTTACTACAAGTGCACATGCCCGTAAAAGGCAAACAATGTCAAACACACGTACTTTATTCAATAGGACAATGAACAATCAATTTTTCTAGGTTAACGAGGAGGTTATTTAGAGCAAATATCAAGTGTCATACAACTATATCATGTTTTCATCATATAATTTCTTAAAGGCTTAATAAAGACTCGTCTATAAATATACACTCTTTATTTATTACAGAAAAAGGACCTGATCATCGATTGAAATAAGTTCAAACACTGTGGCTAACTACGTGTTTTAATCAAGTATTACAAATGATATACTACTGGTTCGATCACTTGCATTTAAGTGTGATCTTTAAGCATGCATAAAAACCCTTTCAGAGATTAGGGTAGCAGTAGTTTACAGAAAATTAGGTTTTGAGCAAAACTGATTTGAAATAGAGTAGCACACTAGCAACTGCGCACTGGTAATATAAATTTTGCTTTCCTTCATTTATGATGGCTCATACAGATGCCAACTCCATGAGAACTAAAACCAAACATAATTTAATTTCAACCCAACCTACCCTGATTAACAACAAACCACGTTGACAAAAGACCAAAAAACAATGAAAACGCTAATAATGAAATTAACATGATGAATAACCATAATCATGTAGATACATAAATCATAAATGTCACATAGAGATAGTTACCAAAAAGCAGAACGGTTGAACAAATATTGCGCGCTGTTTAGGCCAAGTTTTCCTTTACGCAAGAACAGCCTACCACCACCAGCCACATTGAGGTTGCTGTTTGAACGCTTATTGAACCGAGACTTAGGCGACTGTGATGGATGGCTGCCGTGGTTCAAAGAGGAGTTTCCAAATGAAAGAACCACCGCCATTGACGAAAGTGTATGACGGTGCTCAGGTTGGTGGCCACCGTGAAGGATATTTCCTGTGCAGTTGAGAGATGACGATTTTCGACGGGACTTTCGGGAGCTTTTGAAGCGAGTGGTTGAGAAGTAGGAGTCGACTCCCTCCTTCGAAACTAATGGGCCATCGTGGGCCCGTAGCCCGCAAGGTCCATGACGCTTGTTGGGCTTTCTTGTTAACCACGTAAGCCTAAGTGAAAGACTCTCAAATAATATGTCAAGGAATATGCTTATATACATATGCTAGAGTATGTCGTTTTTCACCATTTAATAATTAGATTTTACTATGCAATTGAATGGATTGTTACCAAATGATTAATATTGATCTGTTTTCACATTTTTATTGATTGTGTTTCTTTACCCTTTTTTGTACTTAATTTTTTTTTTTTGTTGTATTAAATTTGACCAAAATTATTTGACCTTTTACTTCAAAATATAAGTAATGAATGTTCAATCTAATAAAAATACGATGGTATTATAGTTTTGCTGTTTATATATCATTAATAAATTATCGTACTTTTATATATATTTTTTAATTTGATCTATTTATCCTAGATAGAAATACCAAATTAATATGACAACGAAGATAAGAACTAAAAAAAGAAAAAAAGAAAAAAAAAAGAAAACCAAATTAACAAAATATAAAATGTGTTGGTTTTTCAATATAAACCTAAACGGCTAAACCACTATATTAAATTAAGTTGTTTCATATATTAAGAAAATGTTGCAGCTTGACAAATTAAGTAATGAAGATTTGATAAATACTTTTAATGCATATGATGTCTAGAGTCATGGACGGACCTATGTTTAATTAGGGGGTGACACGGTCAACCGGTCCCCACGTCAGTAATTTTGTATCGTAGTGTAATTTTTAAAATTTTGTTTATGCAACCGGTGAATTTTTTTGTGTGCAACCGGTGATTTTTCAATATTGACAACTTTGTTAAAATAAATTGATTAACAATTTATAACCTCAAATCAAACAAATAAATTTGCAGTATAATTATATTTATTTTATTATGAAACAAATAATAAATAAAATAATGTCAACCTAAATCTGTTACCAACTAAATACCAATAGCTCAATAAATAAAATCAAACTCTTATCTTTGAGTTCATTTATAAAACAAAACCATATATCTAATACTCATTAGTCAAATAAAATTTTTTAAAGATTTCAATTTTTAAAACTAATAAACTATTAATGTCTTTTTAATAACATATTGTGAACTATTAATCAAGTGTTCATAATTTTGTATTAAAAGTAGAAAACAACTCATTAAAAGTGTTACATGTAGAAGCGAGTCCGTCCCGAACGAACGATAAGTCCGCAGCAAGCGAGTCCGCCCCGGGCCATTTACAATAAATAACCAAACTCAACTTGATTATCTCAAGCTTAAACCCCCGCACAAACTTTTATTTTTTTATTCGAGTCTATAAATTTTTTTGAATTATTAAATCTCAAGATTTTATATAAATGAATATTAATTTTCTTGAAATCTTTTTAATAACCAAGTTCTTACATTTTATAGAAATGAACAATTGAGTCATTAGACTTTATGAAAATAAATGATTTTTAGAAAGGTCAAGTGATCTAAAAGAGTAAAAACATGTAAAAATATAATTCATGATCTAAAATCCCAAAACTCAAAGCAATCAAATCCTTATGATCATAAAAGTTATTCGTCTATTCTTATAAAGTAAAAGGAATTGATAAATAACTTGTTTAAATGGCACTTATATTTAATCACTCATTTAAGTTGTAGTGATGTAAGATTTTAAATAATCAAACAAAATCCAGTAATTAAGTTTATTATTTTAATAAATTTAGAGGGTAACTCACTAAAAAAGACAAGGACTTAAACATAATCACAAAAAATAACATAAAATTCATTTATTGTATAATTTCATTTTTCATGTTGTATAAGTTATGAGTATATTTGCAATTTTACAGAAATACGACTGATTTATTAATGGAATGGCATAAATCTATATATATAATACTAATTATTTTTTAAAATTTATTCACGTAATACGTAGGTTCATAAACTAGTGAAACAAACATAATAGTTAATTAGTTATATATGACGTTTTAATATTTTAATAATAATATTTTTATTTCTTCGTATACCCCCACTTAGGTGTCCACAATTGCTGCCTAGATATTGTACACACTCAGATGGTAATTAAAAAGGTGGTGATTCCTACATAACAATTGTTTGACATCCACAGTAACAAAATTTTTATAGGTTGTACATCAACTAAAATTTAATAATACAATATCTAAGGGAAATAAGTGGGAAACGACTTATGTACGGGGAGACCAAGTGACGTGTGCCCGAAAAATACCAGCCCCCTCCTAGTTTGCACCGCACCAAACTTTCCCAAATAAGCTTTTACAGGCCATTCGAGGAGGGTAGACAAAAGATTTTTGAGATGAAACATTAAAAGATTTTGGAATGATATGAGAAATGCATCTTTATCGGTTTGATTTAATTTAAGGTAAAGTAAGATTTTAAGATAAAACATGAAAATATTTTCCATAATTTTTAGTTATTATTTAATTCTTAGTTATGTTACTTTTAGTTATCTTGTATCTATAATTTTTTTTAGTTTATACATATTAAAAAAATTTATTTAATTGTTCATGTAGTACAAAGGTAACGTTTGAAAAAGCGTTGTAACGTTTTGAAAACTTATTTAATGAATTAACTAATAAGGTGTGTTTGAATCTACGTTTGAAAAAGCGTTGTAACGTTTTGAAAACTAATAATCAGATAATAATTGTATCAAAAAATGTGTCGAACATTCAGCGTTTGGTTTAGCTTCTGTTGTTTGCTATCACAATTATCAAATAATCAGATTTTAAAGTTTTTGGATTTACGTTTTATTTTGTAGAAAATATGATATGATTAATTCTAAACGCAATTTATCACTTATATAAATATATTCCACACTTTAAATTAATTATTTACGCAGTTGGGTAGTAATCTATATCTTAACTTCCCAGGTAAATGTTAATTATACAAATGCGGGTCGGATCCATTGACTTTAAGAGGGTGTTTGGATTTGCGTTTGAAAAAATGCTGCAGCGTTTTGGAAACTAATAATCAGATAATAGATGTAACAAAAAGTGCTGCAGGAAATGTAGTGTTTGGTTTAGCTTCTGCTGTTTGCTATCATAATTATCAAATAATCAGTTTTTAAAGTGTTTGGATTTGCGTTTTTACTTGTAAAATGACCAAATAATCACTTATGAAGCAAATAAGCTACAATTTTTAACTTATGAAAAAGTGTGGTAAGATTAACGCTAAACGCAAATAATCACTTATTAACGTATGCAATCCAAACACTTTAAACTAATTATTTGCGTTATTGTAACGTAATAAGCTGATAATCTGGTTCATAACGCAAAACCAAACACCCTCTAAGTATTTGGATTTATGAATGTCAGCAACCACAACTAGGCGCACTTTAGAAGCACCCAGTCACCAAATTTTCTCGTTTTTTATTAGCTGTCACTACCACCATCGCAACCACCGCCCACCACCGTAATTTATACAAAATCGCCTTTAGAAAATCCCGAGCCTCATCAGCTCCAACTTATGGCGACCACCACTCCCTCTCCCCCTCCAACTCCAACTCCAACTTCACCACCTGACCAAGTAGAGAACACGGACCAGCAACCGGTGATATCCTCTTCACCGCCGTCACATTCGTTGCCGATCGAACACGTGGAGCACCACCACTACCAGCAATTTGCAAAGTCAAATTCAACTTATTCACCACCTCGGACATCCGTTGCACCACCGGAAAATCCAGTCGACAGCCAACAACAGACGCCATCGGAAGACGTTGAAGATGAAGAGGAAACTCCGGTTCCGCCTTCACCTCCACTGCAAGAAAATATTCTCGACCGTCGGCAGCCTTTGGCACCGCCATCACCTTCCTCCATCCTACCACCGCCACTAACAGAAGTCGAACATCCACCGGAAAGCACTGGCCCTGACCATGAATCTCCCCATTTAAAGCAATCGCCACCTATAGGACCTGAAGATCCTGTGGGAAGCCCTAATTATCATAAAAGCCCTAATCCTAACCCCAATTCGGATCATGAATCACCGTCTCCGTCTTCACCGACGACACTCGAAGGAAACCCTAGCCCCAAAGCACAACAATCACCCGAAAACCCCTCTCCGTCGCCGCCACCAACCGCCTTATCGCCATCGTCACCACCAGCACCGCCACTAGGTGTACCACTACTCCTCCAAACGGTTGCCACCTCTTCACCAAGTAAACCACAAGCGTCACCCTGGACCCACCAGGAAACAGCAAATCTCATCCAAGCTTACCAAGAAAAATGGTACTCCTTAAAGAAGGGACCCCTGAAGGCCGGCCAGTGGGAAGAAGTAGCTATCACGGTGGCCGCACGTTGCGGCTACGACGAGCCCACCAAAACCGCCAAACAATGCCGCCACAAGATTGAGAAACTGCGTAAACGTTACCGTGCAGAGCGTGGCAAACCTCGGTCCAAAGCCACAGCTTGGAATTTCTTCAAACTGATGGATAATCTAGAAAAAGGACCTTTACCAATATCATCATCACAGCCAGCGGCACTCGTCGTGTACCAGAAACCAAGCAATTCAAATGGCAAAAAGCGGAAGAACGATGAAAGTGATGATGAATTTCTTGTTAACAAGAGAAACACAAGGTCTACAAGTTCTGATCACCAAATTGTCAACGGAAGTTTAGCTAGAAATCTCCGGTTTTCAGATGAGAGGGTTATGCGAAGGTTGAGGACTCCGGTGTTTCACAAAAATAAAGGGTATTATCAGGAGGAGGAAGAAGAGAAAGAAGAAGACGAGGATGGTGACGATGAAGATGAAGGAGAAGGGGTCGCGGCACAACTGGCAGCGGAAATAAAGGGTTTTGCACAAGAATTTGTAAAAATGGAGAACAAGAAGATTGAGATGATAAAAGATGTAGAGAGGTACAGATTGGAGATGGAGAATAAGAGAATGGAAATGATACTTGAATCACAGCAGATGCTTGTAGAGACAGTAAACAAAGCTTTCAGTAGCTCTCATAAAACACATAAGCTTTCTGCAAAGTGACAAACATTTCAAGGTTCTAGCTTTTTCTTTTTTCTTTTTCTTGTCTAGTCAAATAAATTATATATGTTTATCTTTTAATAACTAAATTGTTGCAAACTTTGTAGGTTTAGATAAACCTTCATCGGAGACTCTGTTCAACATGAGAAAAAAGGCGAAGATGTGATTATGGTAGAGGAAAATGGTATAAACAAACATAACATTTATAGTTAAATACAGATGATATTACAACTACGATAGAAGTTTATGTCAATACTCAATACTTTGATCATGTGATGAAACAACATGCTCATGCTGCTTTAAATTAGTGCACTTAACCTTATTTCACATTCAGCTTGTGGATATGCTTACTAGAGCTTCTCCAAATGCTAGTTGATATCGAAAATGAAAGGTTTTTGGTAATTCTGGTTTGCCACAAACTCATATAGGTTTCGTTCCTCCTTTATAATCTTCAAGGTTCTGATCCTTGTTATTGATAGCCAATTGTTGTAACTTGTAAGCAGAGTGCGGGCGCTTATCTATGTAACCCTGAACCGAAGTACATAATTGGGGTGTTTTCCAGTTATTCTGTAGCTCTTTCAGGTTCACCCGAATGACCTAACAAGTTTGGTTGGAAGGATTTAAACATGTTTGGAAAAAAAAAAAAAGAATCAATGTTCGTTTAACATTTTATATTCCACACTTCTTTTTTTCCTTTTCATCATCCAGTCTCACCGTCTCCCTTTATATATTTCATAATCCTGGCATTTTCGAATCCTATCATATCAAATTCATGCTATTATCCAAATGAAGCCTCAATGTTTCCAAAATGCTATGTAATATTTTTTATGCGTGTTTACTTATTTTGCGGCACCAATTTAGTACTAATGAAAATGTTTCTGTAATTGTGACACCCACAATTCTCACACAAATGCCACGTCAATACAATACACAGGTGACAATAACGCAATCATCTCATAATGCACATGTCACAGGATTAGCGGAAAACACTGATAATTTAAAACTTTAATACAAAGTTAACACGTCTCAAGTCACATGCTGATTCAGATGCATACACGACTGAATTATCTGATAAACACGGATTACTGAGAGCTAACATAATACAGATCCAGTATAAGATACAGACAACAGCTTTAAAGTCTAACAACAGCAATCGTCAACACCCTAGACCTCTGAATCACTTCGGCTGCTGCGGCTGTGACTGCGGTCCCACAGAATGGCTGCCTGAGACACGGAAGACTCGAAAACATAAGCTGGACAGCTCGTGAGTACGCGAGGGTTAGACACTGCAGGTAAGCACATAAAACATGCACAACACACATATCTCGGCACACATATGCAACTCGATGCATAGCACAAATCTCTGCTCAAAAGGGGACCACGTTCCCCAGCTAACAGGCCGCACACAGCAGCGGTTAGCTACTCAATAGGCACAGGAGCGACCTGGCAATATCACTGCCGTATATATACAGCCTCATATCTCGTGACTGGTTAGGGACAGTCAGCCTGCGCGATCACATATCGCGGACACCTGCAACTCAAACATATATAGCACGTATAGGGTAGAATGAATCATACCTGCGCGCTAAGCTCGGTCTCATACACAACATATCGCAACACATATACACGACTCATAAAAGTTTACGCGCGCTTTGTAAAAGACTCGAGTACTCACATATATACAACCCATAAACCACAGAAATCACAACTCTCAATCATAACACAACATATCTCAAGATTTTTGGCCATTAGAACTCATAACCCTTACCTTTGGAAGTTCAAGAACACAAGAAGGATGATGGAGATGATCAAGGCTTCTCAAATCAAAATCCCAGAGCTAAAATCACTTGCTTGCAGCTGGAGATTCTCACACAATTCACACACACTCTTTTAGGGCTCTCTTCACAAATGGATAAGGAAGAAAAGGATAAAGGAAGCAAAGCTAAACATATATACGTCTTTATCTTTAACCGGCTCCGAACCCATTAACCCGGACCCAATATCACTTTTTCACAATTTATATCAAATTGACCCAATTAAATCCACGATCTCAAAGATAATAATAATCCACTAATTATTAGCTCGGAGACACGTATCACTCGGTTTCGACACGTTAAATCCACGAAACGGAATTTAATTGGAACAACGCAATAATAATAAAATAATGAGCCAGTAAATTAACTCCACGTACCAGGCTCAAATCCGGGATGTTACAGTAATTCAGTTACAAAATATTATATCTGGATTTTTTTGGTTAGATATGAATAGGTTTTGTCTATCAGTATTTTTTTATATATAGTTAAATAGTTTTTTTTTTTTTTTTTTGCTTGTGTCGTAAACGCAATTGTTCAGTTCAAATGTTATTATGTTAGTCACGAGGAAAAACAAATCGCGAATAAATGTAGATATTTATAATTAATATAATTATATAACTTCACATTATCACATGCATTGATTATTTATTATATGTTTATGCAAGTTTTTAGTTAATTGACAAAAACTAAATTTATTAAGTGGATAAAAATATGTTTAAGATTTAATGCATGAAAGCGTATATATTTTCAAGCAAAGCTTTGTTTTGTAAACATACTTTCAAACCTCACATTTAAAAATTCATTGTCTGAAAATTGTATATTTTAAGGATTCAAAACCCAAGCTTGAATGTGATGCAACACAAGTAGCTTACGTTTCACAGTTCCTAAAACACACATTTAAAAAGTATTGCTCTCAAAACGACTCCCGACTCCAAACGGTGCATGATAAAGGCGTTAAGATTGTGTTTCTTTTAAAAGGTGCATGATAAATCATATAAAATTGTTAAATAATAATAAATATGATTAGGGGTAAGCAACGGAGCCGATTTTCCGAACCCGGCCCGGTACCGAACTGGTACGTGTGCTGAACCGGGACCAGTTCGACCGGTACCGAATTAATATATTCGGTTCGGTACTCGGGTTTTGAAATTAGTTAAAAATCAGTTTTCGGTACTCACGGTTTCGGTACCATATTTATCAAAAATCTCTTATTTCGGTTCGGTACCATATTTATCAAAAATCTCTTATTTCGGTTTCGGTACCATATAAAATTAATTAGTTGGTATTCGATTCTTCCACACCTCTTATTTCAGCTTCGGTACCGGTCCGATCCAGTTACCGAGCTCACTAATTGATTTAGGTTAAGAAAGCAGTATCGAATACACCATCCTTGCAGTTAGTTCCACACCTCTTATAATGTTTTTATAACCATGATTAAATGGATAAGAATACCTTTATATCTAAAAGAAATGGTGCTCGATGAAACAACCAGATTCCAAAAGATTACTTGAAAAAAATCATATCCCTTGTGCTTCTTAAAGATCATTTGAACGTAAACATATATATACACATACATACATATATACTATGGATAGTTTAAATATACATTCATAATTATACAATTCATGTGAACGTACATGTATTCATATAGTTCCGGTATGAGTTTTTGTTATTACGTTCGTACTTCATAACTATACAATTCATGTGAACATACGTGTTTTCTTATAGTTCCGGTGTCAGTTTTTGTTATTTATAACAAGTAGTGTTTTATTATTAATTTTAACATAATTATGAGAAAAAAAATAGAAACGTTTCTCTATTTGGCATTTTGTGCAAACAACGTCCAACAGTTTTTCTAATATTCCGGAACAAAAACAAATTACAATGATATGAAGGTCATTTCACACATATATTATCATGTAAACTTGGGATCAATGATTTAAAGGCCGATTTGGCAATTAAAATTAAAAAAGAAAAAAGAAAAAAGGCTAACAAGTTGCAGGTGCTCGTTGGAGCGATGCAGTGAAGGTCATTTTAACAACATTGATCTGAGTGAGTATACACTAATGGAACTAGTATTCACAAAATTTCCCCCAGGCTTCGACTGATAGCAATGATTACCCGCCTATTACAAAAAAGGGTACTAATACATAGGGCTAATCTACGAGTCCAAAAAAGAAGAGAAAAAACAATAAACAAAAATGTTTAGAAGACAGAGAGATGGAAGTCCTGTACACATACCTTTTTATCCTCCATCCCCTCAAAGCCTACTTCATGATCTTTTTTTACAGAAACACCCAAGAATTAGCCCCGCTGACATCATCTTAGTTTAGTTAACCTATGGTAACATTTAAGAAACAAATCCTAGCCTGTGCCCATCCTTTGCCTGATGGAACTGAGCTTCATCTGCAAGTTATAGCAAAGTCAACGATTAGCAGTCCGCAGAATTATATGTTACCTTACTAATGATGTTTTTTATGTAATTGAGTAATACTGCCTTGACATCACATAAGCGAGTTGCAAGTTTTATTTCTAAATCTAAAAAATTGCAATTTTACTAGCAGTCTAACAGATGCATGATGCAAGTAACAAGAGTAAGTAGTACGCCCTTAACATTGTTTCAAGTACCCATTCATGGAATGTTATGAAGTGAATAGTTATCAAGACCAAACGGAAGTTACAGGATATAAGGCGACCATGTCTCTTGAAAACTTAAAAGGTTCCGTTCTCTGTTACCACTCAAGGCCAGAGGTTGGGTAACATTTATCGTAGGCGTTCCAACTTCCAAACAAGTCAAGGGGGCTAGGGGTAATTACTAAAATTACAGGGGGGCTGAGTAGTTTCATGTTTTGTTTCCTTATTAGAGTCGTGTTGTTATTTCTATAATATTCGAGGGTCAAGTTAGAAGTCTGATTAGTTGGGGGGTTTTAGGTTTAGGCTCATTAGTTATTTTAGCATCATGGAGACTTGGGAGAAGCCTGCTGCTCAGATCACAGGACTATTTTTTCTTCATTCCGACTTTTTTTTGTGATTACTAAAATAGCACAGCCATGTGATCATATCATTCTCCTAGCTTCAAGGACATTATAATACAACTTCAAATTGCCAATTTTTGTGAAATTAAATTTTGGAATTTGGAAAGTGGAAAGTGGATGCAGGTGATTTGCTTATCACACATTCGTTTGTCCTTTTTCAATGCACCAATCACATCCAATCTAACCTCACAAGCACTATGCTTAAAGCATCAACAAGTACATCTTCATAGTTTAGGAATTGTTAAGGAAGAAATTCAAAATGTTCTTACTTTTTCTTCTCATCATATTTGCTTTATTTGCCCTTTTATGTTGGATACAGTACTGAGTCTTTTCTATATGTGATGTATATCATATGAATTGAGTAACAGTTTTTCATGAAGGTATAGAATAGATGTCATAAAATAGTCAACATATGCAAAAGATACCTATACGACAAAAGACAAGCAGAGAGCCAGAGAAAATATTAGACGGGAAACAAAATCCTGTGAAAATGTAAGTAGCAGCAAATGAGCAGTACACGTGCTGTGGTTGCGGAACTAACCTGTATATTGTTCTTACACAGGATTGACGCCCCAACTGAAACGAACTGGCCTATAACCAGGCAATAAAACTGTTACCAAGTGCTCTATTCCAGTCTAAAATTAGCAAGCAAGTCGGGAGGTGGAGTTATGAAAGGGGCTGCTGCGGCTGCTGCTGCCACTGTACACCTGCATCATGCCCAACAGGATTAGGCAAGCTGTCTGATGAAGACTGCCTGACAGCTGATCCAGAATGTTCACTCTCCGTCCCTGCACCACCTGTTTGAGGTGGAGACATCTGCTTGGAGTTCTTACCAAACTGTGTCACGGCATTATCTGACACTGCACCAGAAGAATCATAAAATGACTCGGATGTTTTCTGCTGTGGAGCTGCAGCTGAAGAAACAACAGTGGTTTCACTACTATTTGTTTCATGAGAAGGTGCATGAGGCAATGGGCCAGTTGTATTTGTTTGAGAGTTGATAAGAGACATAGGCGACTCAGCTTGAGCTTGCAGCTTGCTCGTAGACAGATCAGAGGGATTCACTTTCCGATTATTCGTCAACTTTTGAGGAGTTGTTGCCTGTTTTTGTTTTGCCAACTTCTGGTTTTGCGGAGATTGATGCTGAAAGTGGTTGGATGAAGTCATGACTGATGGTGTGTTTGAGGCAACCACTGATGAAACATGATTTTGATTGCTGCTATTATCAGCTAAATTGGAAGTCTTCTGCTGAAGTTGCTTTGATGAAGCAGCTTGGATCTGACCCGGATACGCCTTTTGCTGGTGTGGTTGACTAAGAGAAGAATGGGGTACAGACTGCTTACCGCAGGAACCAGAATACAAGTTCCCATGACCGCTTTGCAGCATATGATGCACAACTTGCTGTTCGCCTTTATCTGCATTAGATTGGTTTCCAGAGAAACCATTCGGAAGTGAGGTATCAGCAGGAAGATTCTGATTCATCATCATTGTTCCTCTTCCACCTTTCACAAGCTTAGCCTGCTGCTGAGGTTGTGTCTGTTGTCGTTGCTGGTGTTGTAGCCTGTCAGGTTGTTGAAACTGTTGTGATTGACGTTGTCGCTGCTGCTTCGTCATTTGGTTACCACTAGTTTGAGGGTTCCGCCCAATTCCATGGGGTGGTGCAGGAACAGGATGTTTCTGCGGAAGGTGAGTCATTGGAGTCATGGATGGTGTCCCCGTAGCTGAAATAGACACTGGTGGGGAAGAAGACCGTGATTGCATCTGTGTACTATTTTGTGGAGATGAAACAGGAAGTTGAGATTCTAGTGGTTGTTGCGGCATCATTGCATTGGATGTAGAAAATTGCTGCTGTTGCAGTAAACGCTGTTGCTGAATTTGTCTCTCTTTAGCAAATCGCATTCCATAGGCTGGATGCTGTGTGTTGGTTGCATGGTTTGGGAGTCCCTGAAAATGATGAGAATTACCAGCAAGCACATGTGGCGACTGTTGGGGGGAAATTGGGCGTGCTTGCTGCTGGTGATGGAGCGAGTACGATGGTGGTTGGGAAATCTGATTAGGGAACGGAGAACCCATTCCGCTGGTGAATGGAGGAACTCCTTGAGTTCCCCCACCTTGTGATGATTGTTGCATCTGAAGGTCCGCTGCTGGAATCTTTTGATGGTCGGTGCTCTGGTTGGACTGTAGCAATAAACCAGAAGATGTTGTTATAAGAAACTAAGTATAGCAAAGATGATATACACCATACGCAGATACACTCCAAAGACTCTTAAAAGAACATTAGGTTGCACTACAGATCAATAAGTAAGACCTACATCTTCAAAATATCAATACTTATTTCTCATCAGAAATATATGTATAAGAATTTATAGTGGAGCCCATTATCAAAAACCTACACTTACAAGAGCTAAGGCTGTATTATGTGTTTAGGCATGCAGCAGATCCATACAGTTTAACTCATACTGGTTGGCAACAAGATACTTAATGAGAAAGATGAAATGTTGCACAAAAGCATTTTGATTGTTAATTTAAGCATCCTTGCCCTCACTAGCGCGTTCCTGAGTGTGGAGAGATATGAGAAATGTAAGGAGGAAAAAAAAAAAGAAAAATACTTTTTTTTTTTTTTTGCATTTCTTGACTTGAAGAGAGTGCGATGTTTAAATTTCTTGGGATAATGTTGAATACATAGGCCACCTTAAGGTCATATCAAATATCAAAACAACATTATGCGCACCTCAGGTATCAATTTGGTTTCATTTATGCCAAATCCAACAAAGAATTTGTCATTAGATTGTAAAATGACCATAAAACCTTAACTTACTATATAATAAAATATAACTACCAATTTAAATGTGTAATATCAACTACATACAACAAAAAATCAACATATCTCCATTGTAGTAGGTACAACACGTTTAAATTATCTCAGTTAAAATCAGGAGGTGTTTTTTGTCATTTACAATTTTTTACGTGTGCTTTGGGCTGGAATTGGCATAATTCGACACTTGGGTGGCCGGCAATGTTGTTTGGAATACCTTGGTGGCCTATCTTTTCTGGTGTTGTCGAGTTAGAGTAAGGGAAAGGAAACTGGCAATGCTACAATTATAATTTTCCCAAACTAGAATGCGTTAATTAAGATCAACGCTTGGTCGGTAATCTCTTTAATCCTACCACATTTGGGAAAAAGTTATAAGAGGAAAATAACCCCAAAATGTCCCTCCAGTTCGTCTCCCTTCTTTCAATAAAATTTCGAGAACTTGGCATGATTTACCAAGGCGCTGCATGTGGACTTGCTTGTCACAAGTGAAAACAAGAGCTGGAGATGAATTCATTGTTTGGTTCATTGGTTCTTAGTCTGAAGGGTGTACCAAAAGACGATGAATTCACAAACACTAAAAAAGATCGAGATCTCGACGGTCCATATATACATCAAAATGCTATAGAACTCACCCGAATCATATGCATGGGATCACGAGGCCTCAACATCGAGTTTCCTTGACCAGTACCAGCCCCAGAGTGCATACTGGCAGAGCTTGGTGTTGCCGTACCAGAAGACAGGACACTGCCAGAACTCAACATAGATGGCGATGGAATCCCTTGAAAGCTTGGTCTTGGCATCTTAATGTTTCTATTCATCCCACACATAACACCCATACCACTTCCAGCAGGTAACATGCGCACGCATCGATCCGTTACCGAATGAGACCCGGGAGGCAAACTGGACTGCTGCATATTCCTTGCAGATAACATTTGTTGCATTCTTTGCTGGTCGTCTACTGATAATGACGCGGTCCTAGGAATCCCATATCTTCCCTCCCTATACAGGTAAAACACATTTTTTAAAGAACTTAATACCAAGTAAACAAGTATTGCCAAGCTATTTACATGAATACCTAACAGATGGGTTAAGCGGAGCAGATGCAGATGGAATGTTATTGCCATGAACCGAATTGGATGAACCCGGAGCCAAGGAAGTTGAACCAGAACCAGGAAGCATTGGTGCTACGGTACCATGATTCAGAGCTGGTAACCCACCACTATGAGGACCTTGGTAACCAACAGGGAGAGCATCCGAGCTTGATGAGATTGCTTCAGATAGTTCAAGAGGTCTAGATTGAAAAATTAGTCAGAATATGGTATTAGGGATACACGAATAACGCAAACAGAATTAAGTATTAATGGTAAAAGCTAATTCAGAATAAAACAGACAACTCACGTAAGGACAGGCCCACCATTAAGGTTATTTGGACAGACTTGAGAAAGAGCAAATGCATGAGAACTATGAGGCTGCTGCAACTGTTTTGGATCCTGATTATCATTCTTCGCGGAAAAAGCGAATAAACAGATTATGAGTACAAAATTTGAGTCAACACAAACCTAGTAGTAATACATTTGTAGACATCAGATATTAGAGACACACGTATGATGTTATCTATCTAATGAAAATGGTAATTCTGAAAAGAAGCAATCAAGCACATACTATTGATGTCCGAATGAACTTTTTAGTTGAGGGAAGTACATATATTGCCACGCAAATAACAAGGCAAAAAAGTCACCTGTGTCCTTCTATAATGTTGTTTTTGTCCAATCATTATGATTTTCTCAAAATGAGTTTTGAGTGTATCCTCTTCCATTGGTCCCTGCAACCGTTGAAACAATTGTCTTGCACTGCCCTGCATGATTCAACAATTTAGCTCCATAATGGATGGTAATGCATGCAACTTCGAATATGATAAGTAGCGTGTCAAAAGACATAAAATAGACAAAAATGAATATTGCCTCTGGAATGCCCGGTAGAGTAGATGGATAAGGTTGTTGAGAAGACCCTGAGTCCTCAGCGCTATCAGCTCCATCTCCAGTATTCCTATCCATTAAAATTTTGTGTCGCTCTTTGCATTCTCTGGACTTGCGGAAGATGCACTGCACATGTTGCGTAAAATAAAACATGAGGTACATGTAAGACGAGAGAAAATACATCTCACTTGAGATGAGTTGATAAAGAAACGTAACTCTGAGTTCCCAATTAATAGTAAATATATAAATTATAGTGAGAATGATTTGACCTATATGATATAATCAATAAATCTCAAAGACCATAAAATACAGAAACTTGGTACATGCAGTCACCTTAAATTGCAAAGTGCTGTTAATGGCATCACTTATAAGCTCCCAGTTGGGACCCATATCATGAACCAGCACAACAAGGGCCTGAGGAGACAAAGACATTCTATTTGACATCTTACAAACAAAATTCTATTTCTCAACAAAAAAAGGTATGGGGATAAAACAATAATAATGGAATAGGGAGCCAGAAATGTTTGACCTGATCTTCAAATAATGACCATGGACTTTCTGAACCTGGCTGCCCAACAGGGGTCTGCAAAATTGTTTAATTAATTAAATATCATGCAAGAGAGATCCAGAGAGTAATTAGAAATATCACGTTTCATCATACCTTAAGTGCTTTGACTTTCCTTCCACGATCACGCACAAGTAATTTCATGATCCTATTTGGGTTCGACATGTTGCTCATCTGAGAAGCAACTGGAGAAGGAATTGGAGCTAAGTGAGTAAGGTTATCATATGATTTAATCAATGATTGTCTAACCATTTTTGGCTTTTTCATGATGTGTTGAACATATAAACCTCCATAGGAGGTGGTTTCCATAAGAGAGAGCCATACCACTGCTTCCATTTGAATCAAATTGATGTATATCCAGTCTCCTTCTTGAGTGATCCTTCTGCATTTTCATGTGCGTGGAAAATAGTAATTTCCATTCATTACAGATTCAATGGAAACATCAATCTTTCAAAATATATTGGCACCATGACCAGATATGAGTGTCCATATAGGATCACAGCAGCGAACTATTTTTAAGAAACTATTGACATTTTACCTGGTCATTTTGAAAACTAGAATCAAGTTGCCATCGGTGCTCAATCGTGGATCCCTGTAACACCAAATAAGAAGATTAAAAACCAAAGGGTGGGTCGGTCACAACAACTAAATTTTTGACTCCAGTAAACTTTACATACCGGATGTTTTGCTTTCTTTTTCTTCTTAGGTCTATTTGAAACTTCCATGGAGTCATACTGTAATTGCTTTTCGTAGTCTCCCACTGATTCTGCCTCCATATTGTTCGGTATTTGGGATCCACCATGTAGAGTACTTTGCTCATCCTGAAAAGAATTGGTATCGCCACTCGAAGCATCTGTCCTATTTGGTGCCTGTATGTACCCAGAGGTTCCAGCATTGAATGGACTTATAATCCTCTGCCTGGAAGCAGTACGCACACGTTTTGTTGGAATTGAAACATTTAGACTGCTGGCAGGTCGTTTTCCACTCAACACAGAGGGCTGAGTTCCAACAGTTCTTTCAACGGACTGCATGGATGACAAATCACCTCCCGTTTCATATGATCTTGCGCCGTAGAATTTGAAGTTTTTCCTTCTCTTCTGAACAGTTTTTGTAGATTTGCTACCTTCAAGCATGCCTGGCAAATAGTATGTGTTTGTTTCTCCTTCATCTTCTTCAAATGCATTATCTTGAGATCCAAAGTTAACATTTAGTAAAAGTTTCATTCGATTAACCTAAACAAGGTCTGAACAACTATGATCAACTGATCAACTCTCGTATTACCTGTGACAGCATCATAGCCAGATGTATCCACTTCCTCATGCATGCCAGTGCTAGTTCTCTACGAGAGTGAAAACGTTATCATCATTGTATGTATGGGAGAAAAATGACTGATATTTGTTAATTTAAGTTGGCTGGTAATCAAAGAAAATGCAACCATATTCTTCAGTGATCAATATACCCCATAGTCATCAAATTTATTAAACAAATTCCCTGAATTCTTATCATATCTAAAAACTCCTGGATTGCATAGACACGGACTTACAGATTCCTTTAGGGTGCTAAACTTCATTTGTTTAAGGCTTCCAGATTCCTTTAAGGTGCTAGACTTCATTTATTTATATGATCCCTTATTTACTTTAAAGTAAGAATTCCTCATTAAATGAATATTTGCACAAATTGTCATGCTTCTCATTCTTCCAAATAGAAAGTTACAATAATACATTATATACATCACCCATTTTCCTCCCTGAAAAACTATGGTAATTACAAATTACCATATTAAGTAATAGTGGACTTAAACTATTTTTTTCTTACAACTAAAATTTCAGTGATCAATTATTGCTGTCTCAGATCTAAGCATCTGATTTCCATCACATTTCTTTCAAGGGAAATAATGTACTGCAACTCCTAAACCACCAATATTTGATAAGATTATAACCTCAACCACCAATGTAAGTAAACGTCAGAGGATGCTTCAATATAATGTCCAAAAACGTAAAGATAATACATGGATGCTCCATAATTCTCATATATGTAATTATCTATTGGCACAAAGAATAAATTGGAAGTACTAAGATTGACAGGACTAGTGGGAGCCCATTGACAGGCACGTCCTCATGTAAGTAAACGAGATGAAGGTGACTTATTTCTTTCTTATTCTACACGACCACAGCAAACATGAGCTTCTAAACCAGAGAATTGAAGACTACAAGACTACATATTAATCTAGTACGAATACCTACCATGTATATAATTCCTTAAGACACACATAAGGCAGAGTGAAAAGCACGATCACAAAAGAAGTCACATGTACAATGGTGGCAAGAATAACTATCAATATATCATTCATTCATGTTGTACCTCAAATTGTAGCAAATGAGATTCAATAGCTTTTCGGTAGGCCTCAATCGCGCCAGGTGGTACTGTATAAAAGAGGTTCTCCTGCATTACAGGAAACCAAAGTTCATGTAGAAGTAGTTAAATGCAGAAGGCATTTCAACCCTTTAATATGAAAATGGGTCAGCTTGGATAGCATTTTCTTAATAACGGATCAAATATGAATCATATTTTAGTAATCAAATTTAATACATCAATTATTTGTAAAACTGATTAAAAAAATGCAAAGAAATTGTTGGCAAGTCAACCCCGTCCCGTTTTGCCACAATTAATAGCAAGACAAGTAAAAAGGCCACACACTGTTATCTTGATTAAGTAAGATCCTTCACATATATAGCATTGTGTCGAAGTACTGGATTGGGTATAGTTTGCCTTTATTTGTCATTGTGTTCGTGTAGCAATAATATATATAGCAAGAAAATGACAGCTAAATCTGGTGTAACAGTGGTTCAACTAAATATGTGAAGATACCAAGTGTGGGTCCATACTTCTGTCAAATTATCCTCCCATGAGAGGTCCATGATGCCTAGATTGGATAAGCTATCAGGAGCCGCAGGTGCTTGAGTTGCATTGTAATGAGCTTGAGAGCTATTATACTCCAAGAATCTCATTGCATATCTCTGAATTCCAATTGCATGATCTTTTTTAAGATGGTGTGACTCTGGTTCCTCACATTTCACCTGTCACGTGTAAAAAATATAAGGTCTGGTCTTTCTTACCGTTGGCAAGAACACAAGTTTTCAAATTAACATGCAAAATATATCTTGGTCAATATACAACTACACAAAGATGAAAGAGACAGAACACTTTGCAAGAGCATTAATGCTTCCAAGTGCTACTTGTAAATAAAATTTTACATTATATGCACAGCATCCAATAATAATTTCATGACCAATCTTTCCTACCATGCACTACTATCATCTTTTTCAACCAAAGATGAAAGTGTGTAAGATATTTCGATAAACTGGAGGGGAACAGAACGCTGCACAACATAAAAAATGCACACATGTGAAGCTTGTGAGAGTTTACTTGTGGAAGAAGTTTCCAAGTACATATTTATATCAAGCTTTAAATGAACTATAGAATTTAAACAAATGGAAGCTACAGGAATCATTTCTTCACTAGGTATTCAATGGCAAAAGTACGCTAGAAACCGAATATTACTCTATTGTTGTAATGACTGGTTCATAACAACTTTTCAAGAGGATGGCTCTGAACAGTCCTCACAACTTCTTGATATATATAGTTTAGAGTTTCAAGGTTTAGGATGGTATCTGTCAGTTAACCTTCTGGAGCACATTGTGGGAATGGCTAAAAAGTATATAAGAACACACGTATCCAATCTGAAGGGCACATGTTCTATAAATTACCAAGGCTAAAGAACAATGATCCAACAGATCTAGGTGAGATCATGTTAATGACGACTAAGGTATACTCTGAAACCAGAAATGCCCAACCCAAGCAAAGCAATAACTAGTAAATCATCATCACACATCAATTAAATTTGCATGATAGACATTATTAAGGAACAATAGACGGATCATGGATGGGCATTAGAACATATTATACCCTAGACAGCTGTCCATCTCCCAAACATGCACAGTGCATGCTTATTACATTTATATATAACATTTAAAAAAACTTATAGAAAGACCTGTATCATGTGCCAGAACTGCATGACAGCTTCTGCTGACGTGTGAGCCACTTCCTTTTGTTCCTGCAGTGACTTTTGTTGTTGGAATCGTACCCGTGAAGCAAAAGAAACTCTCCGAGAAATTTGAGCCGCTGCAGTTAGCTTCCAAAGGCGCTCCTGTTTATGAAGAAAAAACTGAGAATCACATTGGCTAAACCAAATGGACACAAAACTTTACGATTTAAAACAAAATTTCTAGGATAAAAGGGCTACCATTTGCTAATCAGATAATATACTGAAAAGTAAGAAAAAACAATACATGTTTTTATCAGCAAAACAAACCTGCGCAAAATCATTGGCCAACCATGACATTTCCTCAAGAACAAAATCCCACTGTGATTTTAGACGTATCTCCAGTGGCAAGGCCCTAACAGATAATTCAGCTATCCTCTTACGTTTTGCCTGTGTGTAATATACAACCTCAAATCAGCAGGACACTTTATTGGAGTATGATCAGACCCCTTAATTCCAAATTTAAAATACATGAAAATAAAGATATGACCTCTATAATTCGAGCTTCTTCTAAAATCGTGTCTTCACGTTCTTTGGTTACCAATTTCAAATTTTTCTGAGAGCATGCATTTTGCTCAGCAACATCAGTTGATTGCTTAACAGACAATGTAGACTCCTGAAAGGGTGTGTCATTTGAACCCTGAGGTCCCAAAATAATGCCACGTTTTCTTTCTGTAGAGATAGAATTCTTCAACTCATTTTGCAAGGAAGATTCAGCTCTTTTCAGACCTTCCTCTTCCTTAATTTCATCTCCATCCTCATTGCAACTCGGACGGCATATGTCAGCTTTAGCTTTGTCAATATTCAATATCTTAACATCCTTCTTTGAAACTAAATCATTACCTTGCACGTCTACCTCCTTGGATACCAAATTCTGTTCAATTGGCCCAGTATAATGGCCAATCCTTGCACTAGTAGACAGACCATTCCCATTGTAGCCATCAAAACGTCGACTGGTTTGGGTGCATGATGACTCAGAGTCCAATACCTTTGTAGCATTTGCTGTAACGGTATTATTATCATCAGGTCTGCTTTTTATCTCTTTTGTATTTCCAAAGCCATTGATTGGACCAGGAAATTCCATCTTTTCAGGTATCTCTGTGTCCGCATGGGGAAGACGTTTTGGATCTGTCGAATGTACCTGCTCCATACCCATTAGAAATTCAGGTTGAGTAGAAACCACCGCAACTGAAGTTTCCCGACCATCAGATTTTATTGGCTGATTGTGATGATTCTCTTGTGTGTTTAGTGAAGCATTAGCATCTAAAACAGCAGAATATGGATCGTGTGCAGGGCCAATGGTTGATTGTACAGTTGGCACACCATCTAATTCATTTTCTAAATGACTGACAGATTTTTTTAGAGCCACACTAGCATTAGGACTTTTAGGCTTGGAGTTGGAACTTAAAAGGTTCCGCTCCTGATTGTCTGCATCATGAGCTGATGCCTTGAAATCCCCGGAAGCATTTCGGAAAGGAAGAAAATGACCACCACGAGAAGGAACTGCATCCGTAGAACTTGATCGAGCCCCATCACGATTTGGCCGAGATCTAATCCTACGTTTATATGATTTTTTGGGCAGTTCTAAGACAGCAGAGTCGGCTGATTCTTTGGTAATGTGACCAACATTAGCATTATTCACATGAGGATGTACAGATCTCTTTTCAATTTCATGGAACTTATTGTCTCCATCAAATAGCATGAGATTATCAGCACTGTTGGGTTCACAGACTGAAGGAGCCCCTAGTCTACCACTACTTTCAACAGAATCTCCATGAGTTGAAGCAGTAATTGCAAAACTACCTTTTGCTTCACTACAGCACCAAGGAAAACAGTCAAAACACAATAACAATGAAACACATTATCATTAATGATGATATTGATATTGAATAAAACAGTTGGGTCTACTCGTTACATAATAGATACAGACCTTGTCACAAACTGCTCAGGATGTCGATCTGTCAGAGATGTCGACTGGAAGCTAATTGATGCAGCAATCCCAGGTTTCAAATCTAATGGATCTCCGCCCTGCAAATAGCAAGCAAATGATCATCTGTCAATACTCTAAATGCTATGTAACATAAACATATGAATAGTCTCATCAACATACTTTCTGTAGAAATTCTAATTCTCTTCTAAATCTCTCAGCAGCAGTGAATGTTTGCCTGCAATTAAAATTTTCCACTATCATGTTGGGTTTGATTGGAGGAAGAAAAAAAGGAAGTGATCAAAGCAGAAAAATTTTCCAACACACAAAGAGCACTGCTGTTACCTAAGTTCTGCTTGAGTTTTCTCAAGATCTGACGATTGATGCAGATATGGTGTTGAAGATATTCCAGCTCCACTGTCAATAGTTCCTCCCATGGAATCAAGCTCAGCATCAACTACAAGCACAATTCCTGAAGTACATCCATACATACCCACTTTAAGCACCTACGGATATGCTCCTGCCATCGATTCAAAAACTAACAAAACAACCCAGACATTCAGAGAGAGAGAGAGAGGGAGAGAGAGAATTAAATAAGAACAAAGGATTAAAAGATATTACCAGCAAACACACAAAATGACAAAATAATGTTTATAACATGGAGGACAAATGAATCTTTAAAAACATCAAAAGAGAAGAGAAACCACAATCATATGACATAGTGAAGGGTGTTCATGCTTAAGGGTTCAAGGCAGCAGCAATTGGACTACAAACTAAACTTAGTTCTAAGACTTTCTTTCTGGTGAAAATATTATAAACAGGTGTATACAAATATCGGGATGAAATTCAATTAAGCAACATAAAGTGACAACACAGAGAACAAGAAAAATGAGAATAAAATGAGCAGCCCAGGAAGTGGAAAACATATGACTAATTATAAGAGCAATTAGATGCTTCTAGAGACACAACAGAGCTGAGAACCAGTAGATTTTCTAACAAAATATGTGAATAGTTTACCCAAACATGTAAAACAGAATTCCAGTCAAGTAATATGGTCAACATATGAACCCATAAATATATGATATTTATTTCCTTTTTAATCCAAAACACCCTGACCTCCATATGGTACACATCTTAAATGAGGTAGTGCACACAGGTCATCATCCAAAACCAGATCTAGACTTTCAGTCAGAATTTTCAGAAAATAGCACACAAGTATAATAACCATGTCATCAGTAACAGACATCCATCATTTTCCAGTATATTACTAAAATTTTATATATTAACAATACTAAGAATGGCAAAACTTTATCTATCAAGTCTTCCTTATGTATGTTATAAATCCTAATTGTGCTGAGCTTATATCAGACTTAAATTCCAGGGTCAATGGATAATGCCTGTTTCTTGATGAGTCATGACCTGCTATTAGCCAATTCCTCATACAAAAATACAGCCCATGACAACATGTCATTTAAATAAGTAGATAAACACATGGTTCATATCCCTACATGTGCTTAACATGTGCTGCTAAATTTGTAAACTGCTATGAAACCTATTAATCTTCTTCGTGTTCACAAACTAATCACCCAGAACAGTGTTTTGTATCATCACTGTCGCCATATCCAGTACTCATATGACAAGGTTAGGTATACGCATAGGATAATTTACAAGGACTTGAACAAGGTAGAGTGATAACTCATGACAAAGAATTAGCATGTTAGAAACACAATTACACAATATGTAATTGTCAGACATAACCATCAAGATCAAACCAATAGATGATAACATGAACTACGAAGAGAAGCAGGCAGACATCACACATCCAGACAACATTATAAAAATTTAAAAACTAGAAGACACACTTAATACAAGGAAGATATAACACAATCTCTGCTTTTCATTTGTCGAATGAGTTTGAGCCAGTAAGTTAGTTGTTAGTTGTGCCTTGTGAGTGAGTGAATGTAAGGATTAGAGCATATGAGAGTGATGAATTAAAAAAGTTCCATTTCTAACAGTCAGGCATGGTGAGAGAAAAAGAGGACATGGGATATATATATCTATATATGGTATGCCATGGATGATGGATCCTAATCTTTAGAATTACCAAATATTTTCTGGAACAATTAAGATTATAAAACTGAACAAAATAGGAATCTATCCATATCCAGATATCACTGTTTACCATAATTGTAGCATAGCTATCATTCAATTCATGAATCCAAGCAACACTGTCTGACTGTTAATCACAACCAGTCTAAGAGATCAAGTTCAGTTAGCCTGTCACAGGGCACAAAAGAGCAAACCATCAATTCAGATCAGTCAAATTTAAATAAATGCAGCGCGTACTCCACCCCCATTGCTTAGTAGACTCCATGCCCACGTGCAACCACCATTATAAACGATCATAATCTCAAGAAAAGAATGTGCCACCTATATATGTCGTTACAAACACATCGTGTTTAAAATATGAAAAATAAAATATGAAAAAACAACCCTAGTTTCATTCACTTGACACTTGGTTAGGTTTCAGGCATGCATTCAATCAAAATGCACCGATACAACACTGCAATTACATAATTTCACATTCATTGACCTATAATCAACTCTAGTAGAAAGAACACAATAGTTCAGGTTCTAGGGTTTACGCAACATATACCATTTCGTCCAATTCTAGGGTTTCAGCGAGATATACCTGAATTGCGAAGACCACTGCAACAATATCCAGCTTAGAAACCTTTCCCCTCTCCCCTTCGCTTCTTCTTTGTCGTAAAATGGATCAATTTCCAAATCAAAAACGAATTTTGCCCTAGAAAATATAGGACATCAAAATAATAGACTGAGGCCCCCTTTTGAAATTGTTTACCCTAATCACTCAGAAATTATACATATACATGATATATATAAATGTTTTTGGTGTGTAGATTTATGTGTATATAATGTTGTTCGTTCTGGTTCGTCTTCAAGCTCGAATTTCTCTCTCTTAAGCTTTCTCTCTCTAAGATTTGCAAAAACTATTTCGTCGTCTCTGTGAGTAGTGGGCTGGACATGCAGACGTCGACGAAGAGGGCTTTTTTGGGCGTATTTTGGGCTTTTTGTTTACCTTTTGTTCTTCAAAAAGGAGTTTCAATCTTAAATATCATTTCACTTTTATATATAAATAGTTTTATCTACTCCCTTTAAATCTTGATCCTTTTATGGTATCAAGAGATATCAAATTAACTAATCATTATCATGGTCCTCTTGTTTTGTTATGTTAAATTTATTAAACTATATATATTATATTATTACATTTAATACCTATTTATATTTTTAAAATAATATGCATAAAATTTGATGGTATTACATGCATATATGTTTTCAATTAATAAATTTACTACTGGTTAACTTTCTTTATATATAAGACAAATCTCGTCCCTCTGGTTTGGTAAAAATCATGTATTCAGACCCTACATTTCATTTATTATATTGTGTGTTCTTATTATGAGATTTTTGTTACGGAATTGATTTTTTTAACCATACAACATATATTAAATTTTTAAAATGATTATTTTACCCTTTAACTTATTACACTTTCCGTCCATAAGGTTTTTTTAAACTAAATTTTAGTTAAGGTTCCTGTTAAAAACTACATTTTTTTTGTTTTATTGGTAATTTTATCTTTCATTTTAATCATGCTAAACATATTCATTATTTATTGTTTTTGTAACAATCCTATTTTTGAGCTGGTATGTGAAATTATCTTATTTGTTTATTAGTTTATTTATTTGCGTTGGTACAATTAAGATGTGATTAGTGGATTAAACACATGGAGAAAATGAGTAACACGTTGCACCAAGATATAAACTCAGCGGATATTTAATATGGTAATGATTATCGTCAGGTCGTTCATGTGCCTTGTATATTTGCTAATCATCGCTCTATGTGTTTAGTTAGCATGTGGCCTTCCCCACCAAAGATGTGATTGTATGAACTATATAACTCTAATCACTAATGCTTCTTGATCTCATACTCTATGACGGATACATCAGTGATGAGTGATGTTGTGTTGCATAAGTCTACCATGTGTTATTTGCTATGTGATTGTATCATATATTAGAGTTTAACCATTATGTACTCACGAGCTACCAAATTATGTTTTTGAGTTTAAATGTGCATATCAGGAGGTCAGAAGACAGATCCACAGCCACCAGAGCAGAAGCAGGAGGCAGCGGACACTTCAAGGATTCTTACTTCTTTTTGTCAATATGTGATCATCTTATTTTGTATCTTGTATCAAAGATGCATCTGTGACTTCAAACATTTCGTATTTAACATGAGTTTGATTTTTTTCTCCTATAATCAATTTGTTTAATACATCATTTTCTAGAGTTTTGCTTTTAAAAAATATATATTCTAGTTTAGTTTTTTACTAATGAGTCATTTTGATCATTCTGCATAACGCTTGGTCGAAATTACCACCATTGTTTGTGTTTTAATCATGTGTGTTGTTGACTCGTATTTTGTTGTTGTAGGGTTTCACCATTTTTTAGTTGTCAAAACGTCTTTTGGGTATGTACTAACTTGTCATTTTAGTCTAAGGTTCGTTTGTTTTTTATGTCTGAAGTCTGAAAATTACATCTGAAATTAAAATGTGACTTTAAGATCTAAAAACTAAATAATAAGACTATTTGTTTTGTAATATGAAATGTGTCTGAAAAGTTCTTAAATATTATATTAAGTTAATTATATATTATATTTAATTAATTTACATAAACAAAATTAAATATAGTTAACATATTAAAATATTTTAATATTTAATTAAATAATTACTTTTAAATTTAAATTAACAAAACTTATATTTTAATTAAGATATAGAAAAATACAATTATGTTTCTAAGTTGATAGAATTTGAAAATATACAACTGTTTCTTCTAGTCAAAACCGAGTTTCTAAATATTAAAAAAAAAAACAAATGTGGAATATCAATTTTATCAAATGTGGATGTGATCATAATGATTGCAGGTTGAATCGAATTTCCAATTGACTTATCCTAATTATGTGTGATTTCTTCATGAGATATAAAAATTTTACAGCTTGGACGGTACAAAGACAAAGCTAATGAAAATATATTACTCCTAATTGTGTTATTGGTGTCATTAATGAGATACCCATCTGACCAGACACAAACATTTCTAGCTATTGCTATGATAATACAAATGAACATTCATCATCCCAACCAAAATTGCTCAAGAAACATGTTTAGGAAAAAGTACGCATAAATCAACCCATTTCTAAAGTAACAAAAAACCCACGTAGAAAAAATAACACTTAAACCATCAAAACAATGATTGCACAATCAAGAGTCACAAAATTGCACAGCAAAAAAAAAGTGCACAAAATTAGAATTTGGGATTCAAAAGAACTAAAAACCAAAAATTGGATCATCTAGATTTACACCATACAGTTAGTGCAAAGAAGGAAATCATATGCCTATCATTTTTATCTATTGTAAAAGCTTAAAAAGAACGAAGAATTCCTCACCAACAAATCAATTTAATTGAAGCTTTGTTTCGTCTATTTGTTGAGAAAATTGTTGTTAATGGTGAGAGGGTGGACCGATTGTTGTCGGTGACATACTCGGCGACGATAATGTGGCCCACACGACCGGGTGGTCGACGAAGGAGTTGATGATGGGGGTTGGAGTTACGTTGCCATGGAGGGGAACGAGATGGCAACGTGAAGTGGTAGAGTTTTTAAAAAATAAAAATCACACTCTTAACTTATTTTCAGACACAACTAACCCTCTTATTTTTAAGAGGAAATTTTAGATGCTAATAGCTCTCACTCCGAATATAGACAAATGGTCAACTTTATCTTCAGATTTGAAATTCAGACTTAAGAGGATATTCAAACCTTTTTTTTTCCCAAACAAACTAGCCTAAGGAGCTGTTTTCTTTTGCCTCTTTTCACTTGCTGAGGTCTAATGTCTGATTTAATCAGACATCATGAGGCAAAATAGTATTTGATTTTTTTTATAATAAAAGTCTATAGCTCTAACCGTCATTTGAATCAATTAGAGAAGAAAAATAATTGATCTCTAAACTATTCTCAAAACCGTAGACCACGCAAAAAGATAGCATCTCCTCAACTTTGCTCCTCTACTTTTGAACGTAGACAACGTCGTCGTTCCTTCCAACTGCGATCCATTGTCGCTACCTGAATGCAGTCAGAACCTCCCCCCATCGTACCAGTGCAGCTCCTCATCCCACCACATAGCTCAATAGCTACTGGAGGTCATACACCGACCACTTGTTCTTCATATATTTTCTTTTGAATTGAATAAATTTCATCAATTCTTCAAGGGTTAAAGTCATAAAATAGTTGTGTACTTTTTAAAATGTATCGATATGGTATGTGTACTATTTTAATTATTCATATTACACGTGTACTTTCTGAATCGTTCAAATTTGATACGTGTACTACATTTTTTCATACCAATATGATATCTTTGGTAACCGATTACTGATTATACCTGTTAATAGTGGAATTTCTCTTTTTAATAATGTTCAAATTTCCATAAATGAAACATCAAATACACTCTCTCGTCCTTGTGATAACCTGGTAGGAGAAATCACACAGCACAACCAACTTCAAACACCTACAGACCTCTGTAGAAATCTCCAATCATGATCTCCACCGTCCATATCGAATAACTATGTGTTGTGAAGCTTCTCCTCAAATTTTACGCAGATCCAACGGTGAACAAATTCGTACCGACGATTCTCCCACAACTGCGCAAAGCTAGACGAAATAATCAGTCATAAAAAGTAACGATATAAAAAGTACACGTACCATATCGATACACTTTAAAAAGTATATTGCTATTGTACGGCTTTAGCCCCTTCTTCAAATTTTTATTTTAATGTTATAGTTAATAGAATAAAATAGTTAAGAGTAGAGAGAGACGGTGAGATATCCAGAAGAAAGATATTGACAATCTAACATTGTTGAAAAGTGAAGATATCTTTAAAATCTTTGGAAAATACCATAAGGAGAGATATTAATTCAATAATTTTCTTTAATTATTATCAGTTTGTTTGATATACTTATATTTATTTATAGATGATAATGATTATTAATTATAGAAATATACTATTTTTAAATACGTTTAAGCATAAATTAAATTACAAAACAAATAATCATGTTCAATTAGATTTCAGACATCCTCATCACATGTCATCAATGAGATGGTAATTAGATTTCTAACTTTTTATATATCTTAAAAAACAAACAACATCTAAGAATGTTTTTCTATTTTCATGTTTGTAGCATTATGGTTGTGGTTTCTAGTTATTATGTCAATTATACTCAGATTGGTTATAATAATCCGACTTACGGATGTGCTTGACTTATTTTAACTTATATTTCGTACCAACTTTTTTTTAGAGAAGACACTTATCTAGTCTCCACATGATTGTCTTAACTATAAAAACATAATAATCAACATGGTTAAAGTCATACAAATGCATGTAACTTTAGTGAAATTACTCAAATGACTAATCTAGTTATTTTTTATCCTATTGGTACTTGTACTTAAAATTTATTGTTGAGATGGTACTTTTGATTAAGATTTGTGTTTTTAGAAGATTAAAAGAATCTATATGCTTATGTGAATTTTCTAAATTATTTATATAGATCAAAATCCATGTAAATCCACACTGTACTCCAAAATAACTTATCGATATGACACGTGTAACCAGTAACTATGTTGATATGGTAAATCCACGTAAGCATCATGTCATTAAAAACATGTTACATTGTCATTTGAATCAGTAAAAACTACCATATTAACATAGTTACTGGTTACACGTATTATATCGACAAGTTATTTTCGAGTACAACTACCATCCGGTCAAAAAAAAAATTAACTAGTCATTTAGGTAAATTGAGAAAGGTATGTTGCATTTGTACGACTTTAACCCTAATCAACAAGTGAGATCTTAAGTTCCAAGTATGAGCATGCCCTTGTTATAAGGACATTATGATTTACATTCTGATATTGGCCGTAGTACCGTATGATGGGAGCACCCACCAGTGAGAAGACGATTACCAAAAAAGAAAAGAAAAAACAGAACTGAATAACACATTATCATATCATTTTAGTTTGTAGAATGGGGATGGAAGCTAGTGTTTCCGTTAAGATGTCATTTACCTTTGAATGACTTCTTAATGATTCCATTAAGAACTAAACAAATAACCCCTAGGATGGAAGCAAGGGTGTTTGCGAACAATCATCTTATTCAAGAGATTTAATTAGTATCTATTAAACATTATCACTCGTATAAAATACCCTATTCTAGCTTGGTCGAGAGTATTCAGAATATATAAGAGACCATATACACAGAATTCTTACATCATCATATAATGGGACTTTGCACGATTACATCATTGAAGCAATGAAGTTGCCTAACGCTATAAGTCTATAACTATGAATCTCAGTACCCTTATTTGGTTAAAGTCACATGCGTACTCCAGGTGGCTCCCTCCACAAAGAACTTAAGGGCGGATCAACAAATTTCTCTGCAAGATTCTTCCTACACAGATATAACAAACTTCATTAACACATACCAAATTAGAATCAGCATAGTTTGTAGGCTTCCTTTTTTTTTTTTTTAAAGATTTGTCAAATATTAAGGTTAATTGGAATTAAGGGGGGAGAATCATTGGGTTGATTTCATCTCCAATGGGTCGAATGGTAAAATCAAATAACGTAATATGGCTTGAGACTTGAGAGTCATCTTGTATTCAAATGCATAAAGCCACCTAAATCTCTTTATAGAAAAAGGTAAAATATTATTGTAATAACATGGTTTTTGTATGCATATTAGACACATTAGTTATTTATATAAATTAAAAAACAAATACTCGACCCGTTATGACGCATTCTAAAAAACTTACCCATTTTGACCCTGTAGTCTGGTGTCCAACTTGCTCAGCTTGCCACCTCTAGGAAAAAAGATAAAGAAATTCAGTGCCAATGATGGATGGTATGCGTCAATACTTTAAACGAAAACTTTCCAAAAACAAAATGTTGACTTTCCAGGAATACTATACTACACTTTCAAAGATGGAGGGAATAGCATTCAATTAATAATGCTTAAGAGTAAGTGTAAAGTCCTAACTCCTAATCTATATCACCCTTCGTCCCTTTTACTTGCTACGAAACAAACAGACCACATGTGTGGACAAGATAAGCCAACTTGCAAAAGGTCCAGCAAGCCCGAGCATGCGGTGATATGAGCTGAGCTTGAGACTAGTATGGCTCATTCACTTTGGCTTGTTTAGGCTACTAGCTTGGCAAGCCTACATCAGTGTCGATCGTGCCCACATGGCTTATATGAGCCTACAGAGCCACTTAGAGTAATTCATTTTCATTGTAAAATTTCCAAATAGAGTATAAACGTCACCCTATTCGAATAGTCTATTTTCAAGTTTGTACAAGCTTATAAATATTTTGTATAAGCAAAGGTGCATACTTATATGAATTCAAACAGCTGAGCTAATAGTCTAATATAATCCAAAGCAAGGCTCAATTCAAGTATCTCGTCAACCAAGCTTGAGCTTCAGTTTTCTAAGCCACAAAGAGAGCCTAAGCCCACTTTGGCTTGACTCGGGTCAAAAACATCCCTAATTTGGTTGACCGGAAAAACCGAAAAACCCATTAGGCAGCATTCCTTCTTTGACGTTCTTTCTATCAACATATTATTATCAACTACATAAATTTAAGGCAGATGGGAAGGTTGAAGAGGAAAGATGCATGCTTTCCTTCCAACCCATGACGATTGTAACATTTAACTTGGCATATGGTTCAAGCCCCACTATGGGTCAAGTATCTAATACACCCTTCATGTGCCAGTTTTGTTTGTAATGGTTATATTGATCAAATAAGTTATTTAATACGACAACTTCAAACAAATATAACCTAGCAAGAAAATTGTTGCATTTCACATGTGCAAAGGGAGTATACGTTTGCAGGGCGGTATATATGCTTTACCTTGAAAGCTTATTGTCTGGATTCTTGATTTCCAACAGATGAAAGTGTGTGACGAAGCTCCTTAACATGGTTACTCATACCATTCATGTTGTAAGCTTTGATCATGGTTCTATATGTGATCTTATCAGGTTTACATCCTTTACTTTCCATCATCGGCAACACCCCCTTCATTTCCGCTAAGCAACCCATCATACCATAAGCATCCACTAAGCAGTTAAAAAACACAGTATCAACCGTCACATCCGAACTCTCAATGTATCGCAAAAGACCCCCAATTTTTTCAGCTTTGCCAGCTTGTGCATAACCCCTAACAAGTGAACAGAGTGTAACACAGTTTGGTTTTATGCTCTCAGACTGCATTAGCCTAAACAAAAATTCCATCTGGTTCAAATCCCCTGCCCGTCCAAATGCATCTATGACGATATTATAAGTCACAAGCGTCCACGAGAAATGGTACTTCTGCATGTATTCCATGACAGCACTCATTTTTTTATAATTGCCAGTTTTCCCATAGGAATCCAAGAGTATGTTAAAGGTTTTGATATTAGGTTGAATACCAGCACTAAGAAACTTCTCATAGCATTTTTCCATTGTTTCTATTTGCCCACTGCCACCAAATGCTCTTAGTGTCGAATTCATGGTCCAATCATCAGGCTTACATTCCCTTTGGCGGAGCATTTCCACAAGTGTTGATTCCATGTCCACGAATCTTTAGTCAAAGTTAAAAACAAGAATATTCATATGTTAGTTCAACATATACACTCCTTAAGGATTATCAATTGTCTAAAGATTACCTTTTTGCTTTTCCATATGCATCAATAAGGGTGTTATAAGTAACTGTGTTGGGCTTGATTCCCTGTGAGACCATCTCAGAAAGCAGAGATTGCACTTTGTCAAATTCATGAAAATGAAGGCATGATTTGATGAGGATCGAATAGGTGTATACATCAGGTTGGCAGTTAGGAGTGCTCTTCATCTCGTTTAGTAGCATAAATGCTTTTCGAAATAGGCCACTTCGACTATAAGCAGAGAGAAGTGCAGTGTAAGACTCTTGATTCACAATACAACCTTCTTCAATCATGGTCTGAAACAAGGAATGTGCTTTCTCAGGTTGCTTACATTTTCCAAGCATGACAATTAGTTTGACATATATAGCAGAGTTAGGCCTGTACCAAAGCTGCTCACGGAGTAGTTCAAAAACCTGAAAAACAAGTAAATCACTGAAGTGCTATATGTACTGACAATTTGACATGCATACACACGCAGTGAGTGAACCAAGTCATACAATATTTAATAAAATAAGAGACCATTTTTATATATTGTTGGTTTAAAGAAAATTGTACGCTGGTGGTTCTTGATAAATAATAAAAGGTATATAATAATCTCTATATATAAGGTAAAGATTGAATTGTAAATCATGGGGAACTTTCATGACCTATGAGCTAATAGTGCAACGGAGTGAAAAAGACTCAATTTTGGGTCATAATCACCTTAGATATATATTCCCTTGGATATTAGAGCCATGTTACTAGACGAGAAATATTCCATGTACTTGGCATAAACAGTCAAACACATGTGTCTGGCTTAGTATGGTTGTCTTCACCATAACAAAATGGCTGTGAATTTTAGTGGATGCTACTGTTAAGATTAAAATAACCTTCTCTCACACACATGTTATCTTCTCTCTCCTACAATTATATGAACTGTTAAATCTTCAAGGTCATATTTAATTGCCAAAGCAGAACACACACAGTTGATCTACATGCTCATTTTAAGTGTTCAATCTAATGTAAATTAATTCAATAAAGCTTTTCCCTTAACCACTTATCGTCACAAAATACATGAGCCAGATGATTTTTTTCAATTTCTTTAAACTATTGCATAATAGAATTTGAATCAAGTGTGAAGCATAAATGGTATAAACGCCCCATCCCTATGTGGCTATGTGTTGATACCTTGGAACACAGAACACCAGAATTTGGAGTGAAAAGCTAATTTGTCATTTACTTTCTTACAGCAACTACTGTTCCTCGAAATCTGATTATTTTCATTCTAATTAACAGAACTGTAATCAAATTTGCAATAATCAGTTTAAACTTTAAAGGCACATCCAAACACCCCCTTCATATTGGTTTTACATTCTAGGATTTGGAACTTGACCTTTTCAGAAAAAATACACTAAGGGCCCGGTTAGCTCACAGAATACATTCAAGGAATTGAAATTTACTTAAAGATTGGATTACAAAAATGATTATTTATAATTTGTTTAAATCCATCACAATCTATATTTGAGAGAATTTATCATTTCTAGCTATTTGTAATTAATTTTGTTTCACAACTCATACCCAAACCCGACCCTAAGGAGGGGTAACCTGGGCTGCCCAGGGCCCAAAAACCTTAGGGGCCAAACCCGTAGCCTTTGTATGCTCTAGGTCTTCTATCCATCATCTGCGCTTCATCTGCTCAACGCTTTGTCCAAATTCCTCAACGCCCAACAGTCTCAATCTTCGTCACCAAATTCCTCAACGCCCACCATCTGTTACTGGTATGTTTCAGTTCCATTAAACCTTTTCCATTTTGTTTTGAGTTAGCCTTTTAGATGACCAAAGTGACTAGGGAATTAGGGTGATGAAACTTTTGTTGTTATGTGTGAAGACGATATCAATCTTGATACACTTATATATTTGGAGGTCCTTTTAAAGTTTTTGCCCTCCTACCACCATTGGCAGTTGGCACCATTCTATAATCTATACCTCAACCAAACAACATCATAGGCACTATAACTTAAACTCCAATTCCTTTAAATCTCATTCCACGAGCCAAACAGGCCTAATTTTCAACATACCACAAAACTTAATAACTGATTGGTCACGATATGAACTTCATTAATTACTTCATTAATTCAATTAAAACAAACAATTCGAAAAACGTTAAAGATCAGAATGAAATTGAGAACTTAATGAAGAATAACCTTAAGAGCAGACTCCCAACGCAAAGCGGTGATACGTTCGTGAAGCGCTTCAAGTACGGTTCCCGGAAAAAGCCTCGTGGATCCTTTTTTCTTCTCAATCACAGCCTTCGTCGCTTCTCTTCTTAGTATCACCGATATAGCTTTCTGCGACGCAATTTTCTTATTCACTTGCTCTTTCCTCTCTCTCCTCACCTTTTCATCGTCAATTGGCAATGATTCTTTCCTTACGTGACTGACATTGGTGGCTCTGTTGAGGCTTTTATTCTCCGACGACCGATTAAACTCCGGCTGAAAAGGGTTCACCGCCGGCCCAGGGAGGGAGACCATGGGGATGGGGTTTGTCTATCAGTCTGTGTGCGAGTGATAATTGGTGAACGGTGATTTGGTCCGTAAAATGATAAACCAAGCGTCCAAGCCCATTTTGCTACTCGTGTCGTTTTCTTGGGTCAGATCCGAATTTGACATGACATGAAGTTTTATTTCAATTTTTAAGATGTGTTCGTGTCGTGTCGTGTCTCTCACAGGCGGGAGCGGTATTACATGGCATCGGTTCATATAAGTAAATGGTCCGATCATGCCAATAAAAAGATGATATTCACTCCATAATATTAAAGAGGATTTTCGATCATGAATTATCTAATACATCATTTTCTAAGAATTCATATTAGTTTTTAAAAAATATGTTCTCAAATAGCATTTTAACTACGAACATTTTGATATAGATAGATTAAAATTATCACCTCGCTTAGACGTGACAATGGGACGGTACGAGTATCTCAATTCTCATCTTCATTCTAGGTTTTTAATCTTTTCCCCATCCCCGTTCCATCTCCATCGGGAAATGAGTTTCTGTCCTCATCCCCGTCCCAATAGGGGATCAGAGATCCCCCTTGAATGTGAGGTTGAGATCGGAGAGGTCTGAGATTAGAGAGGACGATGAACAAGAGGATGATGGCAGCAAGGGCGTCACCGACGATCAAGAAAGATCATCGTCTAGTGGAGGCAACGAGGGAGAAGGTAGGGTTTTTGGTTTTAGAGATAAGAGAGAAGACAATAGACATTTTTACTATCTAATTAAAATAGACAGCAGTCTGACTTTAGACATCTGATTAAGCAAATAAATACAAAGAATTTTAGCCTTTTATGTCTGACCGAATCAAACGTTAGAAGCAAATAAGTGAGTAGATGCGAAAACAAACAAACCCTCAGTTTCAAGTCAATTTTAACTTTAAAACCCATACATTGTATTAAAACTCTCAATATCAGGGATGAACAAAATTTTCATTTTTCTCAACACACACCGGTACCGCCCGAACCCGTCCCATTACCGATTAGCTGGAAATGGTACGGTACTTGGGACCCTTATATGATTTAAATCAAGAGTCGAAAAAACGGGAACAGGGACTAGTTTAATTCGGAAATTGCTGGTACCGAATTGGAAATATAAATAATCGTGTTTTTTAATTTAGTCCATATCATTCGTTAAGTTATAATTATATGCAAAACCAATTTTAAATCCTAACTTCTTATTCATCATTATTGACAATCAATCATTTGACACATATAAAACTGTCATCAGTTAGTATAAAGTTGTTACTATTTTTTTCTTTAGGGTTTTTTTTGTGTTTTATTTTTAATTTCAACATTTATAACACTATATATGACACATATAAAACTATATATAATTTCAACAGTTAGACTAGTCTCAATTTTCTGGTACCAAATACAATAGGGTTAAGTACCATTTTGACCATCCAACTTTTAGATTTGTCCCATTTAGCCACTTAATTATTTTTTGTCCTGATTTAACCACTAAACTTTGTTTAATGTTCTACTTTGGGAAAAATGAATAAAACTAATGGCTAAATCGAAACAAAATATGATAGTTTAATGGCCAAATTGGGACAATTTTCAATGGCTAAATCAGTAAAAAGAAAGTTTAGTGGCTAAATATGTATACAAAAAATAGTTTAGTGGCTAAATGGAGACAAAAAAATAGTTTAATGGCTAAATCGAAAAAAATCTAAAAGTTGGATGGTCAAATTAACACTTAACCCAATACAATACTAGTACAGATCCCGAATATCACAACTTAGTACAGTACTTGGTCTCGTATCTTGTGCAAATCGGGAGTCAAGAAATCGTAAGCCAGAACGGGTCGGAACTAGTCCTAAATGGATCTCTGCTCCATAAGGCTTGAACTCAACAAATTGAACATCCAAACTCTTAAATCTTGATCAACCTACTAACAAATTAACAATATATCAAGCCAAATTCATTGGTCGACCTAGCTTATAGCTACAAATCATCATGACATCAATAAATTTTGATTTTTTTTCTCAACACGTTATGAATTGTTTGTTTTTGTAAGCATACACCAAAAATTACAATCTATGTTCCATGTAGAAGGCAGAAACTCATCAAGATGTCAACCCCAGAAACTCGGATCCGAATAGGTGAATTGATTGCATAGAACATCAAATGATCCTCAATAGTGAATAATGAGTTACACATGCGACTCATCAAGAACAATCAAACAAATGTCATGAAACAACACATCAACACAAGACATTAGTACAACAAACCCATGTATGATCTGCCTTTCATCCCCCAGATATATTTACCATTTTACAAAGACCCACATCTAATTCTTGGTCTTGATGCCATTTTTCCCAACGTTCCCTCCTGACGACTCTTTAGCTGCTCTTTTCGCCAGCTTCTCTTGGAGTGCCTTTGCATCCCTGTGCCAGAGAAATCCCATCAACTACAGTTTTATCTCAGTTTGCAATTATGAAGTTAAGCCTGACATTTGTATTTAAAATCCTGTGTTTGGTTAGCATATTTCAGTAACAATTTAAAATCTCCATATTTTTTAAATCGGTTCGTTCTTTGAGGGTGTTTGGTTTTGCGTTATAAAGGTGATTATTAGCTTATTACGTTACAATAACGCAAATAATTGGTTTAAAGTGTTTGGATTGCATACGTTAATAAGTGATTATTTACGTTTAGCGTTTGTCCTACCACACTTTTTCATAAGTTAAAAATTGTAGCTTATTTGCTTAATAAGTGATTATTTGATCACTTTACAAATAAAAACGCAAATCCAAACACTTTAAAAACTGATTATTTGATAATTATAATATCAAACAGCAGAAGCTAAACCAAACACTACATTTCCTGCAGCACTTTTTGTTACAGCAATTATCTGATTATTAGTTTCCAAAACGCTACGGCACTTTTTCAAACTCAAATCCAAGCACCCTCTTTGTTGTTTAAATAATCAGCCTACCCCTAAGATTTTAAATCCCAATTACCTTGCAATTTTTAGATTAACAAATTTTTCTTAAAAAATAATTCAGATTTTTTTGATAAGATTCTGACAAATGAAAATGCGTTATAACACAAGTCTTTTGACAAAATGTAAACCAAAAAAAAAAAAAAAAAAAAAAATCTGCGATCCAATTGCCCCCAAAGATCTTTAATGCTAGACTGGTTTGGTCAAAATCAAGTGTTAGGAATTATGTAGTACCACGCAGCCAATTTTTGTGTTAAAAAAACAAAAAACAAGAGAGGAATCAGTATATGAAGTAGAAGATTTCTTAATTGGTTTGTTTTGAGATTCGTTCCAAGCGATGTGGGAAACTAGCATTGCCCCTGGGCATAGATACATATAGATAGATATATGAGATATATTAGGATACCTCTCTCGTCTTTGTTCAGGAGTTAAGCCATCGGCCTTAGCTTGCTTAGGCTTACCGCCAGCCCTCGCTTGAGCTCTTTCTCTGTCACGATCTCTCTGGTTTCCGCGTAATCTTCAAGTTAAGATTTAACAAGTATATATCCATGCCACGTGAAACGATTCTGACTTCATATCCATTCGAAGCTTTATATAAAAAAGTATCACATCCATGTTAGAAAACAGAGCTTTCTTAACAATTTCCATGTTACTTAAACTCCTTAAGATCGACAGTTTTGACTCCATTAACACAAACGAATCCGAAGAAATTTGGTTACAAACTCTCTAACTCTCGTTATTTGCTTGCTCAAATTTTTAAGGAAAATCAAAGAAAAACCTCCGAACATCAAAGGAAAAAAAAACGGGAAAAAGAGACGATCAAACGATCTGAAAATGGAGAAAAGAAGCATATCGGGAAGGATATGTGACATGATTCTCGATTCACGAACAGCCGAACCAAAAGATCTAACAACACTGTTATCAGACCCTGGAAATTTTTGTTCCGAAAGTTAAAATGCATGAATTTGATCGAATAAACAACAAAAATTAACTGATCAATTGAATACAACATAAAGGAATTACCTAATCGTAGAGCGTGCCCCAGAGAATGAGAGAGTAATTGAACGGTGATTCGTCGATTTATTCACAAGATTGAACGTGAAACAGCGGGTTAATATAAGCAGAAGGGTATATCACATCACATGGGCTGAAGAAGGATCGAGAAGCCGTGGGATGATTGGGAATTGAGTCAGTGCTTCACACGTCTATTGAACTATCATGTGGACGTTCGGCTTGGCGCAAGGTAGGCCGTTCGATTGCAGATTGGTCAAACACTTCATATATACTCTCGATATTTTGTTTATTTATATAAATTACTAAATTTTATTCTTTTAATCACATCAATCTTTGTAAATTTACCGTATTGAGAGGTAAAAATCGTTAGGATATGTTTAGTTTATGAAAATTTTTGAAATTTCTGACTCATTTTTAATAAAAATGAAAACTTATTTACTTAACAACAATTTCATAAATTTTCATTTTTTTTTTAAAAATATTAGTAACGGTAGTAATAATATATTTAAATAAATTTAAATAAATGAATAATAATAAAAAATTAAAAACAAAAGTTTTATTATAAACTTTTTTAAAAAGTTTATTTTGATGTTTATAAAATCTTAGAAAAATTAAAAATAAAAATAACTTTGTTTTAATTTGATATGTTATTGTTATTGATAAAAATATAGAAAGACATTACTATTTTCGATAATTAATAAATTATTGGTGACGTGCTAAACAAATTTACAGGTCAACCGTTACTATTATTGACAGAAAAATAAAAAGTTGTTACTATAAACGCGATAAATGTTTAATATGAAAAAACAAACATGTTTTCATGTTTTTTGCGATTTAGTCTCTCCGTGCTATTTATCTAAAAAAGTCCTCAAGTTATTGTTTTTAATTCGATTTTCGAAAAAGTTTTGTTATTTTTTCATTTTCAACCCAGTTTTTTTTACAAAAAACCAACATGTTTTCACTATTTTTCTTCGAAAATTCCACAAACTTGAGACTTTTTTGAAAAAAATAAATTTCTTTATACAAATCACAAACAAATATATTACTTAAGGATTTTATTGGTAAAAAATAACACGGAGGGACTAAACCACAAATACGTGAAAACATGTTTGGTTTTTTCATATCAAACCCACGATATAATATATAAAAGTTAATGTTATTTGTACATCAAATATCACCAGCTGTTAAATCATTCGAAGGTACACATGACAGAGGTCGGGATCAACGAGACGTCATGTTAGGCTGGGGAACCGGAGTCTATCCACGTTTGGTTATAAGTTTAAAATGGTAATATAGTCAATTAGGTTTATCTTAAATAATAGATGACAACTAGTAAATTAATAGACCCCTTAATCATAGGGATTTACTTCCATAAAATATCTATAATACATTTCAAAATGGGTTTTAATGAACATGTTCAATTGGATTCGACAATGGGTTTTAGTGAACATGTTCATTTAGATTTGACGATGGATTTAGTGAACATGTTCAAATGGATTCGACAATGAGTTTTAATGAACATGTTCAACCGGAGGTGTCAAATAAAAGTATTTATTATTTTCTTCAAACCGTTCGTGAAGGTTCAATTTCATTTACACGTTATTGAACATGTGCAATCAGGGTTTATTGTGTTTTTAGTCGTTGTTAACCGTTTTGGTAATAAACCAATATTGACGGTATTGATCATGTTCAATCGTGGTTTTTGAAGTGTCATCATTGCACATGTTCAATATGAATGCAATGAATGATTTTAACTGAAATAAATATTTTCATGATATACACAGAATATTTGATTTTTATTTAAACTTTTAATACTATTTTTGTCCCCAACATTAATTAACGTGTGACATAATTTTAATCAAATTATATTTTAATAAATTTAATGATAAATGATTGACTATAAACGATTCTCTAATATTTCAATGTAACATGGTACCCCATTGATTTTGAATCCCCAAATCAAAATGTTAATCCCCTTAAAACATACCGGGCCCTCCGGATCTCCATATAGGGATGGCAAAAATAACCGAACCCGATGGGGAAAACCGGAAACCGATCTAAACGGGGCGGGTTTTCCCGAACCCGATTAAGTTAAACGGGGGACGGGGCGGGTATGGTATTGCTAATACCCGCCCCGTATACCCGATTACATAACCCGTTAAAATCCCCGAATACCCCGACTACTTTTAAGAGCAACATGTTATTTGTATTGTATATATATTATATTTAAAAGATGAATAAGTTTATCTATTTTATATATTATACATAAAAATTATTACGTATAACTTAAAAAACTTCTTTATTTACATATAATTTAATGAAATAATGTTTTTTTCGTTATCATTTGATAGGTATTACAAATTTAATTTAATATTAGTATTGAAATTTTAACATACATAGACGTTTTAAGCTTAAATTATGAACCACGTGATTAAATTTCATATCATTGATTTATAAATGGGTTACCCGATTCCCCACCGGTTTCCCCGCGTACCCGATGGGATCCCCGTTTAGTCCCCGCGGTTTTTTTAAACAGAGACATTATTTACATTCCCCGTCCCGAACCCGCCCCGTTGCCATCCCTAACTCCATATTCATCTTATCTTTTTTGAATGGTCAAAGCAAACCATAAAAATTCATTAAACAAAAGTCAAATTAAAAATTCCCTCTTATTATACGGAACCCAAATCACATTTAAATATAGTTTTTCAAAACCCCTATAAACCCGCCTGCTGTCTCTCCCTCTTTCGATCTCAATTGAACCAACCACCCCCTTCACTTGCAAAATCGATAACCGTGCATAAACCCTAGATTTTTTCAATAACAATGTCGGCTACCGGAGGAGACAGCGGTGTTGCTCAGGAAGACGAGAAGAAGCCTATGGATCAATCGGCGCACATCAATCTCAAGGTTAAGGGACAGGTACAGGCGCATATGATTTTCTTCTTAAACTTTTTGTGTACTTATTTGTTATTGATAGTACGCTTCGTGTGTGCTTGTTTTTACTTCTTAGTGACTCGAGTTTTTTTTTTTTTAATGTTTCCAGTTTATTATTCATGTTGTATATCGGCGTTTTGGAGCATATTGTATTTTGGTTAGTTCATTGAGAAATCTAGGTTTTTTTTGTTCGTAAGGATAGGCTTTTATTTGTTGATAAAGAATGGCGTGTTCTGATCTACGAAATTGTTATGCGTGTAGAATGATACGGTTAAAAGTAGATGAGAAGTAAGTATATGTAAGTGCTATAACTGGTATTGCAGATTTATATTATTTATGTTAAATGAAGTGTGTCGTGATTCAAATATGCAATGCAGAGATGAAGTTTAAATGTGATTCAAATATCGTATGTGTCTTCTGCAAATTGTTCAAGTTCTTTTTTGTATTTGGTTTGTTCATACTGCTTAACAATATTTTCATGCAAACAAAATGAACTGTTTGATTATGCTCTTTTTATATAAGGTATATCAAGCCTGTTCATTCATAGAGTTAACCTGTATACCTTAGCTTCCTTTGTTGAAGTTTGCTAGGAAGATATGTTTCTTACTATTTTGGTACGAAGTAGGTTTGATGTTTTTTTTTCTATGTGTGTTATGGACCATACTGTGAAGCAATATAAGTTTTTGTAGAACATTTGCTTGTAATGAATCAGGTATGAATAGCAAAGGGGTTGGGAACTACTCCCCATTTTTCCCTGCACCTTCATTAATGTTTATGCTCCACATGAAACATCCATCCACCATGTAATGCTAGGCCTATCAATGTGCTAGATTTGGATGATCTGAATCAAGATCCAACTAACTTGATCATGATCCTAGTAATTAAAGTTTGTAGTTATATCTCCTATGATCCAACTAATGTAAATAGGTGTATCATGATTCATGAGAGACTCAACCTGTTTATCTGTTCTAACTTTGCAAGTGTCAGTTACACACTTACACGAGACCCACACCCTCACTTTTGACCCCATGGCCTATGCTTCTCTCCCAATCTTCCATCCATCCGCTTACCCTGCATACATCTTTTCCCTTCTATGACGAGGCAGTAAATTTTTTTAATTATTTGTTATACAATTTAAAAAGTTTTTGTCACAACAATACTTCTTATAACAATTTAGATGAATTTAAAATTATTGTTTTTACAATTTTAAAGTTTTTGTCTCAATAATTTCGGATAAAGTTAGAATTTGACCAACTTTTTATGACAAATTTGCAATCACATTTTTAAAGTTTGTAATAAAAAGTTATTTTTAATATAAGTGGATCGTTCCAGGTACCAGGTTACTGGCTTGCTTAACTTGAACTGATCTACTGGATAAATGTAGTTTTTTAATTTTTTGAGTCACATTAGATGGGGTTTAGTAAGACCCAACACATTACCAATTTACCATCCTAACATGGGGTTGATTCTGTTTCATGTTAACATGTGACAGTAACCTTGCATCATGGTTTATAGTACTGTCCCCGCGATGGTAGCCTAGTGGTTGGGGATATGGAATCTATAATGGAGGTTCAAAGTTCAAACCTTGCACATGTCCTTTAACCATGGGTTAACGCGATTTACCTCCTCCACGTTGGCTGTGGGATCGGTTGGTGGGGCCCCAGAGGGTGGGTTACCTTTTTATTGTTTATAGTACTGTTACTGTTAGTTTTTTAATAGCCAATCTCTGTTATGGTATTTTTTATTACTGTTGGGCCATCTTCACTTCCTCATTGACTCTCTAATGCCTTTTTTTAATCATGTGGTGGCCATCATACATTCATGATTCATACTCAGGGGTTGTTTGTTTACTTCTTAATGGAATCATTAAGAAGTCATTCAAAGGTAAAATGACCTCTTAATGATTCCATTAAGAGGTAAACAAACATGGCCTTAGATTGCTTCCTCTAGGTTCTGCCTAATGTGTTCACTGAATGTAGATGCTTGCCACTAAAAACCTGTGTGGTGTCAGTACACATGTAATTCAGAATTTACATGACATCGAATCCTTTTTTTAGCAAGGACAAACTCTATTAAGCTAGAATTTGATCTAAAGCTAGATGGATAATAGTATTGTGTTTGTGGTGGTTTTGGGCTTTTATCACAAGTCTAACAGTTTTTTTTTTGCCTTTTCTTTTATAAGTTCTTCCAATTTCAATACCTTTGCAATTCATTTCTTTAAATTGAAAAGCTATCTAGTTAAGTAATTCAATTTCCATCACATACATGTATATGGTCTCGCTTTTCCCACTAATAAGTAATAGCTACCGAGTAAAGCGGGGTCCAAATATAAGTCAATTGGAGAACTAGGGGGAATAATTTGTTTTTGTAAAGCAACATACATTAAAACCACAATTTACAATACAAGCCTCAATCTGCAAGATGCAGAACCGAGGCACAAGGTAAGAACTAACACAACCTCAAACATGAATTTTTGAAAACTAACACGACATCAGACACGAAAGAAGCATTAAATCTGAGATATGCTCAGAAACATAATGCACTAAACTGACAGCAACTTGAATGCCAGCACCAGACTTAAAACAAAATCAGAAGACCAGAACCTGTTCCGCATCACCCAGTCAGCAACCTCAATCAACTGAGACAAGCGACATATTAGCAACCTCAACTGGGGGGATTCATATGTACCTTTGTCCACATATATTTTAGATCCATCACTGTTTTGTTTAAATTTAGATCCTTCTGTAGTGGAATCAGAATGGTTTAGTTTATGACATTGTCATGAGATGATGCAGACCAGTTGATTCATATTTTGTTGCTTTGTGTAGGATGGGAATGAGGTGTTCTTTAGGATCAAGCGCAGCACCCAACTGAAGAAGTTAATGAACGCGTATTGTGACAGGCAGTCAGTAGAGATGAACTCCATTGCTTTTCTGTTTGATGGGCGGCGTCTTCGTGCTGAGCAAACGCCTGATGAGGTAATTTCTCAATCATTTGACAACTGTAATGGTGTTTGTTCAATAGTTTCATATGGTCAGTCCTGTTAATGATGTTTAGAAATTGTCTGCCATTCTAGAAAAGAAATATATGAAAGATAAAAGTAGAGTTGTTTTTGTATTATTATTTATTTAACAAGAGTGGCGATTCTTTGTGGTATGCAGCTTGAGATGGAGGAAGGGGACGAGATCGATGCAATGTTGCACCAAACCGGAGGTGGGATCTAGACTAGATAGAGGTAGGTAGTAGTGCCTTGTGAGGTGTGGTAGTAGTAGGTTGAATATTATGAATAAAAACATGAATAGAAATGACTTGTGGTAGTGATTGGTAGTGTAATGTATGGTTTGGTGCATGTGGTATAACTTTCATGTTACTTCACTATTCCTATCCTAGTTTAAATATATATTATCATATGGTGTGCTCAGTAGTTCAAAACTTCTTTCTTTCTTTTCCATTAATTAGCATCTCATATGAAATGCTTTGCGTCATTTTTACGGATGTCTTCACATTTTATGTGTTTTTGGCACAGGTAAGCATGTTTTAGTTTTTTACCTAACTTTTTTTTTGTTCAACTTTGTAAAAATATAAACTGATAATTATGCTATATAAACATTTAATTTAAAAATCCATTGGATAGAGAAAAAGATAAAAGAACATATGGTACTCTCATGACGAAATAGTTTTCGACTATTTGAAACGGTCTATTGAGATGTATGGCAGTCGACTCGAGTGTTACGTACTTGCACCGATATAATCTTTAACCAATCTACATGTAGTTTACACTTTACATACATACTAGTTTGTTGACTCATATAACACATGAGTATGTTTAATAAATAATTATATTTTTAAAATTCTATAAATTTTAAGATATCATCATAAAAATAATGATATTAAACATGAGTATTAAACTGTTGACTCATATAACACATGAGTATGTTTAATAAATAATTACATACATACTAGTTTGTTGACTCATATAACACATGAGTATTAAATTGATGGAGGGGTTCACTGATCTCTTACGCTAATCTGAAACCCGGGAAGCCGTGCTGTCTCTTTGCAAAAGGTTATGCAAAATATGAAATCAATACATTTATATTCTAATTATAATATATAATAGTCATGTTTAATTGGAGTTAAATAACATATTAAAGAAATCATTGAATTAAGGCATACAAAATAAATCAATTAAATCATTATAGGTAAAATGAAAATGATTAAGTCATATAATCAGATTAAATTTCATTAATATGTTTTAATTAAATTGTAATTAATTCTAGTTTTTAAATTTTGTAAATTACAATAGTAAATTGGAAGAATTAAGTTTATGCGGGGAAAACAAAAAAATAGTTAGATGAGGTTATGACATGTGATATCATATGTTCTCATTTATTAATATTAATATATAAAGATTAGACTTTAGACAAGTAATTACAAAATTGAAGTTTGCTACAGTAATCCAAAATTATAGGATCTTGAAGAAAAATTTAAATTAAAAAATTAAAGCTTGGTTCAGTATTCCAATTGAATTCAAAAAATCAACAATTCAAAGAAAAAATTGAGAGCAATAGTAAATATACTGTCAATCAAATTAGCAAGCATATAAACTAAATAAATAAACGAAACTAAAATGACTATAAAAATCAAACAAATGTACAAGCATATTACCTAAACAAATGAAACAACTTAAGAAAACAAATGATGTGTTTGCATTTGGACATCTAACTAATCAGATGTTCAAAGAATATGAAATTACCTGAACTATTTGGTAATTAATTGGTAGAGTGTAACAACCAACAAAGACTTAACATTTTAATCTCAATTTATTTATTGTGTGTCCCAAACTTTCATCGGTTGGAAATGTGATCGTTGATCCTCGTCATGATTCACTCCTATGACATAGAATGTAGAAAAGATAAATCATATACGCCCAAGTGGCTTTGTAATCAACTCGACTCGTTTACATCCTCGCAGCTAACTCTTCCGGTTCACAACTCGGATAATAAACCGGACCCATTTCCTATATAATCTGAACCGGACCTGACCAAAACCCGGAGAAGCTTAAGGCCGTGTCTGTGTCTCTGTATGCGGGTCGTCACTGAACAAATATGAAGGACCTGCGATGGCTGAATTTCCTGCACGATTAACTGCATTACCGTAGTGGACATTCACATACACTCGGATTATTATGGCTCGTTTACTATCCATCTTCGTGGTGTTGGTGTTCGTACTCTCCATTGCCTTTGAATCCATCGGTGAAGTAGTAGAACAACTCGAAGGAGAAGAATTCACGGAGGAGTTGCTGTTCAGGCCACTTCCTGATCGGAAAGTTCTATCTCATTTTCACTTTGAGAACAAAGTTCCGCCGACTAATTCTTATGGACATCACCACAGGCTTTTCCCCAAAGCTATCTATCAGCTGGTATAATTTACTTTATTCGATCAGATTTGTCTTTCTATCTCCGCGTATTATTGAATCCTTAGGTTAACAGTATTGATGTCTATCCGATTATTGCCTTGATTTGTGCTAATTGTGTTTAGGGTTTAATGAATTTTAGATTAGGATGATAACTGAAGTTACTGTATATTGTCGAATTGCATTTTTCGGCTTTAGGCAATCATATATCTGGTATACTTTAGGATTATGTATTCAGAACGTACGGGTATACGAGATTTAAGTTTCAGAAATGGTAAGTCACCAAGATCGACATTTCATTAATGAGGTACACTTAGGGCACCAATTTCATGACTAGGATTATGTAGTCACCAAGATCAACATTTGATTAAATGACTAGGAAGTGGAACGGAGTTCTGAATACATAATCCTGGTCATAAAATAGGTGCCCTAACTTGCTGGGAACATCTGTAGTCACCAAGATCATTGAAATATTGCTTGTTCTTTTTTCCTTTGGGAAAAGCAGAAATTTAACTTGATATGCTGATTTGTACAGATTAATATTGCTCGCGGTTAACAGTGATTATAAATTTTAGGTTTAAGGAATTTGTTTGCATTGTTGCTTTGAAAGAACTTAATCTGCAGTCAACTTGATTTGCTTCTCTTATTACGAATGGTGTCTGCTACAGCAATGTAATGCCTTAGTGGATGTTTGAGATATGATTGTTTTTTATTTACTTAGAAATGAAGCATCAGCATGGTGAATGTGACTGTCTATTTATTTCAGTTGGGTTCATTTCAATCTTCAGTTGCCATAGTGGTGAATGTGACATTTAATAAATCCAACTGATTTGCTCAAGCTATCTCCCAAAGCAAGCAATTGTTCCTCATGTTATGAATTATTTGATCAGGAATTTCGTGATGTTGCTAGTGCATCCTTATTTTTAGCGTTCTGGAACTAGAAATAATGTAATTTGGATGAGGTGCAGAAGTCTGATGCTTCTGATGTTGAATACTATTTATTGTGTATCCCCCATTTCATTTATGAGATCCTAATTCAATATAGAAGCTTGGACATGATGCTAATAATAAATATAGTTTGCTTATCGCAGGTGGTGGTCCCAATTTTAATTCATATGTCCTCATAGATACATGTGCATATTGTGAATGAATTTCTAATCAACATCTTGGAAATATTTTGAATAGAAACAAATTTACAAAGAACAAGGTCACCCCCTCAAGTAAATAATTTGAACATCCTATTTTGCTGCCAAGACATTCAATTGAATCCACAAAGAGAAAAAACATGAAGATATACTGATAGTCAGCAGATAAATTCCTTTAATTATAGATTTTGATGGAATTTAAACACACCTTTATTCATTATTTTTGTAATCTAAATTTCCAAATACAATATAACCACATTCCAATTCCTTTAAAATCCATTCATGAGCCAAGTGCTCCCTTAATGATCAACTAGTGCTGCCTTCAGTATTGCATCATCCATTTATCCGGTAACTTGTTTAACTCAAAATGATGGAAACCAATCTTGGTATTTTTGCCTTGACGTTTGTTGATCAAGGAATGACTATGTTTTGTGCTACTTGCCCAGGTTCATAAATATCGAATTAGAGAAATGGAACTGTCTTTCACTCAGGGTCGTTGGAACTACGAAAGCTGGGGTGGTTTCGACCCTATTGCAAGCAGCAATGCGAAACCTCCTGGAGTTGAATTGTGGGCAGTGTTTGATGTTCCCCCAGATCAGGTTGATGCTTCATGGAAAAATCTGACACACACACTTTCAGGCCTTTTTTGTGCTTCAATCAACTTTCTAGAGTCTTCTACTACATATTCTGCTCCTGATTGGAGCTTTCGGTCACTTTCAGGCAATTTAAGATACGGCTCCTTACCTCGTGAGGCTGTTTGCACCGAGAATCTGACTCCGTGGTTGAAGTTGCTTCCATGCAGAGACAAAGCTGGGCTTTCTTCATTGATGAACAGACCATCAATTTACAGAGGATTTTATCATTCTCAACGGTTACGTTTAACCTCGGGTGAATTTGATCCAGTGGCTTCAAGTCATGGAATATTGCTTGAACAAACGCTTACGACTGTTCTTCAACCTGATGCTTTGGAAACTCATGCTGCATTTCCAAGTAGTAGAAATTTACAACCAAGCTGGTCTATGAGCTCGTTGTTTGGAAGAACGGTTGATGGCAAATGTGCTCTTGCTGAGTCTAGTAATGTGTATGTTCAACTTGAGGGTAACTTAGTTTATAATATGAAAGATACATCAAACGATATTGAGGGCTATGAAGGCGAAAAAGTGCCATATGACAATTTTGGGAGTAATCCAAATTTTGAATTTTCAGTTTCTCCTGACAGAAAATTGAAAGAAGTAAACAGCTTCCATAAAGAAGGCTCGTCGATTTTATATGGTTTCTCAATCAAGGATTATCACAGCTCTAAGGCATTTGATTTAGGATTTAGGTGGAAGCTTCCTGTAAAATGGTCATGTGTGAAAGCACCATTACGTGCTAGCCGGTTTCTGATGGGTAGTGGAAATGAGAAGGGTGCTATTGCTCTCTCTTTGCATTCTACAGAATGGAGTAAAAGTCTCCAAAAGGATGGCAATAATGAAGAAAGATGTAGGCTGCGGGTAGATGTTTTCCAAGTTGTGCCTTGGTATATCAAGGTATATTATCATACAGCAAAATTATTTGTGGATGAAATACCTCAGTCTCTTGGAGATACTATAGAAAAGATGCGCGTCTCACCCTCTGAAGATAAGGTTTCCCCTGGAGTAATGGAAATGATCTTAAAATTACCTTGTGACATGAAATCTGCTTCATTTACCTTAGAATTTGACAAGGTACACATTTCATTTGATTTAATAGGTTTTGCCACTTTTTATTTTGTATTGTATGTAGTGATGGCTAATTTAATCCATTTATAAGAAATCGTGTCAATTTGGGTTGCATTTTAGTGATAACGGGCCAAGTAGTTAAGAATAAGATAAAGAAAAGTAGCTAAAAAGGTAACTGGTCAAGGGTCGAACGGTCAAACCAGTCAATAGTCATCAAAAATGTATTTTAATGTTTACAAACCTCATCAATCATTTGATTTTATTTGGAAACAAAATATAGTTTATGTAATTATATTTATCGCATTAATTATTTGCAAAAATTATTTAAAATTATATGCAAAAAGTGTCAGAGGGTCAACCTAGCCTCCCCTTTTTACCAGCTCTAATTATATGTTCACATCATTTTTCAGCCATTTGAAGTATTTTCTTTCATTCACACTAGGCACTAGCATTTGAACTCCCATCTCTCTCAGTTCTTGATGAGGGATACAATCATACAAGTTGTGATTTGGAATTTTAAATTATCTTAACATGTCAGGATTCTAAACTCTAGGTTGCGTTTAGTTAACGAAAACTAGTCATTTTTCAATTTCAGTTTTCAGTTTATAGATTAAAAAAAAACAAGAGTTTCTATAAAAAGTGAAAACTTGTTTAGATGATGAAGTTTTAGTTTTAAGAAAGATAAGATAGGTGATAGAAAAGTAAGAGAGAGAAAGAGAGTATTATAAAGAAATATAGGGTAGGTAATAGAAAAGTAAGAGAGAATATGAAAAGTGGTAATTTAAAAAGTGAAATGAAAATTTAAGAAATTGTTGTTAAGTAAACATGTTCTTATTTTTTTTGAAAAGTAAAATGCTAAAGTTTGGAAATTTCCATTAACTAAATGCAAGACCTTTCTGATCACCGGCAGTCCTTAGTTTATTGATGTTGCTTTTTCTCTATTTTCCTTTTGAGATAAGAAACACATCTAATAGCCTCCTTGTACTTGTATTTGCTGACATATTACTGCTATCACAGGGTTTCTTGCACATAGACGAGTATCCTCCAGATGCTAACCAGGGATTTGACATCCCGTCTGCCATAATCAGCTATCCTGACTTCCACACACGCTTGCAATATGCACAGGATAACACTTCGATCAACTCTCCTGTGGTGTCTAAGATGCAGGTATTTGAGACTTGGGCACATTTTGAATGTTAAAGATTTTGTATCTATTGCTCCATTTCACTATTGTCTTGGTCTGCTTTCTGTTGCAGGAGAAAAGAAAAATATTGTCTTATACAGAAGTGCTTCTTGTTCCTTTGACAACCCCTGATTTTAGCATGCCTTACAATGTAATCACGATTACTTGCACCGTTTTTGCATTATATTTTGGGTCATTGCTGAATGCACTAAGGAGGCGTGCTGGCGAAGAAGAAAGACTTTTGAAAAGCAAAGGTAATATATTATCTTGCAACTTATTAGAGAAAATTTTCTGTAAATTCTGAAATGCTTACTTCCTTACGTTATAAAATACAAATGTGAAATTATTGTCTGTTTGCTGAGGATAGATAATTTAAAGGATCTATCATCTATGTCAGTTATAGCACTCTGAAGCACCTTCCAATACTATTAGGTTGTGTTTGGTAGAGATAATTGAAGAGACAAGAAATGAGGATCAAACTTCGATTTTTTTGGACCATGAATCTTGAAAATACAATAACCATATGATTGTTATATTTATCTTGCCCTAATTTTAGCTTCTACTCAATTCTCCCCCATTGCTAGAGAAATGAGAGAATTGTATTTTAAGCTATATATTGATTGATACAAGAGAATTCATAGAGAATTGATATACATAATTCAAGTTTTCTAACTAATAATTTGTCTTCGTTTCCTTTCCGTCGGTTCTCTCTACCAAACACAACCTTAGATGATACTGCGTAGGGAATTCACTACGAACTTGGAATCAACAGTCTTGGAAATCTTGAGATCTTGTGCAATACACTTTCCGTAAACAAAATTTGTCCCAACCATGATGCCAAATTTTGTTTTGGGATAATACACAAGATTTTGCGTTGATCGTGGATTGATAGAAATCGTTTGTGTATATATAATATTTCCATAAGTTATCTGAAGTGCTAACATGGGATATAACCTCCCAAAGAAGCTTCAGTGTCCCCTGCTGAGAAGTTTCAGCAGCGACCTGCTAAGAAGCTTTGGTGTCAGCGACCAGTGGTTTCAGCGTTCTCAAAATCAGCAACAGTAGGAAAATCCTACACTGAACCACTTCAGGATTTCATATATGTTTCGGGGCGGGCGGCTTTCTTTTGGAGCACCCCTAGGACCCCGCAAGGGGGCACGGCTCCCTTGACCCCTGCATTACGCCTGGGTTTGGTTTCAGCACCTCCATACTTATTCTAAATCCGACCGAAATCATTAATATGTCAAGTTAAATTACACTAACATACTAACAGATACTTCCAGTTTTGCATAGCTTTAATTGTTCTCTAATTAGATATTATGGTATTTGGCTTTTGTATGTTTGTGTTTGTTTTGCTTTATGTTTGTTGTTCTTTCTCATTTTTTAATGATCAGGTGGTGATTTTGACCCAGTTTACTTATGAATGGGTTGATTTGGATTATGTTTTATTTCAAATGGGCAAATCAAAATAATTGGCTAAAAGAAGGAAATGGTCAAAAGCCACCCAATGTGTGTTTTTAATGCATACAACTTGGGCTTCAGACAAGTCAATCTTTTATCGAGTTATTCGAACTTGTTCAAGTTCAAATTTGATCTTGAGTACAAAAGAAAACTTGGAATATGTAACAGTTGAGCTTGAGCTTATAAGAACTAGAGTCCGAATTTTTTATCGAGCTTCAAGTCCTATGTACTTGTTAATATTTTTTGGTTGAACTTGATACAAATTCGTTTACTTGTAGATATTTTCGAGAAAAGGGCAGTAAGTATTGGTAAGTGGTTATCATATAACTTGTATTTCATTGGGAAATGTGTTACAGTGTCTGATAGGACTAAGAAATCAAATAGGAAGAACAAGGATTATAGCAAATGAATTCCGGAATTGATTAGCTAAATAACAGAAACATAGATCACAATCAGATGATTGTTCCAGGGAATTTTGATGCAGAATAGAATTTCAAATATGAAGAACTATAGATTGATGAAGATGGATTACAGAAAGTAATTGACCAAATAAAATATAAAACACAATTAGAAGATTGTTCTAGGGGAAACCCTCTCTCAAAACCAAATGGTTGGAGCCTCTCTCAAAGCAACTATGCTAACAGCCTAACAATTCTAACTAAATTCCTTCACACCTCACATCACTCTCCTCCCCTTTATTTATAGATTTCCTTACTGACTAACGACTACTAATTTCCCTATTTTACCCCTTCTAGAATTAAATGACATGCTCCTATCAAAATATCAAATTCTCTCTCTCAAAGCAACTAAGCTAAGAGCCTAACACATTTTAACAATATCATCCACACTACATCACTCGCTCTTCTCTTATTTATAGAGTTCACTACCAACTAACTATTAACATAATTCCTAATATACCCTTTTTAGAGTATACTAATGTAGATTCCTATCAATGTCACATGAACATGATACCTTTAAATTAACGTGAGCAAATGCCAACGGCTTACTTGGGCTTTTCTGATCTCCAAATTTGTTAGGCTAGAAATCAAGTTTGTGCGCCTCTACAGACATACATACGTACCAAACATGCATGATGCTATTTAAACTTTGAGTTTTGTGTCTTTTTGTTGAAAACACAAGCAAGTAACTCTTTTTAAATCGAGTTACATCCCGAATCTCCCACAACATTTTAGAACCATTTTGTTCACCCATATCTGTATGTTTCTGATTCTTTCAGATAAGAAGATTGGCAAGGTCCAATTGCTGTTATCTAAATTGTCAGCTAAGTTGAGAGGAAGACCTTGGGAACCACCCTCGTCAACACAACCATCTTCGTCATCAAACTTCTTCAGCTCAAAGGTAATTCTGAAGATCGTATTAATGGTTGCCATAGCTTTCGGATGGCAGTATTATTATGGATGACCTCTAGAGGTAGGCAATCACACACGGCTTGTATACTGCTGTATTCAACAAAAACCCGAGATTTTGTTTCATTAGTTGTAGGAACATTAGGACCATATTTTTTTGTGCTGGATCTTGATTCTGTATGATTATTATACTTTGCTCTCATTCAGACCTGGATACGGGTTTCAAATGTTATGTTTGGAGGTGGCAAAATGGTTTAGATTGCCATTTGCCAACTAGCATGTTCAAATTTCATGGCCCTTTTTTGTATTTTATAAATACTTTTTATTAGATATATTTATATAGCCCATACTGTTGAAGTATATAAAGTTTAAATAAAACAATTTAGAACATTGAAATCATCATAATATACTTTGGATACTTTTGGTGAGTTTTACTCGTTTCATTTCTAATGATAAGCAAACTAAATTTAAATTTAAATTCCATCGAATTGTATCACACGAACCATACATCACCTTAGGTTTTAATAATTACATGAATAGGAATTGAGATTGTATCCAATTAATTTCAATTTGAATTTGGAAATTTGAATGTTTTGGCTTGATCAATTCGAAAGTGATTCACAAAGAACAAATCATATAAAGGCAACTTGTTAACTTTTTTTTTTTAATTTTCTTAAATAATTGTAATTTTTATACATTAGAGTTTATTTGATATTTTAGTAGTATTTGTGTTGTTTTAAATTAATTATTTTAATTTATTGGACCGACCGACCAATATAATTGATTAAAATTATCAAACTGATCAAACAACCACAATTGTGCAACCGGCGACATGAAAACCTGGGTCTGTCACTACGTAAATTTATAGTTTTCGTCATATAAAACAAGTCAAGACTTATGCTTTGCTTATTTGATCAACTTACAAGCATGTCGGGTTGGCTTCTCCATCCAATAAACTCCTATTCGAGAGCTCAATCTCATATATAACTAACTATATAAGTAAGTTGCCCATGATATGTTGCCTATAATCAAACCAATACAATGTGATGAAAACGAAGCTACTATATAAACGAAAAGATTGTAGTGTATTAAGTTGTATAAACCAAGGTACCATCACTTGCCTCCAGGGGCAGACGTAGGTAACAAGTCCTGGTGCCACCAGTCATGTCTTCTCAGTAGTGTATAGTTTGTATATCTTTCTAAATGTGCTCAAAAAATTTTTTTGGTGGTGCTACCAACTCACGTTCGTTGAGTGCAAAGTGCTCCAACGAAGAAACCCAGGAAAAAAAGAAGAAGCTTGAAGAGATAACCAGAGAAAAATGTGGATATATTCCACTACCATCTATTCATCTTCATCACTTAATCGTAGCCACTGTAAAGATAAGAACAGAGAGAATGAGAGAAATAACACTTTTAATATTCTGCTATTAAAAAGTTGAAATAATTTGGTAAAAAAGAAGTTCATGGAAAAATGAGAATGTCAGAGTAGGTAGGTGAGAGAAGTTTTGGAGTGTTGTGTAGAATTAAAAATGAAGCCAAATTATATTATATAAAATTAGAAAGAAAGAAAATGAGAATCTAGTATGATTTTATATTGTTGATAATTTATTATGAGTTACACCAAATCATTTTTAAATCAAAATTATCAATCAAATCCTTAATTCATGACTAGTGGTTCAAAATCCTTCATTCTTGATTAAATGGAAAAGTATTCTTAACATTAAACGAAAGATTGTTAAATTTAACTAGATTATCATTTTAGTTGAAAATAGATATCCGTTTAAGTTAATTTTTAATTTCTTTTTTACTAGAAGAGTTAACTTTCATTTATCATCAAAGTTTGCATTTACGTTACATTTCTGGTTTTCCCCAACCGAAAGATCCTTTTAAACCGAATTCCATCAACACACGGTGCCACCAGTGGAGAGATGTTATGGATCCGCCACTGCTTGCCTCCACATACTAGAGTAGCAAGACACGAAAGTGAGACTGAAACACATGATATGTAAAGGAATGTGGAAAATCAAAAATATTAATCTTGTGTGTGTTTAGTTTCATAAACTTTTTGAACATTTTATTTCACTTTTCATGAAAAATGAAACTTGTTTATTTAACAATTTCTTAATTTTTTTTAAATACCACTTTTTATATTTCTCTTACTTTTCCTATATTTATTTTTATACTCTTTTTTTCTCTTGCTTTTTTCTCACATATCCCAAATTCACTTTTTATATTATTTTTCTTTACTTTTATATCACCTATCCAATTTTATTAAAATAAAAAACATCTAAACAAACACTCACTTATTTTTTATTAACTAAACACAAATGTTTTTTGCTCATTTCAATGACTTTAAGTTTTATATATCAAAATCTTACCTTCCCAACCGTTACATGTAAATGACAAATTATTTATTAAAATATATAATCAAATAACATCTTTTTAAATTTTATGTTTATATTATCATGTTTTTTTTTGGTTTGAGTTAATGTATTGTTGTATTTTTAATTTCATTATTTTTATTAAAAATATCGTTGAAAGTGTAAATCGGATGCTAAAAAGATCCCAAAAGTTTGAGGTGGCAATAGAAACGTCAAGATTATACATTTATTATAGAACTCTTGGCAATAGAAATGTCATAGAAAGGTCCCAAAAAGTTCAAGGTGGCAAACTGGCAATAAAAGAATTCATATTACCAAAGTAACAACAAATTTTAAATTATATTTAATTATTCAATATAAAAAGATACAATATACAAAATAAAACAATTAAAAAATGGGCTCCTTTCCTTTCAGGCATCTCCTCCAACAAAAAGTTTGATAAAGAATTTTTGTTTAAATGGGAGCTTATTTGATAAATCTTTTAAAGGGAAAAATATTAAAAGTTTTTTTTTTAATCGAAATTTATAATAATTTTTTTAAAATAAATATGTCTATTTTTTTTTTCTTTTTACAATTTGAAATTCAAATTAAAAACCGTAGGGTTTATATCGATGGAGATGGCCTCGTAGATTATTAAATTTAGAGTAAATTACACGGATGGTCCATGTGGTTTGGCACTTATTGCGATTTTGGTCCCTAAAAGTTTAAAATTACACGGATGGTCCCTGAAATGAGTATTTCTCACGCAAATGGTCCCTGTCGTTAATTTTATCCGTTAGGCTAGTTAACTCATGAGGGCATTTCTGTCATTTTCAATTTCAGGGACCGTTTGCGTAATTTTTAATAGTTTATATATTTTTTTTTTTGTTTTATTTTATCCCCCCCTCCCCCTCCTTCCTTCCTTCCTTTCTTCCTTCCTTCCTTGTCCCTGTCTTCTAGACCCTCCTTCTTTATCATTTTACATGTTAACCCAATCAATCATTAGCAGCTTTTCATGTTTTACCTTCCCCATTGGCCATAGCCATTTTTCGCAACCTTATTTTCTGAGAGCTGTCCTTTTATTTTTTGTGATTTTCGTTTTAGACAAAGCCGTCGCCGACATCAGCCGCCACCACCAGTTCACTGCTGATAGAAATGCACAACCCTAACCCGACCCGCCATCTTCATTCTTGTTTGAATCTGCAAACTGGGTTTGACCCGTAACTCGTTACCCACATTCGGTGGATGGTTAATCACGGACGTTACTGGGAAAGACTCGACGTTCCTGTCCGACGAGCTTCGATCTTGCCGGAAGGAACGAACATGAACCCCATCTGGTTACCGGCAGAAAGGAGCTGTAGAGAGCTATAGTGAGTGAAGACGCCGCGGGTTGGGATTGTTGACTGCGATGTAGTGAGAGATGGTGAAGGTGACGGTGGTGTTGGTGACGGAGAAAGACGGGAGGTGGACGGTGATGATGGTGATGGTGGGATTTTTGGGGTTGAATAAGGTGAAAAGATTATGTGGATGATGGTTTTTATGAAGATTATGAAGATTAAAATGATGGCCAAATGGTGAAAGGAGAGGGAGGTCGAGATGAACAGATTGGAAACATGAAGCCATGAAGGTACCAAGAAGACAAGGGTGGTGGGAGGTGGTGTTTTTGGGTAATAAAAAAATGAGTATAAAATGAAAACAAAATAAAAAAAGATAAAATATTAAAAAATTACGTAAATAGTCCCTAGGATGAAAATGACAAAAATGCCCCTGTGAGTTAACTGGCCTAACGGCTCAAGTTAACGGCAGGGACCATTTGCGTGAGAAATACCCATTTCAGGGACCATCCGTGTAATTTTAAACTTTTAGGGACCAAAACCGCAAAAAGTGTCAAACCACAGGGACCATCCGTGTAATTTACTCTTAAATTTACAATTTCCAATCATCGATCCCTTAAGTTGCAATATCGATAATTTTTTTTTAAAGTTGATTATTTCGATCTTTCTCGCAGATCTTCGAGGTGTATATATCCTCTCTGGCATATAGCAGGTTTTCAAATTAGGAATTCGCCAATTAGGGTTGTGGTTTATTAATCCATATAGCATGTTTTCAAACTAGGAATAAGCCAAATAGGTTTGTGGTTTATTAATCCATATAGCAGGTTTTCAAATCAGGAATAAGCCAAATAGGTTTGTGGTTTATTAATCCATATAGCAGGTTTTCAAGTTAGGAATTAGCCAATTAGGGTTGTGGTTTTTATTGATAAAAGTGTTGCAGAAAATGTATGCTGATCGGGTGGAAGTCGGGCCGAAAACTTCCATTAAAGACCGTCTAAACCGGAGAGTTCCTGACAATTCCGCCCGTCGTAGACAAATTACCGGCAAAAGGTTCGATCTCTCTCTCGATATTCTGAATCTGATGTATCATAATATCTGCTTCATGTACTTAGTTTCTCCTCACTCTTTGAAAATTTTACTGGCAACTCGCTGCTCATCTAGAGAAGTAGAGCTGTAGAGAACACGCATTTCTTTTTGCTTATTTTTGTTATTTGACGTCTCTGGTTAGTTGATAGGAGCAATTTAGAATCTGGTAGACTGGTCACACACCGCCGGGACTATTACGAAGTAGGAGTGCCGGAATGCTGATTGGTGAACTATTAACACATATAGGTGATATTTATTGTGTCAGTTTACCAGCTGTGAGAGAAAATTATTGTACGTTGTCAGATGCTAGTGATTTGTATTACCATATCATCATGTGTTATCCGGTTAATTGTCCTTGAGGCTAGCGAACTGAATGTGCATCATGATACGCATCCCAATTGGAATTATCAATGGAGTTTGACCTGGTATAACAGTCTGCGGCATCCATGCCTCAATTGTCCAAAGCCAGGATATATGTAAGGGGGAGAACCAAAAACGTTATACTCCTACCTTGGGCAAAAGTGAACTGTTTCGTCAACATATAAGATCCAAAAATGACTCCTCTCATTGCCAATTAGTTTGAGATGAACACCTGAAGGATTATTTGTAGCGAATCATCAATATGATTTGCAGGTTGACTATTGGAGACCAGAGGTACACGTGTGAAATTGTTTAGAAGATGTCGTGACTAATGAGCAACATGGTATTTGACAAGTTATGGAATATTGATGGAAAATGTCAAAGAAAGTAAGTAAGTTGGTGGTGAGCTACAAAAATGAAGTAAAAATAATGGTAAATCTGTATGTTAGCTATCTGCCTATCTGTGACGGTGGGTCTAAAGAATAGAAAAGATTGTGGAAGTCCAATTTTCTAGTTCTGTTGGTTCTTTATTTATAACTGTTTGGCATAGCAATCCTTTCTACAAATGAAAAGGCTTGGTTTTCGTAAGTTTTGAATCCTTAATGCATCACTTTTGTTCACTTCTTTGGTGCTAATTAAGTTTTTTTCCTTTAATATCTAACCTATCCAAATTTAAGTCTAATCTCATTCTGGTATTTTGGGGAAGCTTGGTGAACCATTGATGCTCACATCATCATGCAACATGTTGTATGATACGTGTATGTGGATATTGGGTTCATGCACACTGATAACATTTCCACGTATCTGAAAGAAAAGCAATAAAAAGAATGATCACCTATTGCCATATCGTACGATATTTACTACATTACCACCAACGCTCAAGAAGCAGCATTGTATTACCAAAGTGTTACTTAAACACTTTTCTACTTTCTGGATTTTCTCTTGTCTTCTCTACTTCCTAAATCATATCCAAACACTTTTTACATGGAAGATAGAAAAGTGCAAGAAATTATGCACCCTCTGTCACAAAAAAGTTGTACAACAGGGCAGTGGCCATGTATTATTTTTTAGAATATTTAGAAATATGTGCATGTACATCTACCGATCTACGTATGTCCAGACCCCCATGTATTAAAATTTCAATAAAAAATTGAATTGCATTATCCATGCATCATGCATCATTGTCGATGCAAAATTGATCTAGGTATGTGGTGAACTGGTGATCCTTGAATGCAATTGTTTAGTCATGTAGAGCCTTGAATGCACCTCAGTTCTTTGAGTATGTAATTTTCTTGTTTGACTGGTAGGATTCAGATTTTAATAAGGCTTTCAAACATAGCAATCCTCCAATGAATCTCACTTCAATTATAGGTTTGAAGGTAGAGCAGGTACCCCCTTTCTTATAAATTATAACTAATGTTTGTATATAACTTTATGACTTGATAGAAAAGGCTACATCATTGCCTGTTTACCTTTATATTTTGTTTATTTGTTACATTTAAATTAGGTCAGAATGGGGAGGTTATGGGCCAAACCTTATTTTACTTGAATTGGTGGATTATTTGCAGGCAGAGGCAGGATGATGACAAATGGGAACACGATCTTTACGAAGCTGGCCCTCAAATATCAAGTAAGAAGTTTGAACTTGTATTTGAGCAATATATTTAATATAATCATGTTCAAATTGTTCTTGTACGTGCATATCGATTCATTTCTTACTAAATCTTAGATCAAAGTGTTGGTGTCCGTGACCTCCGTCTGAAGCTCCAGAAAAAGAGTAATCAGCAAGCATTCCAAGGTGCAAAGGGATCTGTGAGAGATCTGCGTGAAAAGCTATCGGGTATAACCTATCATCTGCAAGAAATTGCTCCATTAAAGCCAAAACCAGTACCTGAGGGCAGTAAACCTGCTAGTGGAACTGTTGTTTCTCAAGCTACAGTTGCAGAGACTAAAAAGGTTGCTAGTGCTGTCGTCAAGAGAAAAGCTCAGAATAAGGTAGATTGCAGGCTATTTTCCAATGAAGTGAAACCATTCGTTGCTTCTTATGTATATTATTAATTAAAGGCAGTTCTGTATTTTTGAAGGTTGGCTTTTTTGGTTACAGATTAAAAAATCTTCAAATCAATGTGTATTCTTAACAATTTCCCTCTAACACCGTTTTTGCCTGAGTGTTATGGTTGTGTTTAGTAAACGAAAACTAGTCATTTTTCAATTTCGGTTTTCAGTTATAGTTTTCAAGAAAAAACAAGGGTTTCTATAAAAAGTGAAAACTTGTTTAGATGATGAAGTTTTACTTTTAAGGAAAATGAGATATGTGATTATAAAGTAAAAAAAATAGGATATGCGATAGAAAAGTAAGAGAGAGAAAGAAAGTATTGAAAGTAAATATAGGGTAGGTAATAGAAAAGTAAGAGAGATGATGAAAAGTGGTATTTTAAAAAGTAAAATATGAAAATTTAAGGAATTGTTATTAAGTAAACAAATTTTCATTTTTTTTGAAAAGTTACATGGAAATTTTGTATGTTCATATTCTAAGATTATTGTGCAGGATGTTCGTATTCTAAAATTTGTTTATTTTGTTGGTGCAGGCTGAAACAGTGGATAGTTTCTTGCAGGCACTTGGTCTTGAAAAATATATAATTACATTACAAGCAGAGGAAGTATGATCATTATCATCTGTGTGTATTATGACGTGCTTTATAGGAATTTTTACTGTTGTTTTAACACGTCTTGCTATTTTGCAGGTTGATATGGCTGCCCTTTTACACTTTACTGACAAGGATTTAAAAGCTATAGGAATACCAATGGTAAGTTAATAATCTTATCATGTTCGTTATTGGCTTCTGTGTCAATTGTGTGGTGTATACCTTTAGGCTCTTTGTGCTGAATGGTGAATATTAGAAGTAATAAGAGACAATGATCGAGAATCTTTTGACTAAGTTTTGAGGATGACACATTCGATGCGAACATTGATAAATTCACACATATCTTTCGTGAGGAGTAACTTGAATCCTATGAATTGTACGTATTGAATATTTGAATGGTTTCCTGTTTATTATCTGTTATTATCGTTATTTAGCTTATGCAATCATATTCAACACCTTTAAAATGGATATTCTTATTTCTTAGTATTGGTGTTTCCATGACCCAAGCTATTCCAATATATGTTGCTAAAAACAGTATTGGAGTAGGGGTAAGGGCCAAGGGGTGTATTTGAGGCTTCGGGATAAGGCAAGCCGGACCCAAGCTTCTCCAATATATGTTGCTAAAAACAGTAGAAGGATGAAAATATGTTGCTATAAATGGTAAAAATATGAAATAATGCTGCTATAAATATTTAAAAAAGTACATTGCTATAAACAGTAAAATGATGAAACCTTATTATATTTTTCATTATAAGTTGTTCAATGAACCTTCTTACAGGGTCCAAGAAAAAAGATCCTCCTGGCATTGGAATCTAAAGCATGATGTACACATTCTTGGTTGAATTCTGTTGTTCAGTCTTGGATCGTATGGTGGTATAGGTTCGACACATCCAACAAACCAGCAACCTCCTTTTTCGAACTGGTACAAGTATTCTTGTAGCTTTATGTGGATCGTTGTATATTTAAATAGAGTTAGGAGCTAGAACTATATTTGATGAGATTGTTGCTTGGCCATATGTAGTTCGTCTGCTTTTAGTTTACGATGTTTTAAGGTTTCACCATTCCTATGATTGTGAGGAAAATTGTGATTGCGTATTTGTAGTTCATGCCATCAATATATATGTCTGCATATAGTGATGATGTATGCAAAGTCTTCGACTCCATTTATTTACATCAAGACCCTCTTAAATAGGTCTAATTTTGAATTTCAGATGTAAACTTACCATAAACTTTTTGTTTGGATTCATAGTTAAGAAGTTGATACATCTAAAATTCTATCTTATTTTTAAAAGGAAGATAGTAGTCTAAACTAAAGTTAAAAATAGTTTCGTATTTTATCCTGGGGACACCTCTTAGGATGACAGATTTGAAAAACATACCTCAAAATTTGGATGCTTGGAATCATGATTGGATTGCCTTCAAATTGTATAATAACATTAGAGTTAATTGCATAGATGGTCCGTTAACTAACAATGAATTGCATGATTGGTCTTTTAAAAAAAAAAGTTGCAATGATAGTGTTTTAATCATCGAAAAGTTGCAAGGATAGTCATTTTTAACAAAATCCGTTAGAAGGTGATGTTAAGTCAATGACAAGGTTTTTCTCCTCTTCTGCTAGCAATTCACATTACCCTATCATCTAGACTTCAATTATTACCCTTCTCGGGACCTAGGATCGGCCCTAAGGGTGTGCAGTAGGTATGATCGCTCAGGGCCTCGGATTTCATAAGGCCTCGTCAGACAATCAAAAAACCAATGGTTCGCTTATTGTTGAAGATAAACCGAAAGTATAGAAACCAGGAAGAAAAGAAGCTTGAATTATTATATCTATTAAAAACCGAGAATATCAACCTCAACCTTCATTTTCCTCTTTGTATTCATCCATTGCTCTGTGTAGTGCACCACTGGGGAAAACCATTAGGTCTAGCTCCAACCCATTTTTTAGACCCACTCTCGAGTTTCCTTGACTCCTTCCAATCTCCTCTTCTCTCTGTGTCTTCGCGTGTTTAGTATATGTATAGTCCATGGGTAGTGTTTGTGTTTTTGCTTCATCGCTAAAATCTCAATGAGTGGCAAGGTGGCAAGCTAGACTATTTCCTTCTATTCTCTTGTTAAGTTAGAGGCTGTTTGTTTGTAACTTAACAGACTTATTGAAATAAGGGGGTTATTTAGTCAGCCTTACCTAGGTGTTTGTTTGAGACATTTTCAATTAAGTAAAGTAACTCGGTCAGACTCTTTATTAAGCTTAAAAAGTAGACTGGTCCCCATTAAGTTTTTTTATTCCTTGAATACCTCTGATTTCCTTCTTCCAATAAACCATCGCCACCTCCTGTTCTTCCAATATGACAAAAACCTCTTTTCTTCCTTCTTTCTCCACAAACCCATTGCCACAACGAGAGAGGCGATTTCTTTGAGCTATCATTCTCTTCTCTCAGGATATTTATTTGTATGTGCTTTGAGAAAATGAGTAATATTTTTTTGTGGGAAAGTTGCTTAAAAAATATTAAAATAAGAAGGTTAAATATTATATATTGACTAAAAGTTTGTGTTTGTTGATAATCAATTTATAGAACTAAAGGGTAAATTGGTAAATTTAGTTCAATCAAACTATTCATTCAGCATATAAAAATAAGCCAACTGATTTTTTAGACAGTCAACTTAATTCAGATAGAACTGAATAAAAAAAATAAGCAAACAGCCCTTAGTGTCAAAAGAAAGTGCTTCATGCTCTCTTTGTTGACCTTAGAATGACTAGGTTTTAGGTTGGTAAATGTGTGTCTCGTTCTTAATGGTTTAGTACAATACATACTTATCTTACTTTTTAATAAAATATTATATAAAAATACAATATATTTATTAAAGTTATAACATAAAAACTAAAATATATTTGTATTACATGCATTTACGAACTTGCACGGTCTAATAAAAAGCCACAACGCGTTTGCTTGGTTGTGTAATCACTATTTTACACTTGTGGTTTTTAATTTTTTGTTTTCTATTTAATGTTTTTATTATTTTCTATTTGCATTTTTCTCACGTGTAATTACTAAGTTATCTTTTTTTAATTTTTCTTTTAAATATTGTTTATATGTAATTATTATTTTACCCTTTGGTTTTTGTTTCCTATAAAAAAATTTCCTTTCACATTTTTATTTCTCTTTTCAAATGTTTAATAAAAAATTTATTTCAATAGTAAGTTGTCCTTGTGTTATGCTATATTATACAGTAATGTTTTCATATTATATCATTGGGTCAGTTGCCGAAAATAAAAAATTTTACTTTTTTATCATTTATAGAAACAATATATATTTATTTTTTGAAATAGATTATAGCATCTTGTTTTTTTCAGTTAATGACTCAAACTATATAAGTTGATATTATTAGTTATAAGAAATATAAAAGTTGATGCTAATAATAATAATAAGGGTTAATATTGAATAAACTCAATCAACTTTTCTCATTTTCTCAGTTAAGTCTCTAAACTTTTTTTCCAATTGTTTAAGTCCCTAAAGTATGTTTGTCTTATTCAAAAGTATATATTTTTGACCGGCTACCGGATTAGCCGGTAAATTAACTGATAAAACATACATTTTTAGGGACTTAATCGCTAAAATATGAAAAGATGGTGGGTTTTTTACAACATAAATAAAGTGAAAAAACTAATATAATTTGTTTGGTGACCGGTCAAACAGGTCAAATATACACTTTTGAATAAGACAAAAAAAGTTTAGGGACTTAAACAATAAGAAAAAAAGTTTAGGGACTTAATCGCGGAACTGAAGAAAGTTGATGGTGTTTTTTCGATATCAACCCTAATAATAATATATAGCTATAAACAATAAAAAAAAAGTGACTGTTACTTTTTACAATTGACTCTGTTATATTATATTGTTAAATATGATATCTAAATTTTGATGCTTTCATTAATCCAATATGATTTTTTGAATACTATCTATATTAATAACTTTGAGTCGGATCCGAGCTCTAGTAGACAGCAGTCACGGACCTCTTAGGTTTTTTCAGAAAAAAGAAAAAGAATCTAACGCTCTAGTCTAATTGAAGACTTTCAACTAGAGACAAGTTTACAAATGCTTGGATGGTCTGGCGTAGTCACTCTAAATTTTTTTTTTTTTTGTTTCAATTAGTAACAATATTTTTCTTATTTATATTTAACTAATTGTAAGTTTACATTGATAATTTAGCTTATTGTGTCTTTATTATTTTCGTAAATCCGCCGCAACGCGCGGGGTAAAGATGCCTTGTTTATTTTATTGTTGATTTAATTTACACAATTATCAGTTTTTATAAAAATTATTGAACTAAAGAATATTACAAAGCTAATATATTTTGCTCTTACGGTTTATTAGTATCAATATTTTTTTACGTAAATATATATTATTTTTCATATTTGAAGAGTTTATTTTAAATTAATAGCATAGGACCTCGAAAATCTTGCCGAAGATATTTGTTTATCTTTTATAACGTCTATCTCTGATCAAACATTCTAAGAATAAGACTTTAAACATTTATAAATTAAAATCAGAATTTAGACATTTTTTGGCAAATTGCGAAAAAAACTAACATAAAATATAATTTTTTACAATAAAGACAACGTGGACATTTTTCCATCAGAAATAATTATAAATTTTAATTTTAATAAAAAGATATATTGATGACCAATTAAGTTCATGATCATTTCTTGATAAAAACAAAAATTTCAATGATCATTTTTACGATATAAAAATTGAATATCATGCTCTTTCTTGATAAAATTAGAATTTTATGATTCTTTCACGGCCAAAATATTTCACTATATCTTTATTATCGTATTTGTATTTTATGTTACCTCTTTCTTGATAGTTTTTGTACGATACAATAATAAAGTTGAATGACTTGAATATAAAAAGAAAAAAAGTTATGTTTGTTATTTATCTTTCTAATTAAGCATTCATAAAATGTGTGAATGCTTATGGTGCGTTTAGTTTATTAAAATTTCCATCTAATTTTTCAACAAAAATGAAAATTTGTTTACTTAACAATAATTTTATAAATTTTAATTTCACTTTTTAAAATACCATTTTTCATATTCTCTCTCTTACTTTTCTATTACCTATCCTATTTTTTTTATAATACTCTCTTTCTCTCTCTTACTTTTCTATCACCTATCCTATTTTTTTTATTTTATAATCAAACGTCTTATTTTTCGTAAAACTAAAACTTCATCATCTAAACAAGTTTTCACTTTTCATAGAAACCCTTGTTTTTTTCTAAAAACTACAACTTGAAAACTGAAATTGAAAAATGACTAGTTTTCATTAACTAAACGCAACCTCAGTGTTTCTTACCGTCATTTTTATAGGTAGCGTTCTCAAAAACGGTTGTCCAAAAAAGCTCCGATTTGTACCAGAATGCAAATCCAATTCAAGTTCAATGCCATTTTTAGTTCGTATACAACATCATAGTTTTCAAAAAGTTACACGAAAACTGGGAATTCGAGGAACACAACAAGATCAACGAGATCGTGTCTAAACTCAAGACAAACAATGGTTATAAAGAAAACACCTCATTTCACCATCCCCCGTCCCTTACCATCAGAAACAAAGCATTCAATGAAAACAATATTTTGATGAGGTTATAAGAATCTAACTTCAAAATTATCGACTTCTGGTTTGGGCCTGAAGGGTTTGATTGTCTTCGAGCAGACGATCATATTCAAGAAGCAAATCAGCAGATTGTTTCTGAAGGGAAGCAACATGAGCTTCTGCAGTTTCAATTTTCTTATCTTTATCTTTCGACTCATGCTTAAGCTTCTTTAAACTCTCTAATAAACTGGATATCTCTTTCTGCAGCCGTTTGATTTCTTCATTTGCCTTCTCCTCGTTTTCTTTTAGCTGCAACTTCTCTGCCTCGAGCTTTTCTACTTCTTGTTTTGATGAACCACCGTTTCTTCTCAAATTTTTTAGTTTATGAAGATGATGATGCATTCGATCAATTAAGAATCCAAGATACAGAGAGAATCCTGCAGGGTGTCCAAAAGTTATTATTATTTGTGATAGTAATTGACTTTCTTGATAGAAAATGTTACAATTTAAGTCAGCATTATATTATATGATCAAATAAATTTTTTCACAATATTTGTGGCATTTTTTTAATCATGAATCTCACTATCAAGTCAGTCCTATCTAAATCGTGAAATCATCATTTTATCATCAAATCAAATCGACATTTTCAAGTTGACCATCATTATGTTATTTTGTGAATGTACTTGTAGAGTTTATCGCCAAGAATGAAAAGAGAAAATTCGAAAGTGTATTATGCTACTACTAAATACTAAACGGGCGTTTGGTTCGTGGACTTCCTGGGATTCATTAGGATTTGCATTTAAAATCATATGTTTGGTTCGCAGATTTCAGTAAGGATTTAAAATCCCAGGATTTCATAAATCCCTTCCTTCTTTGTTATTTAAAAACCCAGCCTACCTCCTAGGATTTCAAATCCCAGATACCTTGCATTCTTCAGATTAGCAAATTTTTTCTATAAGATAATGCAGAATCCTTGACAAAATCCTGACAAATGCAAATGCTGCATAATGCAAATCCTTTGACAAAATGCAAATCCCATAGAAAAAAATCTGCGAACCAAACGCCCCCTAAGATTTGGAGATGAGGGTAAGAAGTTGCTATACGAAATTGATTATTTGTATTAATGTAGAAATATGCATCTAAGTGTGTAACTATCTGATTTTCTAGTCGCAATAATCACTTTCAGAGGTCGGTATACATTTTTATCCTATATCGCCCATGAACAAATATTGGGTTACAAGCTCCACTTAATTGACAAAATGTGTTTCGGCCTGCGATATGGGCTCAAGTCCATACCAAGAACAAAACCATAACGGGTGCCAAAGTGGACAATATTGGGCGAGCTTGTATCAAGCACAAACCATAAGAATTTGACAAAACACAACAATAATATGATCAAGAATTTGATGATAAACAAATGCTAGGTGGCGTTTGGCACGAAGAAATCAGGAAAATGGAATTGTTTTGATTTCAAGCTATAATGACAAATATAATAGGAAACCAAAAAAAATAAGATTTACATTAAAAATCAATTCTGGATGATAAAAAAACTTGAAACCCAAAACAAATTCTATCTCTAAAATTATCTGTACCAAACGAAATGGTAATCAAGTAATTATGTTAAAGAATTAAAAATAGGGTATGAATGAAAAACAAATTAGTGGTAGTGGTGAATAGTAATGTACCCATAAGTGAAGCCTCAAGCAAATGAGTCCTCCAAAGAACTTGATCCATAGGTGTCATTGTACCAATCTTAGCACCCTTATTCTGAATTTTAACAATACTCACCCAATTCGAAAACAATATCACAGACATTGTCCCAGCAATCGTCAACACAGTACCCTTTCTCATTTTCACTTGATCTAAACCATTCATCACTAGCTCCCTCAGCGGCCCAATCTTCACCATCAAAAGAAATGCCACAAACCCCTCAGCAAATACAACAAAGAACAATAACTGTATCATCTTCAAAATCCCTCTAATCTTCTCTCATCTGGGTCTTTAGATTCATGTTAAAAAAACAACGCCCACTTCAACAGAGACTAGGGCTTTTAAAACCCACCTGGAATCCGATTCATGCGAGTAAAAACCAAGAAAATTATGGTTTTTTGTATTCGATTTTAGGGGGTTTAAGATTGGTCGATTTGGGTGAAGGTTTGAGGCCACAGATCTGAAGAAGTTGGATCAAAAAGGGGAGTGAAGTGGGAAATAGGTTTCAGGTGTTTGGGAGAAAGGGAAGGGAAAACGCATTGAAAAATGGTGGCTTGATCTACTGCTTCTAATTCTATATTGGGAAGTGTGTAATGTTTTGGGTCTAGGTCTGCAGGAATTGGGGGCACATTATTTGGGTTTTGGATTTTGTTTTTTCATTTTGAGAAATTGGAATATTTCATTGATTTTTCGTTTAGTGTTTAATATAACAATTGCGAAATAATCCATCAAACTTTCATAGAAATGTTAAATCATTCATGAAACTCTTAAAATTGTAAGAGAAGAAACTTATTTTGCAATCGATGTTCTTATTTGTTTGATCAAATAATCTGGATTTAAAATACCTTGGCTTGCTTTGTGTTTCGTTTAAATGAGTTGTTATTTGCATCTTCTATTACTAATTATATCCCTCTCTCTAGCATGTCACAGCAATCTTATTAATCAATCATCAAAATGAGTTGAGATCAAGGTTCATCTTTGACTGGTTTTAAGTTTCATTCGATGCCTTCTTCTTCATATTCTAAAATAGAATTCAGATTTCAATCTAAGTGGTTCTGCTTCATCTTCATTTTACAGGTTGAAGTTTGTATAGTTATATGGTTTCAATCAATGTGATTTTGTTTCAATTTCTTATTTGTATTGTTTTCTGATATGTTATACATAATGTTTGGGTTAAGGCACATAAGTTTTTGGTTTGTTTTAGTTGTTTATTAAATTGATTATTATTATTGGTAAAAATATAAAAATTTATTGTTATTTTTTATCATAAAAAAGTTGTGATAATCTGTTAAACATGTTAACCGGTAAAACATAGCAACAAACAGTCAAAAAAATAAAAGTTGATTTTATTCATGATAAAAAAATAATAATAATATTGCTATCAAATGGTAAAAAATTTTGTTGTTAATTTCGGCAATTGACATTTAAAAATAGGGTCAATTGCTAAAAATAAATACAACTTTATTCATTTTTAACATTTATAGCAACATTATTTATTTTTATCATTAATAGGATCAACTTTTATATTTTTTATCATTTATAGCAAAACTTAAAAATTTATTACTATAAATGATAAAAGAATACAAAAGTTAGTGTCATTAAGGATACAAGATACAAAAGTTGATATTATTCATATAAAAAATACAAAAATTGATTTTATTAGTAATAAAAAATAAATAATTTGCTATAAATGATAAAATATCAAAAAGTTGTTTTTGAAATTATAATGAGTTTTTAGTTGTAACAATGATAAAAGTACCTTTAAAATACATCATTTATTTTTTATTTAAAAATCTTATATTTATTAATTTTTTATGTCATTTTACACATGTAGGTTTTGCTAAGCAGCAAACACACGGTGTTGTTTGTTTTTTAAGAAGTTAAATGTCTAAAATCTAAAACCACGTCTGAAATTAAGAGGAGACCTTAACATTTGAAATTAAGAGGCTTTTAATTTTAATTCAGACAACTCTTTTCCTTTTATAATTCAAAGAAAAATTCAGAGGATGAAACCTCGTAAGTATGAATTTAAACAAACAATATAAATTAGATCCAGTCTATTTTCAAACTCTGTCAATTAAAAACAAACCCACCCGTGTATATATATTATTAAAAAAGTTTAGCCAGCTCCAACTCCAAGTGCAACTAACAAGTAACAATTAGTATGTGTAAATTGGCAAACATACCATTAATCCGTGTCAAATTAGGGGTGAGCTCGGTACCGGACCGAACCGAACCGGTACCGATCCCGAAAATACCGAAACCGAATTATTAGATTTGAAAGAACCGAATACCGAACCGTATAATTTTATATGGTGCCGGTTTGGTCCCGAATACCGAATTTTAGCTAATTTAAAAACCGAATACCGAACCGAAAGTACCGAATACCGAATTTTAGTTAATTTAAAAACCGAATATATTAATTCGGTACCGGTCGGTACCGGTACCGGTTCGGGTTCGGGAAATGGTACCCGTCGCTCGCCCCTATGTCAAATGTCAATTGTCAAAAGGGAGGCAGATAAAGAAAGTGTGGCAAACAAAGTCGAAAACTGTGAAATACATTTTGCATCCCATCTCACCGCCAATCTTTAGCGCCCTTTGAAAATTTCAAAATTTCATAACAAAAACAAACAAATATCCGATTCAAAGCAAAACCACCGTTTCCCTCTTACATTCTCTCCAATTAGGTCAGCTCAAGTTGAGGGTTACGGATCTGGTCTCTAATGGATTCATCCCGTTCCCAATTACTTACTCAGGTACCATCACAAGCATCATTCACTCTTGCTTAATCTATTATTCTCTTAAAATTTCTGAATCAGATTACGTTTGAGTTCCGATCTACTAGTTTTTAGGGTTTTCATCAACTGTCGCATCTATTTATTCTTGCAATTTCTAATAATTATGGTCCGAGAACAAAATATCGAATCTTTCTATGGTAAATTGCGCGACTCTGCTCGGGCTTCAGCTGCTAATAGCCCTCTGCTCATATTCCCATCCACTTCCGATGTGGATTCTCTCTGTGCTCTAAAAATCATAGGCCATGTTTTAGAATCTGATTCGGTTAGGTACATTTGTTATCCAGTATCCAGTTTTAAGGAGATTCACAAGTACACTGGACCTAGTCTGTCATCTTCTACTGATGTACCAATTACCATACTTTTGATAAATTGGGGGTGCCATAAGGATCTTAGGAAGGTTCTAGAATTAGGACCAGTGGCGCGCGTGTTTGTAGTGGATAGCCACCGCCCGATTCATCTGCATAATCTTAGTCCTCAAAATGACAGGGTAGTTGTTCTTTACACCGTCGATGATGAGAATCAAGTTTGTTTGTCTTATGATTCTGATGATTCCGATGATCCTGATAAGTCTGACAATGTTGATATTTCGGCATTGGCAGCTGCAAGCGATTTGAATAGTGATGATGAGGTGGAAGAGGATGAGTCTGATAGCGAAAATGAAAGTGATGGGGATGAGGATGGGGATGGGGGGAACGGGAATAGGAAAAGGAGGCGGCTTTCACAAGATGGTGAAACTGACCCGTTGAAACGTTTTAGGAAGCTCAAAAAAAGGTACTATCACATGGGTACGTTCCATGGGAAGCCATCGGGGTGTTTGATGTACGAGTTGGCTCATTACTTGAGGGAGAACACTAACGACTTGCTGTGGTTGGCGTGTGTGGCTTTAACTGACCAGTTTGTTCATCAGAGATTATCGATGGAAAGGTACCATGATGCAGTAATGGAGCTCGAGCAGCACATCAATAGTTCAGGGAATTTAGATGCTGTTACTTCAGTAACTCTTAAAGATGGTACCAAAGTTTGTGCACCTGATGCATTAAGAATCACATACGAAGATGAGCCTAGACTCATGCTATTACAAGAATGGAACCTCTTTGATTCAATGTTATGTTCTTCATACATGGCAACAAAGTTGAAGACTTGGAGCGACAATGGGACTAAAAAGCTCATGTTGCTTCTTGCTCAAATGGGGTTTGCACTCGAGGAGTGTAAGCAGAAGTTCCGGTACATGAGCATTGAGATAAAGCGGAAAATGAAAGATATGTTTGAGCATTTTCTACCAGATTATGGACTGGATGATTTTTACTATCGAGGTTTCTTCTTGTTACATGGCTATAGTTCAAAAATATCTGCTGCAGATGTGGTTTATGGAGTCACTGCACTATTAGAATCATCTGTTGATTCGAACGGCCCATGTGCTTCCCAACAATTTGGGGAGGCATATGATGCTTTATCGTTGTGGAAGCTTGAAAAGCTGGAAACAGGCATGAGGCATGCTATAAAGATCCAACGGGCGATTCTTCGACAAGGAAGCACTGCCATAACCAGAAAGGGTTCAATAAGAAGCGGTTCCAAGTTCAGATGGGTTAAACTCGAAGATTCAGCCGACACAAAACTCTTGGGGTACCCACAAGCTCTAACAAAATTCGGCTATTTCCTAATGGATGCTTTGAGGGAAAAGGGTGCGAAAATGAAACCGTTGGTATGTGTTTGCTACACTCAAGGGAGGGAAAAAGTCTTGATCGTTGGAGTTTGTGGTAAACCAGGACTGGGAGCGGTACAAGGGAATGTATTTGGGATCGCATTCAGAAACGCAGCTGAGGAAACTGGAGCAGAGTTCTTTCACGAGTTGTTTGAGTCATCATGGATTGTTTTGGATGCAAGTGCTGTAAATTCATTCATGATCAGGCTAACAGAGAAGTTCCTGTGAACAACCATATCCAAGAGTCAGTCTAATCAATCTTTCTACTTAAGTTTGTTTTTACTTGATAATTGTTTCTTAGTTTATGTATCATTTTATATTGTTGTTAATCTAGAGTTTGCAAAGTCCTTCAATAAAGATGTTGACCAAAACTGAACTGACCCATGTAAAATGAAGGCCACATATTTGCCTAAATCATTCATAGTTTTTTAGTATCAGAATCCTTAAAAGAAAACTGCCTTCGGCTTGCTTCTCTAATGGCTATATTGAGCCCAGTAATCCACTAATTTTGCCAAAGAAACCCCAAACAGAGCTATTTGTCTATTTGTACTGTTAATTTGTTATTAGTATGAGTTATTTCCAGGTTTGTTGTATACTAGAATCTGTAGCTAATCGTTTTTGTTATCAGTATTGGTTTACTATCGACTCATTTGAATCAAGTGATTGTATCTTTCGAGACTTGCAGTTTACATGATTGTGTGTTTTATTAAGAAGAGAACCATCATTGTAATAATGTGTTTGACAATGAGCTTCTAAGTGTTTTTAAGAGCTTTAACTTTTGTTTTGAAAGCTCAAGCAAAAGCTCTGTTTCGATGACACAGCTTGAGCTTTTGAATCCAGAATAAAAGTTGTTACATGATAAACTATTTTAAGTAGCTTTCAAAATTTGACATTTTAGTCAAACAAAATTATTTTTTTATTCTCTTAATAATTATAAACTATGACATTTAATTAATATTAATGTTTTAATGTTATTTAACACTAAAAGTCACGACTAGACTTGACTAAAAACTCGTCCCTAATGAGGAACCCGAAACTCGACCACAACTTGATTGGAGAATCCTCGAACCTGAGTTGAACGGTTATGGGGAACACTTTAATCTCTGACCGACTACATTTAATATTATAATATAAATTATGAAGTTTTTTTTAATTTTATAATTTCAAGTATTTTCAAATTGGATGTTTTGATTTGAATTTATTTTAACACCCCTTTCCTCTTAGTCCCATCTTAATTCTTTTATATAATACGGATTCTAAAATTAGAATCGTTCATCATCGTAATTTTACTTTCATTAGAATATATTTAAGGATAATTACTTCGACTAATAAATCATATTTAATATGGATTTTAAAATTAGAATTGTCCATCATCATAATTTTACTTTCATTAGAATATATTTAAGGATAATTAGTTCAAGTCTTTACGACACGAAGACCCTTTGTTTTTATTTTGATAGAACTATTTGAGGGAATTGTTTTCTACCAAGGTCAAAGTTCGTAAAAATCATAACGTTTCGTATTAAAAGTTACATATTGACATCAAATAGTCATTATAAAAATATCAATATATTAATCCGTGTGCGTGAAACCATTTTTAAATAAGATTAAAACAATATATCAATGATTTGCCAAAAAAAATTTTAAAATAAACATAAAAATTTCAATTGCATAGCATTATTATATCTGTCTAAACAAACAATAAAACTAAAACTCATAAAAGCTTTTAGATCAAAATGTGTAATAATTAAAATCATAACTTTATAATGAATTTTCAATTATCCTGATTGGTTTTCCCTTTCGGTGTTACATACACACACACGTATATATATACATACTTTATTTGACAGGGGCGAAGAATACCACTCTATCAATAACAACAAAAAAGTAGCAATTCCGTTTCAAATGGTTTGAGCTTGTCACTTCTTCCCGTCGCATCCATCTTTAGGACGATCTAGTCAGACGCGGACATTCCCCATGCGACGGTTCCCTCCGGTCCGTTACCGGGTTGGGTTAGGGGAACATCCGAGCGATTTCCGAGGGGAGGTCATGATGTACCTGGGTACAAATCCGCCAATAAAAAGAAGACAAGTAGAAGCTATATGGGTGTGAGAGAGAATATGGTTCATTGTAGAACTACATCTATTCATAGAAGCAGTAGAATCAAGTCTAAATTATTTTTTTGTTTAAACTAACATTAAATGTCCATATTTGAAAATTCACATGGTTTCGAGTAGTGAAAATGTACGTTAAACGATACATTCACATCAACCATCGTTCATTCACAATACATTCGTACTTTCACATGTCATTTTGAGGACATTACAAACTCGAATGTGAATTCTTTTTTGAATCGCCTTATAACATTAATTTGAACATAAAAATGGAATAGAAAATTAATTCTGGTTCTACCGGTTTCAGCAATAGATAACGGTTTTACCTTGAACCCGAATAAAAGATATAATGTATTATATTATTAGTGACAAGTATATCCATGGTATTTCTTGACACTTCACTACTAAAATTACCAAAGTGACTCTTTTTTGTATTTTGTATAGCACATTGTAATTTTTGGACGATATTTGATTTGTTATCTAAAATAAAAATTAACCTAAAGTACATTCCTCTTTTTTTATACAATTAATACTTTTAAAAAACATATAACGAATATATATGAGATATTATAGGATTTACAGTAAACAAGATCATATTTATCAACTAATTGCTTTAATATAACAATCCACGATGTTGATTTTGGGATTGCTAAAATCAAATTAAAAAATGCTAAAAATCTAAAATATGATAATTGCACTTTAATCACTAATTTTAAACGACTTATATCCCATCGCAACATATGAGCAATTAATATCTTGCTGTTTTCAGTAAATGCTTTTTTAATTTGCAAAACACATACAACTAGTGAAAAAAGGACCTTAACTAGTTAACATTTCTACATTACATGCTTAAAATAAAAAATAAAAAAGGCCCCTAATTTATAAATATGAGCAATATAAAAATAAAGCTTCTACTTTCAATTTGGAAGTTGTACTTATTTCTCTTCAATAATTTATAGAATCAAAATAAAAATAAAACTTCTACTTTACATGCTTAAAATACAAATACACACACATATATATAAAATAAATATTTATAAATAGAAAGACAAGGAAAAAAAAACTTCTACTTTCTATGTTTAAAAAGTATTTTATAACCAAAAAAATAAAAGGTTTGCAAACAAAATTAATATTACTTATAATAAACAACCAATAGAAATTTATAAGCAGCATAAAAAAAAAGTATACATGACGCAAAAAGAAACAAAATAATATTAATATTAATAAGAATAAAAATAAGAAATAATTAATTATAGTAATAATAATAGGTTTAAATATATAAATATATAAAAATAAAATTCATTTAAACGACTAAAAATAAAATTAAGTATAAACGAACCAAAAGTGTGACGATAAAAACGAATAAAATAATCATTTTCAAAGTTTAAACTTTTTGCCGGTTAATATTAACATTTCATTGACCAGTTTGGCAAATAAACAGCATTCTGAATGATTTCATTTCTGTAATTTTTAAAATTGAGTAACTATATTCATAATTTTAAACAAAAGGGTTTAATATGAAAAATAAACATGTTTTTATATTTTTTGCGATTTAGTCTTTTCGTGTTATTTTTTCCTAAGAAAGTACTCAAGTTATTGTTTTCAATCCGGTTTTCAGAAAAATATTGTTTTTTTTCATAATCAATCCTGACTTTTTCCATAAAAAATCAACATGTTTTCACTATTTTTCTCCGAAAGGTACACAAACTTAAAGACTTTTTTGAAAAAATAAATAAATAATTCTAAAAATCACAAACATATATATTATTTAAGAGAATTGTTTTGGTAAAAAATGACACGGAAGGACTAAACCGCAAAAACGTAAAAAACATGTTGGTTTTTTTTTCATATTAAGCCCTAAACAAAACAAAAAACTATTTTTGTCATTTACTCTCTAAAAACTCAGGATGCATTTGGTTCGTTGATTGTTTGAAATAGGGGTGAGCTCGGTACCGGACCGAACCGAACCGGTACCGATCCCGAAAATACCGAAACCGAATTATTAGTTTTGAAAGAACCGAATACCGAACCGTATAATTTTATATGGTGCCGGTTCGGTCCCGAATATCGAATTTTAGCTAATTTAAAAACCGAATACCGAACCGAGAGTACCGAATACCGAATTTTAGCTAATTTAAAAACCGAATACCGAACCGAATATATTAATTCGGTACCGGTCGGTACCGGTACCGGTTCGGGTTCGGGAAATGGTACCCGTCGCTCACCCCTAGTTTGAAATGGTATGAGTATATGTATCAGTTTAAAAGAAATAGAATAAAGAATAAAGAGGTACGAGGAAACCCATGAGTGTAAATGAGTTTGGGTTTATAAAAAATAGGAGAAATAATAAAGAGGTACTAGGAAACCCACGAGTGTAAATGAGTTTGAGTTTTTAATAATCATTTCACATATTTAGTAATCATTTTTCAAACAAACAACGTCTATGAAACTCAAACTCATTTCATACCTTAAAAACCCACCAAACAATCGCACCCCAATTTAAGCGCCCTAGAATGTTTTATAAGACTGATCTAAAAATCAGCAAAAAAAAACCTCTTACATTTGCATCTCTCTAAATAAAGTATTAAACTGGTTTTTGAAAGGAAAAAAAGACTTTAAAAAAACCAAAAAATGTGAGCTATTTTAAAACATGTCTCACACTAAAATTAAAATGGTTGTATTTACATTATTTTATAATTAATCTAACACAATACAATAAAGCAAAACACATTTTGTCACGTGTCGTCCTTCATTGTATTACATTTTTATTTGTTTCCATGTTATCATCAATCTAACTTAAATTATATGTAAACATTATATTATCTGAGTTTACCAATTTATTTTACTTTTCATTAGTTAAATGAAAATCTAAATTTAATCTTACTTATACGTATCGATATATCTAACAAAAAAATATTTCATGTGATTATAAATTTATCAAAATATATTAAAAAGATAATTACATCTAAATCTAACTTTTATATTATTTATACATTCTATTATAAGTAGTTTGTGTTTACAAATTTATTAAAGAATATTAAAAGCAAATGCACATTTAATGTATAAGATTACATATACAAAAATATTACAATATTAGTAAAAAAAGATATTTCATAACTCATTAACTATAATAAAATATATAAACATTGTGTATTTTATAAAATTAAAATCTCTAAGTTATATCAATTCAATTATATATTTTTTAAATAAAATATCAAAACTAACTACATATTATATAAAATATTAAATATTTAAAAATATAAATAAAACATTATTAGTAAAAACATATTTCATTATATTTTGTTTATTGTAATATATATTATGTACTGTGAAATATTAAATCTCTAATTATACCAAATAAAACAATATAGATTTAAAATAAAAGATTTAAAAGAATAATAAAAAATTAAAAAGGTTACAACATATATATTTACAAAGCTGAAAAAATAATAGGAATAACAAATAGCAATACTATTTTATATTATTTTAATTTTAAGTATATAAGCATTTTATGTATATACTTTTATTAAAAATATTCACGTAGTACTTGTGTTAATAAAAATAAACTAGCAAGATATAAGTCAAATTAACTCTATTTCTTATAACTATGAAACTTCTTCTATGATAACTGGAAAGATTCTTAAACAACAATAACAAGAGGGTCTCAATTACAATATACTAAAATCGCAAAGGATTTGTTTATCTCTTAATTGAATAATTAAAGATAGATTTCATGAAATATTCCATTAAGAATTAACAAACAATCCCTAGATGAACCCAATCATGTAGGAATGTAAAAATGTAACATCCCGTTTTCAGGGTTATTACGTGGATTTATTTTAGTGGAGATTTAATATATTATTATTGCGTGGGTCCAATGAGAACCCGATTAGTGGATATATACGTGTCGGGTTTGCGAGTTACGTGTCACCGGGTTGCGATATTCGTGGATTAATTGTGTTTATGGGTTTGTGGATTTAAATGGGTTGAGTGGATATTAATTGTGAAATTGGGGTATCGGGTTCGGGTTAGTGGGTCAGAACCCGCTAAAAATGGAAATAATATATGTACGCTTCCTTTTCCCCTTCCTTCCTTATCTAGAAAGTTTTGTGTGTGTGTGTGTGAAGGTGTACGTATGTATGTATGTGCAAATCAGCAAGGAATCATCCTAAATCTCAAAGATTAGTTGCTGAAATCGGAATTGGTCTTCATCTCCCTCCCAATCTCGTGTTCTTGAGCTCAAGGTAAGAAGCTTTCGATTTTGTAGCTTAAATTCGGGTGTGTATGTGGGTATAGTTGTGGAAGTGGTTATTGAGTTAATATGGTGAAATTATATATGGATTTGGGGTGATTTATGTGGCTGAAATCAGTTGGGATGAGGGGTTTATCCCTGGGCAGAATCAGATCGGCGAGCAGGAGGGAGCAGACCGCCAGCGGTCGCGGCCGCGACCTGGGCATCGTGGTCGCGACGCCTGCAGGCTGAGCGCGGGCGAGTTTGGGGCAGGAGCGCGGGTGCGATCGGGGCTTGGGGGTCCGGGTTCGGTTTCTGGTTTGGGGGCTGGATTCTTGTGGGATTTGGGGTCGGTTTTGGGTATTTGGGTCCCGTTGGGGGTGTTTTTGAGTCGGGGCTCCGTTGGGTTTGCTTTTGAGTTCGGGTCGGGTTCCGTTTGAGATGTTGAGTCGTATTTCGTTGGGTTTCCGGGATATTGTTGATATTGTTTTTGGGTCGGGTTTTCATCGGGGTTTTGGGGTTCGGTTGAGATCGTGGTCAACATTTTGATCGGGTTTTCGGGGCTTCGGGTCGGTTATGAGTTGAGTTATAAATTGTTATGTGTATCCTTTGAAATGAGTTTGTGCTAACGGTTGGGATCCGTGCGATTTCAGGGACGAGTCAGCGAGCCGAGCCGAGTTAGAGATTTCGGGATTAGTGGATCGACCAGGTGAGTACCCGAGTTCTTTTCTAAACCGCGGGACAGTTTTCAGAGTCGTGGTTGTGTGGATAGTTTCGTGCATGTGTGTATTGTGTATATTGTGTATTGTGAATGAGACAGGGACGCGAGCACAGGTATGATTCTATTCCTACATATGTGATATATGTGCATGAGATGAGATCCAGTCCGGGGGTCCGTGGTGAGTACCATACGGACGGTGATTCGCGATGGGTTATCGCGCGGGTTGACTGTCCCTAACAGTCCTTGGGGCGTGTATACACGGCAGGGCCTGTAGCCGGTTCGCGCCCGTGCTACAGGGTTGTGACTAACCACCGGTGTACACGGTCGTTAGTTGGGGAAGGGTCCCCCTCAGTGATATTGTGTGCAGGGCTTCGGATCTCATGTATGTGTTCATACCTGTATTGTGATGATGATTGCCAGGGACCAAGCTAGAGATTGATTTGCGTGTATGTGCTACGTGTATGTGTGTTACGTGTATTCTGTGCAGAGTCTAACCCTCGAGTACTCACGAGCTTTCGAGCTTACGTATTCGAGTCTTCCGTGTTCAGGGCATCAGTGACAGGATTTGTAGCCGTGCTTGATGAGCTGGGATCGGGAATCATCTGGGGAGCTTGGTGTTAGTTTTGTGGAATGATCTAATCAGTGTTAATTATGTTAGCAGCTTTTGGGATTATGTAATCAGTGGATTATATGTTGATAGTGTTCGTATAAAAGTTTTAAATTATCAGTGAATTCGGTTTATCCTGTGACGTGTGCATAATTGAGCTATTGCGATATTGCCACCTGTGTATTGAATTGACGTGGCATTTCCGGGATCGGGAGGGGTGTTACAGCATGGTATCAGAGCTTGTGGTTTGAAGTCTGAGTATCAATTAGTGGATGCTTAACTTAAACCTTGTTTCGATCCATGGGGGGGATCCATTGCGATTGATTTTGGTGGAATTAACTAACCTGGCTTAGTGTATGACGCCGGGTGATTTATTAGTGGTTCTCAATTGTTTTGATTTGTGTGCAGATAGTTATAGCAGATCAGGGCGAGGGATCCGGCGCGGGCAAGCCGGAAGGGGACGAGTTCATTCGTAAGTCAGAGCTTTTGGGGGTGTTGACTGAGTTTTATAGACAGCAGAGAGAGCAGGAGCGAGAGCAGGGTCAGGGCGTTGGACCGCGTGCTGGGGGTGGTCCGGATACAGGTGCGGGTGCTTCTTCATCTACGTCTCGACGAGGGGGTTCGTTTAAGGATTTCATGACTGGGAATCCGCCAGAGTTTAGAGGTGGGGGTGAGCCAGGGATGGCTATGGCATGGGAGCGCGAGGTAGAGGCTGCCTTTCGAGTTGCGCATGTGGAGCCGAGAGATATGGTTGGATATGCGGCTTATCTGTTGAGGGGAGGGGCATTGCAGTGGTGGAAATCTATCGAGTCGGCTATGACATCTTCTGCAGCTTTTGCGATGACCTGGGATCAATTTAGAGCTGTGTTCGAGCTGCAGTACATTCCTAGAGACGAGAGGCGGGAGATGGAGCGGCGATTCCTGCATCTGCAGCAGGGTGAGATGACAGTGCAGCAGTACGTGGATCAATTTAATGAGTATTCGCAGTTTGCTACCCATCACATCGCCACCGAGCAGCGAAAGGCCGATGCGTTCATTGATGGACTGCGAGCCGATATCAGGGAGTTTGTCGGGATGCATGAGACGCCTACCTTCGCTAGAGCGTTAGAGATGGCCCGCATCAGAGAGCGGGAGATAGCCAAGCAGAGAGAGGACCCATTCTTTCAGCGCAGGCGTGCAAGGACTCCCGAGCAGTCCTCGAGAGATCGGAGGTATTCCAGAGACGAATCCAGGGAGCGGCGTTCGGGCCAGAGTCCAAGAGATAGACGAGACAGAGATAGAGATAGAGACAGAGACAGGGATAGGGAGCAGAGGTCCGGTGGTCCGGGGCGGAGCCAGAGATCAGAGAGGCAGAGTCAGAGGCAGAGTTCGAGATACACAGAGCAGAGCCAGAGCAGCGTAGGGCAGAGGCCTCGAGATGGAGGCGATAGGGGAGACAGTTCGGTTGGAGATCGGGAGTGCCCGAGATGCCACCGACGCCATAGTGGGCCGTGTGTGCCCAGGTGTTATCGATGCGGTCAGCGTGGGCATGCTGCCGCCACGTGTACAGTCCCGGAGCCGTTGTGCTTCCGTTGTGGGAGACCGGGGCACAGAGTACGAGATTGTCCAGAGATGGGGCCAGCGATACAAGGTATGAGTTCCAGTGAGGCCAGAGCTGAGCCGTCGTCATCCGGTCGTCGTGATTCTCGGGCGCGGGGTCGGGTATTTCAGGCGACTGCAGAGGCAGCTCGAGATGATGCTGATATGGTTCCGGGTATGTCTTTCTGAGCTTGCTTGAGTGTGTGTCAGTTGTGGGACGGGTCATTGGGATGTGTCTGTGATAAGAGTATGTGTTCTGTGGTGTGTGATTGCTTTGTTGTGTTTGTGGTTATGTGGCTCTGTGATAGAGATGTGGAAGGGTTGTGTATGGGCTATATGTGATTGTTGTATTTGGGGTGTATATGTGGAGTTAATGTGCTAGATTCGGGTTTATTGTGATCTGGATTTTTTTCGAGTTCAGAATTGTGCTATGTTAGTGGATTAATTTTGTTGGGCTATGTGCATTATATGAGTGATAATTGCGAATTTGTTGTGATGTGCTAGTGGATTATCATATTGATAGTGGATTTAAATTCTTGTGTGTGCTATCCCTATCTGTGATATTGTGCTTTGCGAGGTGCGTTTATCTGGGTGGTGAAAAGAGTTGAGAGTTCTGTTGTGATAGTGGATTAATCTATTGAGAGTGGATTTAATCCCTTTATGAGTTTAACCATGTTTTTGGGCCTGCGTTAGTGATTCGATGGAGATATCGTTATGTGATGTGTTAGTGGATGACCTGTATGGAGCTATGTGAGTATGTGATGAAAGGTGCGAAGATCGATGGATTGAGATCATATGAGGATTTAGTGGCTTATGAGGTGACGCCACGTGAAGATTCTGTGAATAGAGGATCTATCAGTTGCCGATATGTGAATTAGGGGATTTAACCGAGTTATTAGTGGATTGCCTAATTGAGTTAAAGATTTGAGGGAATTGATTTACTTCGAGAGTTGAAATAAAGATGTGTATCAGTGATGATTATGACATTCAGAGTTCAAATGCGAATTTGTCAAGAGTATTGATAATTATATCGAGAGTTGTGAGTCAACATTTCAGAGATTTGACATAGAGATGTGTAATTGCGAATGGGCTTGCGATAGATTCCGGGGACGGAATCTTTTTAAGAGGGGAGGATTTGTAACATCCCGTTTTCAGGGTTATTACGTGGATTTATTTTAATGGAGATTTAATATATTATTATTGCGTGGGTCCAATGAGAACCCGATTAGTGGATATATACGTGTCGGGTTTGCGAGTTACGTGTCACCGGGTTGCGATATTCGTGGATTAATTGTGTTTATGGGTTTGTGGATTTAAATGGGTTGAGTGGATATTAATTGTGAAATTGGGGTATCGGGTTCGGGTTAGTGGGTCAGAACCCGCTAAAAATGGAAATAATATATGTACGCTTCCTTTTCCCCTTCCTTCCTTATCTAGAAAGTTTTGTGTGTGTGTGTGTGAAGGTGTACGTATGTATGTATGTGCAAATCAGCAAGGAATCATCCTAAATCTCAAAGATTAGTTGCTGAAATCGGAATTGGTCTTCATCTCCCTCCCAATCTCGTGTTCTTGAGCTCAAGGTAAGAAGCTTTCGATTTTGTAGCTTAAATTCGGGTGTGTATGTGGGTATAGTTGTGGAAGTGGTTATTGAGTTAATATGGTGAAATTATATATGGATTTGGGGTGATTTATGTGGCTGAAATCAGTTGGGATGAGGGGTTTATCCCTGGGCAGAATCAGATCGGCGAGCAGGAGGGAGCAGACCGCCAGCGGTCGCGGCCGCGACCTGGGCATCGTGGTCGCGACGCCTGCAGGCTGAGCGCGGGCGAGTTTGGGGCAGGAGCGCGGGTGCGATCGGGGCTTGGGGGTCCGGGTTCGGTTTCTGGTTTGGGGGCTGGATTCTTGTGGGATTTGGGGTCGGTTTTGGGTATTTGGGTCCCGTTGGGGGTGTTTTTGAGTCGGGGCTCCGTTGGGTTTGCTTTTGAGTTCGGGTCGGGTTCCGTTTGAGATGTTGAGTCGTATTTCGTTGGGTTTCCGGGATATTGTTGATATTGTTTTTGGGTCGGGTTTTCATCGGGGTTTTGGGGTTCGGTTGAGATCGTGGTCAACATTTTGATCGGGTTTTCGGGGCTTCGGGTCGGTTATGAGTTGAGTTATAAATTGTTATGTGTATCCTTTGAAATGAGTTTGTGCTAACGGTTGGGATCCGTGCGATTTCAGGGACGAGTCAGCGAGCCGAGCCGAGTTAGAGATTTCGGGATTAGTGGATCGACCAGGTGAGTACCCGAGTTCTTTTCTAAACCGCGGGACAGTTTTCAGAGTCGTGGTTGTGTGGATAGTTTCGTGCATGTGTGTATTGTGTATATTGTGTATTGTGAATGAGACAGGGACGCGAGCACAGGTATGATTCTATTCCCACATATGTGATATATGTGCATGAGATGAGATCCAGTCCGGGGTCCGTGATGAGTTCCATACGGACGGTGATTCGCGATGGGTTATCGCGCGGGTTGACTGTCCCTAACAGTCCTTGGGGCGTGTATACACGGCAGGGCCTGTAGCCGGTTCGCGCCCGTGCTACAGGGTTGTGACTAACCACCGGTGTACACGGTCGTTAGTTGGGGAAGGGTCCCCCTCAGTGATATTGTGTGCAGGGCTTCGGATCTCATGTATGTGTTCATACCTGTATTGTGATGATGATTGCCAGGGACCAAGCTAGAGATTGATTTGCGTGTATGTGCTACGTGTATGTGTGTTACGTGTATTCTGTGCAGAGTCTAACCCTCGAGTACTCACGAGCTTTCGAGCTTACGTATTCGAGTCTTCCGTGTTCAGGGCATCAGTGACAGGATTTGTAGCCGTGCTTGATGAGCTGGGATCGGGAATCATCTGGGGAGCTTGGTGTTAGTTTTGTGGAATGATCTAATCAGTGTTAATTATGTTAGCAGCTTTTGGGATTATGTAATCAGTGGATTATATGTTGATAGTGTTCGTATAAAAGTTTTAAATTATCAGTGAATTCGGTTTATCCTGTGACGTGTGCATAATTGAGCTATTGCGATATTGCCACCTGTGTATTGAATTGACGTGGCATTTCCGGGATCGGGAGGGGTGTTACAAAAAATGCATAGCATCCCAATAATATATAGACCACCCTTGTAACAGCCAACTTTGTGATCCCAGCTTTGAAATAGACTTTTGAGATCAATAAACAAATCGCCAATGCCGCTACAAATACTTGGAGCAGATTTAGAAAGCATTTCCATACAATTTTCACGACAAAAAGTCGATTGATGTATGTATATTTTTCTAGTACTGGGAAACTCGTTTAAGCCTTCCTCGATGACGTAACAGGTCAATCACAAATGTATGTTTATCTCACAACGGAATCCATCAAAGAAGGCCAAAGTGCCAAACTCTTTCGGAAGTTTTTTATGATTCAAAAATACTTGCGAGTTATTAATTCATCAAACATACGTATACGTACAACAAATTTTCTTTATATTGTTGGTTATAACCACATTCGTAAGGAAAACCTAAGTACTTATAAATGTTTAAGAGTTGGTATACGGATCAAAAAAAATTAAAATCGGTTGATTGTTGTATTGTAAAAACATCCTTTATTTTCCAAATCAAGAGTACAGAATTCATGTTACTTGAAAAATTATTCAAGTGTTTCCAATAGAGGTAAATAAGTTGCCATATAGATGAATGTGCTCCTAAAATTGGTAAGAAGAGTAATGGTATGCTCACTCATCTCCTAGTATATAAATGAAATCCCTACGTTGGTTAGAATCATGCATGCACACAAATGGGGAGAGTTCACAAACCTTTTCTTCTAATTCTAGCCATCTTTTTAGTTGTGTTCCAGAGTACAACTATAACACAAGGTACACGACAACTTCTGGAATCGAAAGAGTTCCATGATGAGCACAATAGGGTAGTTATCAAAAATCAACAAGGGGGATTGAGGACAGGAGGACATGAAGACTCCAGAAACGATATTGGTGACGGAGGTGGAGGCGGATATGGTGGTTCGAGAGGTGTAGGGGATGATGGACATGGAAAAGGTTTTGGTGGAGGAGGTGGAGGTGGGGGAGGTGGATATGGTGGTGGTGGCGGCGGTGGTGGTGGTGGTGGAGGTGGTGGACATGGAAAAGATCATGGTGGCGAAGGGGGAGGAGATGGAGGTGGATATGATGGCGGTCATGGAGATGGAAAAGATCATGATGACAAAGGTGGAGGAGATGGGGGTGGATATGATGGCGGTCATGGAGGTGGATGGGATGATCATGGAAAAGATCATGGTGGCAAAGATGGAGGAGATGGGGGTGGATATGATGACAGTCATGGAGGTGGAGGGGATGATCATGAAAAAGATCATGATGGCAAAGACGGAGGATATGAGGGTGGATACGATGGCGATCATGGAGGTGGAGGGTACGATGGTCGTGGAAAAGACCATGACCATGAAGGGGGAGGATACGATGGCGGTAATGAAGGTGGAGGATACGATGGCGGTTATGAAGGTGGAGGGGATGACGGATATGGAAAAGATCATGGCAGCAAAGGGGGAGGATACGATGGCGGTTATGGAGGGGGAGGGGATGATGGATACGGAAAAGATCATGGTGGCAGATACGGCGGAGGTTATGGCGGGAGACCATACACATATCCATACACTGGTGGTTATTGGCCAGGCGGGTATTGGCCTGGTGGTGGGTATTGGCCTGGTGGTGGGTATTGGCCAGGTGGTGGGTATTGGCCTTGGAATTTTGGTGGTTCACCATTATACAATGGTTGGGGATGGAGGCAGTGGCCATGGTGGAGAAATCGGAATGGCGGCTATGGGGCTAAGAAAGGGAAACCAGGCAAGTAGACAAAGGCACAAAGCTGATGCCAAAAAGGAAGTACTTCATGAACTTCTTCCTTTTCATATACATGTAAATCTTCTATATAATGAAATAATCTAATATGCTCTAAAAACATATAAAAGCCTGATGCACATCTAACCGAGTAACCGGTACCAGTCCATGGACAAAATATAGGGTGTGATAACATATTAACATCTGACCTGCCTAAGAGGTACTAGCTGGTCCAGGAAGCAAAAGCCCAATCAGGTTCAGCAGATCCTGGTCCCAAAAAGGCCAGTCTCAGACTCTCAGTTCGTACCATATCTACATGCTATGAACTGCAACACAAAAGGAAGTGTCACATAAACCTGATTTATAAAGCAAGTCTCACCCACAAATGCATATTGCATGAGAAACGAAAATGCCTAAACAAGAAACCATTCGGCTTAAAAACAGCACATAACCAAATACAATGTTTGACATATCTGTGCGAAAGAAGTTAAGCAAAACTGTCTAATAAGCTGCACCAACATAAGTCGATGATAAAAAGAGAAATGTTTTAACACTGCAAGGAGAGCAAGCGCCAAAACAAAACTGTGGTCCTTCAATATTGGGTGATTACTTTCCCATCCCTAAACAAAAACTTTAAAAAAAAAAAATTAAACAACAGATAAAGTCTGCTTCAATGCTGGTCAACAAGGCTCATGATCTTCCTGCATTCAGCCCAACAACGCCCTCGTTGACCACATACCCTGCCAGTACAATAAAGTTAACATTGTCAGTTATATAAAAATGATCGAGTATCAGCAAGTAATGGAAAGTTTTAATAAAAAACCGCATTTACTAGATCAAGTGTTTCGGTTTTGGTAATTATGCACTTAAGTTCAGGAAACAGCTGGAATAAATATGGCAGACTTGTTTGGAAAGCAAATTTATAGATTTTAAATAAACTCAAGTCTAATCAAACACTGCTACTCTGCTAGATGTTTAAAAGATTTTAAAAACACAGGGTCGAGATATCGACAAAGCAACAAGCCTTCATCTTTGAATCTTAGTCTCTATAAAACATTAAATTTTAAAGGGATTGACCCGTTGAACCATTCACTGGCAGACCAAGTTGAATGGTTCAACGGGGAAGCAGAGTTCTAAAACTTGGGTTGTTTGAAGTGCCCCGCTTGGATTCTTACAAGCTGATACAGAAGGGTCAAGCCTTTAAAAAATTTGATTGACATTACTTTCTTATATGATGAAAGGCAGCAAAAAATAAAGTTCTCATATCACTGGGAAAAAGGAATAGGTATACACACACTGAGCTCAATTGGCAGCAGGAAGGTAGATCCTGACAAGTCCCCTCTTGCTGACTTTGCGGCGACAAGTTGGACACTTAGGATCAACATCAATTGCTGTTTTTATGCATTCTTTGCAGAAAATATGACCACACTTTGTGGCGACCTCCTCAGTAAATGGTCCCATGCAAACTGGACAGTTGAAGGTAAGCTCCTGAGGTGGAGGTGGTGGCGACGGTGGTGCATCAGGCTCTGCTCTCTCCTGCAGCAATTATAGAAAGAAACTAATTATAGTTAATATATATTAATTGGTTGCCCACAAAAAAAGCAAGAACCCATAAAAGAATTATACGGGCTAGAGCAAATGATATTTGAAGTCAGAAAAGCTGAATTTGAACAATTCTCCAACAGAAAAAAAGAACAAAGAGTGATGTCAGAGCTTGAGTGGTTAGTCGGAATTTGATGACAAAACAAGAATCGAAATTCTGCACTAATGCATTATGAGAAACTAGAGCCTGAAAAGGAATTTGGGAGTGTTTTGTAATGTAAAAAGATGAAAAATAGAAATTTGTTAATGCATCCTGTGAATTTTTGTTATAATTAGTGCATACTCCGATCGAAAATTCTATATCTGCCACTCGGAAATACATGTCTACATGAATGGCTGTTTCAGCACCAGTACAAGAGATTCAGATGTAGAACGCATATATATGAAGTTCATTATGTATTATAGAAGTTATTTATGAAACACTATAACCGTATTTCAGCAAATGCTCATATATTTTCAAAGAGCTCAGCACAATCTTTGCAGTTTGCTGAAGTATCTGAACAAACCATTCAAAGGGTCAGACAAGTTCTATTTGAACTCCCAAAAACAGCCACTTTTAAACTTTAGAAAAAATCTCTACCATGATCCAACCATGTATCAATTGACATGACAAGAGATAGAACAAATTTCGATGGCGATTCTACCCTACTCAAGCAAACAGCTCTCAACCAAAAGATCAATTTCATACATAATTTTGAATTTTTTTGAAAAGCATATGTTCAATACATCATTTTCTGAGATTTCATTCTAAAATTCTTTTAAAAAAATACATTCTAACTTAAGTTTTTGGTAAAAGCCAACCGTTGGACCCATTGGGCCAAAATTCCACGTCTTTGTGTGTGCATGAGTAACATATGGAAAACCCTTAAGTGAAAGAATTGCATCATATGTGACACCAGAGAGTATGGGTATTACCATGGAACTGCTCATTTCCAGATTAACATAGAGTTCACAGTTGATGACTGGTGGCTGTGAGTTAAATCTTCTTCTTTGGTTGCGCTGGTTACCAACCCTAGCAGAGGTTTCCTCTGCAGTTTTAGAATCACATAAGATAATTGCAACATAAGAAAAGAAAGATATCTCATACATGCTCAAATATAAATATTAAATACCAACAGAGAAAGAAAAAGTAGCCCTTCATGTTTCATACAGATCATACCACCTTCGCTCCAACTATGGAGAGGTTATCACAAGATTATCTTCCAGTGATTTATTATTTGAAACTGAAAGCTTTACATACCATGTATCTTTATAAGTATTGTTATTTATTACTTCTTCCATCCCAAAATAAGTGTCAACATTTCCTTATTTATTTGTCACAATATGCATGCCCACAGAATAATTATAATTTATATGATTCCAACTATACCCTCAATTATGAGACCAAGAAAAAAGAGCTAACCTTTTCAAGGTAATTGGTAAATAAGTAAATTTTCATTTGGTTGATGAAAAGTTGTAATCATTATACATTCCTAGAATACGTGGGATGAAGGGACCTTTTTTTTTTGTATTTAAGAAAGTAACAACCATTGTTTCATATTATTAAACAATTGAGATCTCAATTTTCACATTTCTTATTCAATCATATCACTAAAGATATGGATACAAATCAAGAGTTGTACCTTCATTACTATCATAAGTTTATCACATTTTCGTTGGAAAACTATGAAGTTGTTAATGTGAACGTAATATAATAAATTGTGGAAGTTCGAACTATATTATGAAAATCTCAAATTAGCAGCCACAACAGCAATAACTGAACGGTTAAAAGAAACAGTATTTATTAAAAAACATTATTTAAAGCACGTCTCAAAACCAAATCAATAAAGTAACATGCAAACGTACATTTTCCAACAGGAGAATAGAAACACCTAGGGTCAAGAGGACAAGGTATGATGCCTACACCAAGATGGTTAGAAATCTAATTCCCTTGACATGCACGCAAAGTCATAATATCCAAAAGATTGTCATTAAAAAAATGGAATATACCGATTCTATAAAGAAGCCTTTTAGGGTTCTATGAAACCCTTGTTCGATTATGCTAGTAGTGACCTGACTAAAACTGAATATACAGGACTATAATGTACTAATGTAGTACTATCAAGTGGCTAATATTTTAAATCATAGATTATGACAATGAACCTTTCTGCAACCAAGAAGAACCACATAAGAAGTAGGGCATGTTTAGAGCCAGCAGTAGCATTTACCTGATTCCACATCAACCACCGGAGTCCTCCCAAGAATTCTTCGAGAATTGTTTCTAGCCTGACAGAAGATAAATGCAGCTAAATAATCTGAATACGTTATCATAAAGAAAATCTGTCAAGCATTGTTTTTTAGTCTATAACACAGAATGTACTTGTTCAAAAGCTCTAGGCGATGATATGATAACATCATCATCTAAGTCCTCAAGGACCTCAACATCGATCGGTAGAGGTGCAGATCCTCGCAGCTGAACACCACGCCTAACTGGAGGAGACAATGGAAGAACTGGCACATGCACACGTCGAACCTGAGGCATAGGAATGCCAGGCTGATGACCTGATGAATAGCTTAAAGAGATGATTGGACCTTCTACCAGCTCCTGGTCTTCGTTTGGGGGGATATCGTTGAGATCCACATTAAGCAGCTTCCTTCGTCGCCCACCCCTAGAGTACATGATAGTGTGCCCAAATGTGCTCATGGTGTGCTGATCCACGAGGCCCAAACTCCCCTGAAACAAGCATTCACAAAAATGGAAAAGTTCATACACAACTTTAAAATCAAGACAAGTATACGTTACTAATATATATATATATATATATATATATATATATATATATATATATATATATATACACACACACACACACACATACATATATCTAGCACAACAAACAGTAGCATTCAAACTCCAAATAAAATTCACCTAAATCTATTGCAAAGGAAAGTTATGTTAGATTGTCTCCCTTTTTATTGTCAATGAAACTTCAGCACTGAGAAATGGTGATTCCTACTTTCCTGTTAAACATCATTGAACATGACAACATACCTAATAAAAGTTTCAGATTTAATGAATATATATGAGCTTAACCAAAAAGTTGTACTTAAGGGAGAATCCATCCACAGTTTCTAATAGAAATGACTGCGTAACTGTTCTTCAACCTAGACACCAACAAACGAAGTGAAACAGAAGTTACATGAAACTATAACATCTGGCATTTAGAAACCAGTTTTAGTGTTATAGATATGTACTTATTCACAATCAAGAACGGCCATTCGCAACGACTTATGGTCAAATATATTAAGAATCAGAGAACTAGATCTAAATCTAAAACAACACAAATATATGTTAATCATTACTTCTACTCGTTGAAATAAACCCTTTCTTTCTAGATTCCAATCCATGATCCACATGCGAAAGATGACAATCTACAACATATAACCAAAGAGCCTATACTGCAATAGACTTTCTTTCTATTAATGTAAGTTCAAAGATCTCATTCGTTCGATATGATTCATTTATCTTTGACTGATAAAGTATCATCAGAGATGTAATTGCCAACAAAATAAAAGATCATTACTGAAGAGATATATAAACTAGCTGGACTGCAAGGGAATATACACATATTGTTATAAATTTTTAACAGTCAGACTGCCAAATAAAACTTCAGATGGGCACCACATTATCCCTTAAAACCTTGATAGAATTTTCATTTATTCTAACATTTTTAGCATCCCATTTACCAGCAAAATGTTTCTGAATCTGAATCAAAGGATTTGAACGATAAATAAAACATAAGAATTTAAAACCCCCTCCCTCCCAGCCCCAGCCCCCTAGCCATACATATGCATCATGATCATTCATACTTCTCTTGTCAAAGTTCTGATTCATTAAAATGAGGAAAAATAAAAAAAGACCTTTGAATCAGCTAAAAACTTCAAATCGTCACTAAAACCCTAAATCCAAAGTTTTTATGTGTTTCAAGGAATCACCCACACATAAACTGCCCCATGATTTTAGGTGTGAGATCCGAGTATAGGACAAAAGGTGCTCAAATGGGTGCATTTTCTAATTTTCCAATACCTTAAAAAACACAAAATCCAGAAGGAAGACATCCAAAAGCAATCAACCTCAGTTTCTTTCACTCAAAATTCATTATTCAGAGTCATAAAACTAAGGCGACCATAAAAGGCACAAGCTTATCCATAATTGATCAAATCAACATAGCATGTACCACCATGCTTCAACGCCTCCCCAACTCACAGAAGGAAGAAAATAACACTTGCTTTAAGTATGAATACGAATTTGAGAGAAATTCGTAGCGATAATATGCAATCATTTTCAACAAATTAATTGAAGGATAAACATGCTAACTTTCTAGCAGGAAATTTTGAGATAACTTCGTGATCAACCATGTAACAAATTACGACACATTTCAGAGCAAAAAAACCGATTTTCAATAGAATCCTAAGTAAACAAGTTAAGCAACAAATCGCCACAAAATGAAGTAAAAATATAAACATTTACGAAAAAAAAAAATTGGCCATCAAATGATTGATCCCAATGAGGATTGCAAATTCCACTGAAAATAACAAAATGAAATCGAAATTCAACCTGAACTACAGCGTTTCTCGAATGATTGAAAACCTAGAGCGAGAAAATGATGAACAAATAGAGAGTTCAGAGTTCTCAGCCCTTTCTAGGGTTTATGAAGAAATTGAAAGGGGGGAAATGTATATATAGGGATCCAAACGGTAGTCCTGATAAACGGGTCGGGTCGGTGGATGTCTAAAAGCAAAACACGTCTCCTGAGAAGACGCCACGTCACGTGTCGAAAAACTAGCGTTTTACCCGCGGGAATTTGATTTTGCAAATACTACACTTTACTACCCTCGACTTTTAGATTTTACAAAATCTAAGTAAATGGATTTGGTTATTAATTGTTAGTTAATGCACATTAAAAACCAAATTTTGACGTTGAATACTAAATTAATTGGTAAGTAAAAATCAACTACTTTAAAAAAGGAAAATGATTGATGTCTGATACATTAACCTAAAGATATGTTTAACAATGTGGTGATGACACATACATTTTAAAATCAAATAAGAATATACGAAGGAAAAAATTAAATGCATGTATCAATAAGTGAATGGATCAGTAATGTGTTTGACAGATTAATTAAGTTGTTGGTATATTGTTACTCTTTTAAAAAATATATATTGTTTGTTAATTTATATATCTTTATTTATTGTTGTATATCATTTGTTATTCTTTAAATTTATATATGGTTTTGTAAATAATAATATAATGATTATTATTTATTTTTCTAGACACTAGCCCTCATTATTTATGTGAATAATGATAATGATTGTAAGTTTTAATGTTGCTTTTTCTTAAAAATTCATAATATTAATATCAATTTTACACGAAATTTAATAGTGACACGTAAAGTTAAAATAAGAATATGAGACAATTAACACGGATTTAATAAATGTAAATAATATTTTATTCAGTGGTGTGTATTTCATTTTATTTCTTCTTGAATCAAATAAATGCAAGTTACAACCACGTTTTTTAAGGCAATAAATTGGCTTTTCTATTTTGTATTAAATGTGATATATATACATATACATGTGTGTATAAAGATGGGGTTCAATGGAAAAGCAACATGCATCGGAAAACCTTGGAAAACCTCCATGCATCACAATTTTCGTATGATGCATCAAATTCCTGCGTGATGCATCACCTTATCCAATGGCTATAAAGTGGTTTCCGAGTTTTCCGATGCATATAGGTTTTCCATTTAACCCACCCATATATATATAGAGAGAGGGGAATTCAATGGAAAACCACAATGCACCTGAAAACTTGTGAAAACCGCACTGCACCACCACAAATGCATCAAATTCCCCGCGTGATGCATTAAAATCCCGTGTGATGCATCAAAATTTCCGCGTGATGCATCACCTTATTTACGATCATGCCACCGCCTTTTTCATGAAATGCACCAAATCAGACGGTATGCGTAGGTTTCAATAGTTTTCAGGTTTATATTGGTTTTCCATTGAACTCACCCCTGTATATATATATATATATATATATATATATATATATATATATATATATATGTATGTATGTATGTATGTATGTATGTATGTATGTATGTATGTATGTATGTATGTATGTATGTATGTATGAGATCCATTGTGAACAAATAAAAAATACATATAAACATTTATATGTAACACCCACATTTCTCACACAAATGTCACGTCAATAAACAATCATAAGTGGCAATATCGCAATCATCTCAAGGCACACATGTCACAGGATTAGCGGAAAACACTATTAATTAAAACTTTAACATACAAGCTGTCATACATCAAGTCACATGCTGAAGCAGATATACACAACTGGATTATCTGATAGACACTAACTACCGATAGCTAACACAGTGCTGATCAAGTGCAAGATACAGATAACATTTCTGAAGTCTAATATCAAAAGACAGTCAACACACGTAACTCTAAACTGCCACGATCTCTACTTCGGCTGCTGCGGCTGCGACTGTGATCCCACGGTATGGCTGCCTGAGACACGGAATACTCGAAAACATAAGCTGGACAGCTCGTGAGTACGCGAGGGTTAGACTCTGCAGATAAGAACACATAATATGCACAACACAAGGCTCAACACATAAATCACAACTCAATGCACTACACGTATCTCTGCTCAAAGGGGACACCGTTCCACAGCTAACAGGCCGCACACAGCAGCGGTTAGCTCACAATAGGCACAGGAGCGACCTGGCGATAACACTGCTGTATATATACAGTCTCATACTTCATGACTGGTTAGGGACAGTCAGCCTGCGCGATCACCTATCGCGGACACCTGCAACTCAAACACATATAGCACGTATATGGTAGAATAGATCATACATGTGCGCTATACTCGGTCTCATACACAACATATCACAACACACATATATATAGGGTAGAATCCACTAATTATTAACCCGGAGACACGTTTCACTCAATCTTGACACGTTAAATCCACGAAACGGAATTTAATTGAAACAACGCAATAATATTAAAATAATGAGCCAATAAATTAAATCCACGTACCAGACTCAATTTCGGGATGTTACATTATATATATAAACAAGTGTTATTATTCATATGTTTCAATTTGTTTATAAAAGTATCTGCAACAAGATTCATAACATTTAAGAGATTCATAACAATATTTGTAACAAGATTCAACAAAATTTCATAGAATTCAACAAATTTATAGAATCCAACAATATTAATAGGTTAATGCAACAAGATTCAAAGTCATCTTATGGTTGTTCGTAATGTTCAAAACGAATAAAGTGTTCACAAAAGATCATTTGTGTGTGTGTGTGTGTATATATATAATATGGTTTGAAAAAGTATTACTCATTATGCAGCGCACCAGAAGGTAAAACATTTTAAAAAATTTAGAAATTCATAAACATGTTTTAATTAACATTATAAATATAATATGTAAATTTCACATACATCCATATCTTCTAACTTCTTAAATATGATGTGAACTTAGACATACATTAATTTACATTCATGTGAACGTGAACGTACAATTATGTGATACATGATTTCATGCACTTAGAATGTATGATTGTTCGTGAAATTTATATATTATCTTCGTAATATTTAATTATTAAAAAATTTTCAAAAAAAATTATTTTTAAGAGTTGTATCTATAGATGCGTTGTGTAATAAGTGATAATTACTAAAACAAACACACAGATATATATATATATATATATATATATATATATATATATATATATATATATATATATATATATATATATATATATATATATATATATATATAGATTTGGGTTCAAATGAGTACCACTAGTTTTGCGAAGTACCGGAGGTACCTCGCTTAAAACCATTTTTTTTGAAATTCTTTTTCATAATCATGTTTAAATTAATAATATAAGACTACTTGCAAAAAATCACACCTAAACACACACTATAACTATGTGAAACGTGCAAGTTCACATGAACTGCACTGTTGTGAATGTATGTTCACAGCTAAGCATGTTCACATGAATTTTTTCATGTTCACATGACTTTTAAGAGGCTAGAAAGTGTGAATGTGTGTAATTCTTTTACGAATACGCTTATATTATTTGTATCTAAATTAATATGAAAAAAAATTAAAAAAAAAGATTTTTTTTCGGAGCATGTTCACATCTAAAACCCGTGTGTTCACAGGTACTCACGGTACTCAGCATTTTTTAGGTACTCACACGAACCATATTCTATATATATATATATATATATATATATATATATATATATATATATATATATATATATATATATATATATATATATATATATATATATAGGGGAGGGTTCTTCTAAGAACCATAAAAAATGTGGGAACCTAAGAACCTATTATGGCCATTGGATTAATGATAATCAATGGTTGATATATTGGATGACAATTTTGTAATTATTTTGAACTTTGATAGTGGAGAATCTTGAAAATGTGTGAAAAGGGTATTTTTGGAAGAAAAAAAATCTGCTTTTTCTATTTCTCTCTCTTACTTTTTTTCATTTTCATTTTATTTTTCTTTTATTATAATTGATTTTTAAAGTAAAAAAAAAACGTTTTTTATAAAAAAATTATTTTTTCTATATAGAAAATTATTAATAGCTAAAAAACTAGCGTATTTTGTATAGAAATATTATATGTCTATATAGAATTTTTTTTTTCTATATATAATATGTTAACGGACATATTCTATGTACATTCTACGTAGAATGTCATGCATTCTACGTAGAATGACATTCAATCTACGTAGAATGTCGTGTAGATTGTCAAATACCATATATTCTACGTAGATTACTTGATAAAATATATCAAAAACACATTGAAACAAAAAAAAGATTTCATTTAGACATTTTATCAAACACTTGGTATGCAACTGATATAAAATATACCAAAAAGACATTGAATAGTAATGTTAATCTACATAAAAAGATATAGAAATGTATAAAAAAACATAAAAATATATGAACTATATAAGAAACATAACATTCTACATAGATTATGTGTGATTTTTTACAAGTAGTCTTGTATTATATTCTATTTAGATTATTATTTAATCTACGTAGATTATCATGTAATCTACGTAGATTATCACGATAAAACATCCAATAACTATTACAATCATTATAAATCTAATATCTTACAAATAATCTTCATTATAAAACATGAAAAATGAATCTGTCATATTCTATGTAGAGTATCGACGAACATATTATATGTACAATCTACGTAGAATGTCATGCATTCTACGTAGAATGACATTCAATCTACGTAGAATGACATTCAATCTACATAGAATAACATGCAATCTACATAGAATGATATGCAATATACGTAGAATGGCATGCAATCTACATAGAATGGCATGCAATCTACGTAGAATGACATGCAATCTACGTAAAATGTCGTGTAGAATGCCAATTATCATATATTCTACGTAGATTATTACATGATAAAATATACCAAAAACACATTGAATAGTAATGTTAATCTACATAAAAAGATATAGAAATGTATAAGGAACATAAAAATATATTAAATATATAAGAAACATAACATTTTACATAGATTATGTGTGATTTTTTACAAGTCATATTGTATTATATTCTATGTAGATTATGATGTAATCTACGTAGATTGTCATGTAATCAACATAGATTATCATGTAAAACATCTAATAACTAATACATTCATTATAAATATAATATCTTACAAATAATTTTAATTATAAAATATGGAAAATGAATCTGTCCAATGTACGTAGATTGTACATAGAATATGTTCGTCGATACCCTACATAGAATGTCACTCAATCTACGTATAATGACATTCAATCTACGTTGAATGGCATGCAATCTACGTAGAGTAACGACGAACATATTCTATGTACAATCTACGTAGAATGTCATGCAATCTACGTAGAATGACATTCAATCTATGTAGAATGACATGCATTCTACGTAGAATGCCATTCAATCTACGTAGAATGTCATGTAGAATGTCAAATATCATATATTCTACATAGATTACATGATAAAATATACCAAAAATACATTGAATGTTAATGTACATTTAAATAAAAAAATATAGAAATGTATAAGAAACAAAAAAAATATATGAAATATATAAGAAACATAACATTCTACATAGATTATGTGTGATTTTTTACAAGTAGTATTCTATGTAGATTATCATGCAATCTACGTAGAATGACATTCAATCTACGTAGAATGTCATGCAATCTATGTAGAATGTCGTGTAAAATGTCAAATATCATATATTCTACGTAGATTACATGATAAAATATATCAAAAACACATTGAAACAAAAAAAAAGATTTCATTTAGACATTTTATCAAACACTTGGTATGCAACTGATATAAAATATACCAAAAATACATAGAATAAAAATGTTAATCTACGTAGAATGACATTCAATCTACGTAGAGTATCGACGAACATATTCTATGTACAATCTACGTAGAATGTCGTGCAATCTACGTAGAATGACATATTCTAACAACTAATTCCAGAAGACAGAATACTAATTCCAGAAGCAGAGTTTGCAAAATTTCAAGGGGAAAAAGTGATACTTACCAGTAGCAGTAGGCTATAAAATTTCAAAGACCAACAAAGTTGCAGCAATCTGCACGAATTCAAGGAGCAAAAAACATAAATATTAACTCATAATTAAGGTACTCTATCATCAAACAACATGAGTTCAATCCAGTATCCACCAATAATCATTAACACTTCAATTAGGGTTTACGAAGCAAGAAAAAAAAACAAAATACATTACCATAATAACCACAAATCGATTAAGGAGTATAACCTGAAATTACTAACCGAATCGGGAGGAAGGAACAACTTATTACAGCCGTATCAGTCGGAAACTTGATTACAACTGATTACAGCCGTATCGATGTACAGAGGAAGAGAATAAAGGGTTTACGATGGGTTGGGGGAACGAGAGGAAGGTTTACGATGGCCGTAGAGAGGAAGAATGGTGGGAGGAAAGATCGATCGATGTACAGGAAGAGAGGTTCGATCGGCCTTAGAGAGGAAGAAAGGAACGAGAATAGGTTTTGATTTTTAAGAAATTAAAATCAATTTTATTGAGATGGAAGCAAATAAAAATTATGGGGGGAAAGTAATTGGCACAACGTATTTGTCACGGAATGGAAAATTGTCTTAAAAAATTAGGTCATTTGAGTCCGTTAATGCAAAACTGTTCCAAATGCAACATATTTGGATGGGAAATTTTTAATCAGTGCCAAATACATAGTTAATTGGCACTTTAGTCAAATGTGTGCCAAATACTAGTATTTGGCACTATTTATTTGCCTTGCCAAAAACATTTGTGCCAAAAACCCCATTTTCTTGTAGTGAGAATGAAATTCAATCTACGTAATCGTGTAGAATGTCAAGTATCATATATTCTACGTAGATTAAATGATAAAATATACCAAAAACACATTGAAACAAAAAAAAAAGATTTCATTTAGACATTTTATCGAACACTTGGTATACAACTGATATAAAATATACCAAAAACACAATGAATAGTAATGTTAATCTAGAAAAAAGACATAGATTTGTATAATAAACATAAAAATATATGAAATATATAAGTAACATAACTATCTACATAGATTATGAATAGTAATATTAATCTACATAAAAAGATATAGAATTATATAACATTCTATATAGATATTAATATTTCTATATAGAATACATTAATTTTTTAGTAATTAAATAATTTTTTATATAGAAAAAATTTATTTTTTTTTTATAAAAAATGTTTTTTTAATATTAAAATCAATTCTAATGAAAGAAAGAGAAAATGAAAATGAAAAAAAAAAGTAAGAGAGAGAAAGTGAAAAAAAGATGCATATAATAAAAAAAGGTGGATAGAGAAAGATAATATTTTTTATTCCAAAAATACCCTTTTGATCCAAGGGCTCTAAAAGGTTCTTAGGTTCTCACAATCTTTAAGGTTCTTAAAAGAACCTCTCCCTATATATATATATATAGGGGTGGGTTCAATGGAGAACCTTATGCATCGAAGAACCTTGGAGAACCACAATGCATCGCTAGAAAAACTGAAATGCATCACGTAGAAATCGATGCATCACGCGGGAATTTGATACATCAAGTTGAAATGATGTAAAAATCGATGCATCACTCGAGAATTTGATGCATCACGTGGAAATAATGATGCATTACGGGGGAATTGTGATGCATTTGTGGTGGTGCATGGAGGTTCTTCAAGGTTCTTCGATGCATGGAGGTTCTCCATTGAACCCACCTCTATATATATATATATATATATATATATATATATATATATATATATATATATATATATATATATATATATATATATAGGGTTGGGTTCACATAAAAACCCTCCAAAACGCACAAATTTATACATCAAATGCACAATTTTAAAAATTAAATTTATAACTTAAAACCATTATTGGTTTTCAATATTAATAAATATCATGATCTAACATTAAAATTATCTTTAAAATTTAAATTTATCAAAATTTACACTAAATGCACAAATTTGAAAATTAAATGCACAAAATTTATCAAACGCACAAATTCGTACATAAAGTGGATAAATTTATTATGATATGCGTAAATTTTCATATCAAATTAATAAATTTATAAAGTGTATAATTTTTTAACATTAAATGCATAATTTTATACATTAAATACACAAATTTTGGAGAGGTTCTCACGGTAATGAGGGTTCTTACCGGAACCCAACCATATATATATATATATATATATATATATATATATATATATATATATATATATATATATATAGAGAGAGAGAGAGAGAGAGAGAGAGAGAGTGTGTGTGTGTGTGTGTGTAATGGGATCATTCACATCCTAAACTTAATAGTCTTGATTAAATAGATTAAGTATGGAATTAGTGAAAAAATATTTATATTAGTAAATTATTAAGTCGGGTAAAAATAGAAAATTTTGGTAATAGCAAAAAAAATTGACATTAGCAAAAAAAATGTTGTATTTCTTTGAATTAAAATAACAATAATATGATTAATTTTAGATCACAAAATTTATACCATAAATACAAAAATTTCATACTCTTTCAAATGAGATCAGTAACGATATATTGATTTTGAAAAAAAAAAATTACGTGTTTATGTTTTGTAAAAAAAAATACCTCGATATTATCCAACATATCATATCAAGATCATTTATTGACGAAGTAACAATATATATCATATGTGATTACTATTGCATTGAATATATAACATATATTTAACATCAAATATTTAAACAATATGATTACTATTAGAATTCATTGAGTGATGTTTATGTTTTATTGCTTAAATCCACTTGATATTCATTATAATCGCTTCTTTATTGCTATCATCTGATTTTTAGGGAGAAGAATTCCAAGTGATTACTTCTCTTGATCTTTCATTATCTTGTGCTTTTTCCTTCCGTGTGTTAATCAAGTGTTGTGATATATTATTCTAGATTTTAATTAAGTGTTTTGTTATCTGCTAAATACCCATTTCAATTGCAACTAATTATTAACTGACATTGGTATTTTCTATATTTCATTTTAGTTACAATGTTCGATATCCGGACTTATCTAAACTATACTAGTATATGTACGTGATACTTGGCTATTTGTCCGTTAATTTAGCTTATTTATTTTTTTATATTTTATTAAAACAGAAGGTGTGCTAACGACACATCATATATATATATATATATATATATATATATATATATATATATATATATATATATATATATATATATATATATATATATATATATATATATATAGGGTTGGATTGAGTTCCAGTAAGAACACTCATTACCGTGAAAACCACTTTAAAATTTATGCATTTAATGTATAAAATTATGCAAATGTTAAAATTTATACATTTGATAAATTTATGCATTTGATATAAAAATTTACGCATATCATGATAAAATTGTCCACTTTATATACGAATTCATTCATTTGATAAATTTTGTGCATTTAGTGTAAATTTTGATGAATTAATTTTTAAAAGTAATTTTAATGTTAGATTATAATATTTATTAATATTGAAAACCAATAATGGTTTTAAGTTAAATTTTTAATTTTTAAATTTGTGTATTTGATGTATAAATTTATGCATTTTGGAGGGTTCTCACGTTCTCACGGACTTGAAGGGTTCTTATATGATCCCAACTATATATATAATATAAGGGAATCATGTAGAAAATAACGTACTTTCAGTATTTTTTCGAATAAGTCATTTTACTAAAAACGTTTCCATAAAAGTCCCTCAACTTAATAATGTTTTCGTAAAAATCACTGCACATAAAGTGTTTCAATAAAAAACCTTTAACTTAACAAAAATATTATGAAAAAACATCTGAAAAATATTTAAAAATCTTATAAAACAACACAATTCGTAAAAAAATTTAAGAATGACTTTTATGAAAACATTTCTGTTACAGTGACTTAATCTAAAAATATCTAAAGTGTGTTTGTTTTTTGTATAATTTTTCCCATATATCTAATACGTACTGTTCCATATGCAACAACCAATAGTTATAATTTAAAATGCAATACATTTAAAGCTAATATCTAATCATGTATCAGGAAATAAGTATTTTTTTTTTTTGTTTTGCTATCACGTAAGTATTTAATTTTTAAATCCATTAAATTATTGCGTTGAAATTAAAGTTTTAATCGTAGAATTGAAAAGAAAAGGAATATACTTTTTTTATATAAAACCAAAATGCTAGATTATTAATCTACGTATTATGGTGAACGTTTTAGTACAAATTATTCACCTTAATACATACATATATACACACATATGGTTAGTGAGGGTACCACTCATTATGCAGCGCATCAGAATATATCAATCTTTAAAAAAAATTAATTTTTTTTAATAAACGTTTTTAATTAACATTATAAAGATGATATGTAACGTTCACATATATTCACATCTCCTAACTCCTTAAAACTTACATAAATTTGTTTGTATGTGAACGTACATTTGTGTGATGCATTATTTCATGTACTTAGAATGTGTGAATGTACGTGAAATTTATATATATCATATTTGTAATGTTAATTAAAACATGTTTATGAAAAAAAATTCAAAAAAATTATTTTTAATAGTGATACATTTTGATGCATTGCATAATAAGTGTACTCACTATATATATATATATATATATATATATATATATATATATATATATATATATATATATATATATATATATATATATATAGGGAGGTTCAATTGAGAACTTTTATGCACCGAGGTACAAAAGAACTCATATCATCCATTAGATCAAAAAATTGTATAGATTAGATTAATGACAAAAGGGTAAATAGTTGGACAATTTGTTGCATCTTGTGCATTATAGAATAAAACAAAGAAGGGCATTTTGGGGAATGTGCACACCTCATTAAATTTAATATTTCAACAAATAATCAAATAATAAATGCTAAATAAATTCAATTGATACATTTCCAAATTTAACAAAAATTACACAAATTCAAAAAAAAGATGAAAGAGATCGATGCATTTCATCGTAATCGTGTTTATTTATGCATCGTGTTCAAAAAAGATGCATTTAACAAAAAAAATACACAAATTCATTATGCATCGTGTTCAACTTGTTCATCATTCATCTATGCATCGTGTTCGTCATCCATATTTTTTCATTCATGTATACATCGTGTTCAACTTGTTCATCATTCATCTATGCATCGTCATTGTTCATCATCCATTTATGCATCATCATTTTTCGTTGTTCATCGTTCATCATCCATCTATGCATCGTCATTGTTCATCATCCATCTATGCATCATCATTATTAATCGTTCATCATCCATCTATGCATCGTGTTCTTCATAATCATCATCGGTTGCATCTCTTGTTCATGTTCATCATCATCGTTGTTCATCGTTAATCTTCGTCTTCAAATCATCATCACCATCAAAATCATGAAGAATACGATTAGAGAGAAAATGAGAGGGGGAGAGGGAGAGAGAGAGAGAGAGAGAGAGAGAGAGAGAGAAATGTGGAGGAAAATGAGGAATTTAGTTACTATGAGATTTTAATTCAAAATGTAACTCCTAAGTATCTTTTAATGATTTTTAAAAATAAATTAATTACCATATTTTTAGTTTTCCCTAAATGCCCTTTATGCACCATTGTTAGATTATCTTATGCACAAAAGTGCCTCGAGGTGCCCCGATGCACAAAAGTTCTCAATTGAACCTCAATATATATATATATATATATATATATATATATATATATATATATATATATATATATATATATATATATATATTTATATATATATATAATACTAAATACATGGTTATTAATTTAAATTATAAAAGTAATTAAAAGACATTTATGAGTTAATTTCGGGAATTAAATTCCTCATTAACTACATTCCATTAAATACTCCCCTTTTATGAGTTAAAAATAAATACATATTATACCAACAATATTAAATATTTAAAAAATCATAATACAACATTAAATAAAACATATTTTATAACATTTTGTTTATTGTAATAAATATAAAACTAAAAATTTTAAATATCGATTAAATATATAATTTTTAAATTAAAAAGTTAGAATAAGGTTTAAAAAAGTAATTACTATTTACACATATTAGAAAAGATAGATAAATAATATTAATGACAAATAACGATACTATTCTTATGTTTTTTTTATTATTACATACATTTTATGTAACCAATTGTTTATTAAAATTATTCATGTAATATGTGGGTTCACAGACTAGTAATAATAATAAATATGGATGATAACAAATGTTGGATAGAGTTAATGATCTATTAATATTTGTTGATTTTAAAAATAATAAATTATATTTATCTTTTATTTTTTATTTTTTTCTAAAAGAACAATTTGTATTTATAATTTATGGTGAACCGTGAAGATGACACGTTAATGTATTTTTTTTTATTATATACTAGCTTAGAACATATGCATTACGTTGATACGTGGTAATCTTTAATAAATAATTGCTTACATGTATATAAACTTAAATTATAACATAAAAATATTAAATTATAAAAGTAATTAAGACATTTATGAGTTAATTTCAGGAATTAAATTCCTCATTAACTACATTCCATTAAACACTTCCCTTTTATGAGTTAAAAATAAATACATATTATACAAACAATATTAAATATTTAAAAAATCATAATACAACATTAAATAAAGCATATTTCATAACATTTTGTTTATTGTAATAAATATAAAATTAAAAATTTCAAATATCGATTAAATATGTAAATTATAAAATAATAAGTTAGAATAAGGTTTAAAAAAGTAATTACTATTTACACATATCAGAAAAGATAGATAAATAGTATTAATGACAAATAACGATACTATTCTTATATATTTTTTTTACATACATTTTATGTAACCAATTGTTTATTAAAATTATCCATGTAATATGTGGGTTCACAAACTAGTAATAATAATAAATATGGATGATAACAAATGTTGGATAGAGTTAATGATCTATTAATATTTGTTGATTTTAAAAATAATAAATTATATTTATCTTTTATTTTTTTCTAAAAAAACAATTTGTATTTATCATTTATGGTGAAACGTGAAGATGACACGTTAATGTATTCTCTTTTATTATATACTAGCTTAGAACCTATGCATTACGTTTGTAACATCCCGATTTTGAGATAGGTACGTGGAATTATTTCATTGGATTAATTATTTAATTTGGGATCCGGGGATATAAATTTGTATTTTGGGGTATCGGGATCGGATATTGGGTGCTGGACCGAGTTTTAGTCCAAACGTATAAAAGGGAGAGCTCTTTGGATGCTTGCTTTCATTTTCATATATCCGAGTTTCAATTTGAGAGTGTATGTGTGTGTATTGTGAATTCCAGCAGCAAGAAATCGAAGCTTCAGCTTGTGATTTGGATTCTTGATCTCCTTCTTCTTCCTTTGGAGTTTGAAACCATATTGAGGTAAATTTTAAGCTAAATTCTTGAGAATCAATGTTAGCAATCGTGGAAAAGAGTTGAATTGAGTTTATTTGTGTTTATAAGTAAATTCGGGTATGTATTCGTGATTAAAATTGAGCTGAAATGGATTAAAGGGATAAATCCCGAGCTGTGCCGAAAACAGAGCATTTCTGGTTCTGTTCGTCCGTGAGCGCGACCGCGATCCCCTGATCGCGGGCCGCGATGTTCTTGAGATGATCGCAGGCGGTTTGAGCCCGAGCTCGGACCGCGATGTGAGCTCGGCCGAGTTTGAGGTCAGCTCGGCCGCGACCGCGATAGGGTCAGTGCGGCCGCGATTGATTGAGTTCGGCCGCGATGCGGCTAGGGTTTCGGGTCGGGTTTTCGGGTTTTGTGAGTTGTGTATTTGGGTCCTTGGGGTCTCGAGAGTTGTCGAGAATTGTGTATAGAGTTGTTGGGTTGAGTTTGTAATGTTGTGTTGTGATATTGTGTTTCAGGGTCTTGTGTTGACAGGGTAGGGAAAGGACAGGGAACCGAGACTTAGTTTATCTAGCTGAGCAGGTGAGTTTGCATGTTTTTCTTGAGATACTTGTACGATTATTTATTAATACTTGCATGATCTTTTACTGAGCTTTTACGAGATATCATGAGTTTCTTACGAGTTTTATTGAGATATTATCATGCATACTGTGCTTTATTGAGAACTGTGTTTTATATATATGAGATTTGGGACACTTGAGCTGTTGAGATACTAAACCGTACGGCTGGGCAGGGATTGGGTCGCTCCCAACTCCCTTTCGAGTTCCTGACGACTGCTTTGTGCGGTCTAGGGATTTGGTACGTGGGCCTATCCACGCGAGTTGAGCTACCTTGTGGGATCTCATATACTTGTTCAGTAGAGAAGGCTGAACGTTTTATTATTGAGCTTACTTTTTATTGAGATTTATAATCGTACACTAACCCTTGCATTCTCACCAGCTTTAGCTGACCTGTGTGTGTTGTTGTGTGTATTCCAGGTGACCGGACTGTTAGTAGGCCTGCTGCACCAAAGTAGGTTTACACCATCTTTGTGATCGAGGAGTTAGCTACCTTTCATAGAGGTAGTTATATTTTGGGGACTGTCTTATATACTTCGGATAGGTTGTGTAATATTCAGAGACTTCCGTGACTATTTCTTATGTAAAAATAATGTTTTAAATTATCGGGTTTTCCGCGTGTATGTTTGGGAATAGTGTAGAGATTATTATATTATATCGTTGCTGATGTGGTAAATGCGTGGCATTGTGGATTAGTTTGAGGGTGTTACAACGTTGATACGTGGTAATCTTTAATAAATAATTGCTTACATGTATATAAACTTAAATTATAACATAAAAATATTAACTATTATAAAAAAATATAAGAATAATATTGTTATGTATATATACATATACATATATATATATATATATATATATATATATATATATATATATATATATATATATATATATATATATATATATATATATGTAGGGTTCAAGAGAGAAGAGAACCGTAATGTATCGGGAAATCATCGGTAAAAAGATAAAATTTGTTGCTATTAATGGATGCTAACCTGCTATAGCAGATCAAAATTGGCTACATCGGTAAAAATACATAAGTTATTGATATTATTGATAAAAAATATATAATGTAACTATAAACCGTAAAAATACAAAAAATTATTATTTGTGACATATATCGAAGTAGTATATCGTTCACAAGTGGGTTTCTACTTTATAGTACAGTAGTTTATAAGCCCAGAACCAACTAATCGAAGGGGCCCAATTTAATTTCACCTGTAGTCAGTCCTATACTATTACGAAACCGGGCAGCTGCTGAGTCGCCGATTCGAGGAGGAATTAGGAAACAGGAAGCACCTCAATCACAATTGAGATTTTGAGAGTATGCTCGGAGATGGAATCGACCGATGAAATTAAAATCCTAGAAGAAGAAGGAATCAGTTGGAGAAGTCGCATTCTCTATCCTACTCTGCTCGGAGGTTTTTCCCTAAATATTTATTTGATTTAAAGTTGTTTCTGCAATGATTTGTTGAATTCTTACAGCTGCAAATAATTGAACATTTAGATTGTATTTGTACTTATTTGTATTTGATCTTTATATCGTTTATGTGTGATTAAGTTGCCGAAACTAGGTGATAGATCATTGTGAATTTGATTTTGCACTTATAGTTCTTACAGTTGGATTTTCGTGGTTTAACTTCTAGGTTTTTAGTTTCCGTTAGGATTTCAATTAATTTGGCAACGAAACTGTTCCATATCATGTATTTTTGCTGTGCACTGTTTATGTTCGTTGTTTTTAGTTTTACTGTATTTCCACGGATTCATAGAAAGTTTTAAGGTAGTGGTTGTGATGATGGAATTTGCGGTTCGGTGTCTGTGCGATTTCATTTACTTCAAAATTATGACTATTTGCTCCAATTCGAGCTCCGGTCCATGTTAGTAAAATTCACAGATACAACTAAAGAGGAGACGCTATTTGTTTTCAATATTTGTTTCAATCCATGGAAGTAAAATTCACGCTAAATATGTGTTGAATATTGTTTCTTGATTAGGAATCGTGGGAGGAGGAATTGGAGTGGTATCAAGACACAGTAAGGTTCACGGCCTTGCAAACATGTCTGCGACTTATGCCACGAATCTTGCTATAGTCACTGGTTGCTATTGTGGTAAAATTATTGTTTCCTCCTTTTGTTGTATTTTATCTAAATGTGGTGGTTTTATATCGATACTGAGAACCAACTTTACAATCAACTATGGAGGAAACTGTATTGATCATAGCTTATTGGCTGATGCTATCATGCTACCAGTAGTGGCGATACTACTGCATCAACGGGTTTGGCTTTGCAAGTTTGGGGGGTGAAGTCTTTTGACTTTAAAAATATATTTGTGGTACCATAGTTTCTTTGTTAGAAGTTCTATATATCATATCATGGACATGGGGTTATCAGGCACCCTTTAGAATTAACTTTTAACTATATGTTATGAGTATACAAATCGTACCTTGGTGCTAGTTTTGATTCTATATCATTATTTTTCACTACAAATAGTATTGATTAATAGAACAAAGATGCTATTGTAATCACTGGACCTTGTGAATTAGTAATTTTGCGTTGGCTTGCTGGCTTTTTGGTTATCATGAGTGTCTGTGCTGGAAAAAATGGGTCCTATTTGTATTCACATGTTAACATTCTGTTTTGCAAGTCCCACTCATATAATGCAATAAGAAATGAGAATCTGGTTTTGAAGTAGAAATGAAATTGGAGATAAATTTAGATGGATAATGAAATGATATAAATGAAAGAAAATTTTGAGTTTCCAATGTGTTTGTTAATGACAGGTGCTCGGGAGATTGTAAGAGCCAGCAGGCATTCAGGGCCTGATGATCTCCTTGACTCAGCAATTGCTGGATTTGGTACTGGTGCTATTCTAGGCAGATTACAAGGTTAGTCACCAATGAACTATCTACCACACAATAATATTAGTTTAGGGGTTTATGTACAGAAACCTGCAAAACTAAACCATCACCATCATATATTCATATGTAATCTTTGAAATTGAAGTTGAGGACCTTAAAACTAGCCACAGTTCAGTTCAGTTATCACTTTTCAGTGCTGAGAATTTTCATCGTTCTCATTGGTGAGAGGAAGTCTGGATTGCTTCCTTTAAACCTGTTAGTCTTCTTTCATTTTTTTCATGGACTATGCACCCATGTACCATTCTTGCTTCTGTTATCCATAATGAGAAGTTGTTGACATGCCCTAAAATCTAGCTCAAAGAAGAAGCCTTCATTTATTTTTTTATCCTTTCATCATACACCACTATCAGCTTAGGCCAAAGCTCTCAAGAGGTCTGCAAGTTAGGTTCATTTTGTTTGAGTTAAGGTGAATTTAATAATTATGTTCTTTGGCATTTGGGAACCAAGGGAGAACTCCAATAATCCATAAGGGAATATAAATTCCCTAACTGTTGATTTATTATTTACTGCTACTATATATTTTGCCACCATCACACAAAAAATATAATTGCAATATACGTGAAACGAAACATGATATTTACATGTTCAACTTGTATTATTTTCTTTGAATTTTAGTATAATTATCAAAGGAAAAAAAACCTACTGAATTATAAGAAGATTGTAAACAGCAAACAAGAAAGGCAGGGAAAGTTATATGATTATGAAAGTACATGTGATTGATCGTCCAAGTGAAAGAAAAAAAAAAACACATTGAAGATTCAGTGAATATTTTGCTTAATCACTTCTAAGTTATATACAAGCTCTTGTCATGTGTTAATCTCAGGTGGTCGTGCTGGTGCGATCCGTTACTCCATTGGTATTGCTGTTGTGGGAACTTCGGTTGATTTTGCTGCTATTAAACTAAGACACGTTTTCAAGGACATTTATGAATCTGTAGCTGGTGAGAAGAAAAAAAGTTGGTTCCAGTGGCCAGAATGGTTACCCATCCAAGTTCTTGATGAGGAAGCTCTTGCTGCAAAGCGTGCACGAGAGGAACAGTTGCGGGCTAGGATTCGTGATCTAACAAAAGAAGAGTCGTAGAGGATGCTTGGTTTTGCATTGTCGTCCTGCTTAGTTTTTGGTCGTTTGTTATAGACTATAATACTTGCACACACGTGGTTAAGCATTTGTTGCCGTATTCAGAGGTGAGCATAAACGCAAGACATGCATGGGTAATATTAATATATCGAAAAGTGCTACGATTTTTGCACTGGTAAGCTGCATGCGATTCAGCAAACGGCTCATTTTTATATGGCTTGTATCGCCATCACCCAACCTGGCTGTTTTGCCACTATCTACAATAACACTTCAAAAGTATCCAAATATTTATTTCAATACATGAAGGGGCACTACATGGTTTCCAAATTCCAATATTGAGACAATGCCTACTTAAGACAGCAAAATTCCAAAACAATAGAGCAATTTACAAATAATAGTAGAATAAAACAGATACATTGCCTAAACTCAAAACGCTCTGATTCTTTGTTATTTTTCCGTTAGATTTTAAATTTCGTTGATCTTGAAGATATCTCATGAGAGAAGAGAGACGAGTGATACAAACTCCAGCGTAACCCGTCCTTTCGACCTAGTGTTTATGACAAAATGTTCAGGATATTTCCTCAACAACACAAGCAATCCAAACCATGGTTTGTCATTGGCTTCAGGACCCGGGTAATCCTCAGAAGTTAGGTATCTCCTAACGCGACTGTGACGCCACATGCTGCCATATTGTTCCATTAACTGCACCCAACAGAACCCAATATGCTTATCGTTAACCAAGTAGACCAGAATGGTTGTAATATATAATCGATTCCAACAGTATGCTATCGTGGATGTCACATCTCATTTGCGAATGGAACCCATGTATAAAAATGTATGTTGGGGACTATTCTGACTCTTAACAGTCACTAGCTTATGAATAAGATTGTATATAACTGTGCATGCATGCAGAATGCAATCACAGAAACTGTATACTGTTTACCCAAAGATCAGCAGAAAAAACATCAAATGACGTGTTGGCTTTACAAGTCTTACCTCGGCATGAAGTTTCTCCATAGGCATCCACTCACCCGGGCCACAAAGATCCGATAGCACAGTAGCCACAGATGATACTACATCTTTCTCTTCTAGCAGCAAGAGCTGATGGGTGTCAGACTCTCTATCAACTCTCGATCTTCCATCGGACTTCCTATCTACAAAAACAATAGAATACTCTCTTTCAGCTAATATTGTACACAGTTGAAAACTTGAAATTTGTGCACTAATGAATCCTATATACATACGGGTATGCCTCAATCCTATAAAGAGGCATTTGGTATGGTGGAATCGAGAGAACGGAATCGGATGTGGTTTACAAGCTTAGTTCTCTGTAGTCTATTCTCTTTCTATGTTTTTTAAAATAATAATGAGATTTGATATAGAAAATGAAGGGAAACTCCATTCACTATCCAAGCTTTTGATTCCCACCATTTTGATAAGGAAAGAAGAGAAATGAAATTTACAAGAAAATCAATTATATATTCCTTTCCATTGAGAATCATCTTGATAAAAAAAGGTTGTAAACCACACACGATTCCACCGTAGTACCGTACCAAACACACCCTAAAATCCATCAGGATCAAGACAAATTTAAAAACTTAAACATATGGTATCCTTAATCGGGATCGGAACAAGAAAAAGAGAGGATCCATTAAATGCAAATCACCATTGGGGTTAGCTACTTTGACTTTTTCCACATGGATGAAGACTGCACTTGGGTAAGTGCACAATAATAACTAAAAGGGATCAAATAAGATGCTGGCATGATATTTATAGGCCAAAATCAGGGTGAAATGGCATGCAGCAGTTGATGTTACGGTATACTTATAAATCTGATAGAAGTATAAACCTAAAAAAAGTTGATAGAAAGGAGATACATCATACATATAGCGATTATAGCATAGGAAACAGTAAAACCAATTTCCGCAGGATGATGGACAATTTGTGTTTGCTAAAGCAACAAATAGTGAAAAGCTTCACCGATTAGAACCAAATGCATTTGTAGTTGCAAGACATGCATTTGCATGGGCAAAAATATATATACTTGAACCTGCATCATTTAAGGATTCTAGGTAAGGAAGGGCATCAAAAAATGGTTTAAGAGGTGGAACCAATCTCCCCCCCCCCCCCCCCCCCCCCCCCCACCAAAAAAAAAAAAAAAACAAAACAAAACAAAAGAAACACACACACAGAAAGTAAGCCCAAGGGAATTAGCAAATTTACATACAACTAGGTTGATCGAATAAGGAATCAAGGAACCATGCATTCTAATGAGAAAACGTACTTTGAAAAGAAGTGCAATTGGAAATTTCGCTATGCTCAAATGAGCACATAACGTGCTTTAAATTCAGGGAAGAACTTGACTAAACTTCTGCTCCAATTTTGGCAAAACTTTTCAATGAATATTTTCAGTCTAATCAATCTCAGTTGACAGATTACTTTGTTTGGTTATTCCCCCTTCTTTTAGCTTTCTACCACCAGTCCACCACAGTGAAAATGTAGAAGCAGTAAAGCACAGATAAATCTTCTTTAACTCATTTATACAAGGCAAGAAAAAGATAAAGAGGACCAATTACCATTAAAGTTGCAATCATTGACGAAGAAATGTGACCAAACAAGTCTTACACCTATCACCCACTTTCTTACCAAGGGGATCCAGGACTTGGCTCCTCATCCTCAAGGTTACACAAATGCTCATCTATAAACACTCAAGATAAAATCCATAATAGAAGTACTGTAGCGCTTGAGCCAGATATATTGAACATTAAGTTCTCTAAAGATAGTAACCAGTAACCCATCAGTCTATGACCTCACTATTGAAAGTCAATCTGAATGAGCATAATAAATTATCAGAATATAAGCATGTAGAGGTAATCCAATGAGCTTCTTATATGCACATCCTTTTTAATTATTAAGAGGATGAGTTTTATGGTATCCCCGACATCGCTTTGGCTATCTTATTAGACAAGCCCCAGGATTTAACTAATACTTTTCCCTTCACCATGTAAATCACTCCACTGCAGCAAGACTCTGTCCAACTTAATAGATGATCTGCATTCAGCCCTAACAAACAAGAGTCTATGGCTGTAATCTTGTTATCATTTACAAGCATGTCATTGCATAAGTAAACATCTTTATTGAGAAAAAAAATCATATAAAACAGGAGAAATCATCTCTGTTTTTCATTCAAAGCATAGTAGCTTAGTAACCATAGTTCTAATAATCATAAGTAAGCACAGTGAAGACTGAGGGAACTTCCTAGGTATTCAATGGGGGGTGACTGAAAAACTCCCCTACTGATTAATAAAATATATATATATATATAAAGAACACAAGTTTCCAAGGGCTCTAAAATATAATTCTCAAAACACCTCTGATTTCTTTGATGTCAAATCTAGAAGTCACAAATGACACTTTAGATTTCCTTCTTTCTGTCAATAAAGTGAACAACTTTTACTTTTCACATAAGAATAAAATATAACTGATTTTGACATAAACTGTGAACATCAAAGGGTACACACCCCACAGGCCACAGCTATCAACACTTGCAGTGGTAGCCGTATTTTAAAAAGCACGCCTGAGGCTCACCAACACGTGAGGTGCATACAGGAGACAGCTTTAGTTCCAATAATTTCTTATTATTCTGCTGATTGAGGAGTGGAATGTGTAGACTTGTGTTGTTTGTTTTGCATTATTATGGATTTTAGCAAGCGGAATTGCAACTATGAGACTACTTGGGGTAGACTGGTAGTATGGCATATGATATTAAAGCAATTCAGATATGTTTTGCTTAGATAATGCGCCTCCCGTACGTTATGTGTGCGCGTTGGGCTCCATGACCGTTTTCGGATCGGTGTGTGTCGCGCCCTTTAAAACCAAGAGTGGTAGATGGTCTACATTCTCACCACTTCTTCTGCCCATACAGCACCACTTAAGTGAATGTATTAACAAAATTTACTGGTAACGTACAGGAGAAAAACAAACAGAAGTCTGAGAATCAGTAAAGCATTTCACTTTGATTTTTTTGGAAAACGTAGCTGAAAGCCTGGAACAGAACAAGAACTTCAAAGACACTTGACGTTGTTTTAGACTTATATGTCATTTAATTCCTTTTCAGAGCATGAACTATACAAATCCATATTGTGTTTTTGCACAACGCATTTTGAGACTTTGCCCACTTGTTCTGGAGAAACCATCTACTGTTGCCTTAAAATGAGGAAGAGACAGTCCATATTGTTGTTACACATACAAAGCAGAGATGATACATGTTCATGCAAGTTTTTGTGCATCGATTCTTATTATTTAATGTGATAATCATCTTGTAAGTGCATGCTGCATTCTACAAGCTTGTGGTCCATTGACATTAGGATTCCACATGAACAAAAAGCTACCAGTAATACTATTACGAAATAAATTATAATTATAATAATATCAAACTCGAATTTCATAGCTCTTGCTCTGACTAAAACAAAGTTGCGACAATCATGTCGAAAAGTATATGAAAGTTTATTTCTTGTAACCGTCATCGATATAACCCATTCAGAGACACAACTATTGAAACATCAGAACCAATGTCTCGATATCAAATATTGACAATTTGTGTGCATCTAAAAAACACAAAACCATATACTCACTAACCCGAATGTGATTTTCCACCTGAACCAGACGCAGCAGCATGTGCGTACGGATCATGTCCATCTCCACCGCCTATTCTCTTCTTCTTAGCACCAAAAATTCCGCCATTGCCGCTATCAGACAAATCATCACCCTCATTAACATCTTCAAAATCAGCAGTAACCCTACCCCTCCCGCTCTTCTTTACCCCTGAAACCTTACCAACGGGAGGCAGAGACATATGATGGGGAGATGCGTAATCACTCATAACATTTGTGTTTGGAAGATGCTGACGTGGAGGCCCAGTTGGACCAGAGAGGATGCTTCTGACAGGCAACAGGAAGTAAAACTCCTTGTCACCGATTTGAAGAAGATCTTGAGAGTCGAGTTTGACCGGGGGAGTGCCAGGAAGATAAAGGACCCCTTCAACGGAACAACCATTTTTGCCGAGGACTTCTAGGGCGAAACGACGGCGTTGGAAATCGTAGAAAATTCGGGCGTGGTGACGGGAAATGTTCATGCCGCCGCCGAGGGATGAGAGGTCTACATCGACGGTGGATTTCTTGGAGTTGCGGCCGAGTATTATGGAGTATGTTTGCATGTAATACTCAAAATCTTCACCTTGGAGCTTCGCAAATCCTGCTTCTACATCGCTTCCGCCGCTTCCCATGTCGTTTTTCCTGTATTCACGAAGTGGATTCTAGGGTTTTTTATTCTGAAAGGAATCTACTAATTCGCCATCGTTGAGGGAACAACGGAGGTTGATGGTTGAATTTGTAGAAAGCTAGAAATTGGGTTCGGGGCTTCTTGTTTGGGTTAATTGCCTCGATGGCATGGCAAAATTCACCGTTAGAACGACTTATTTTGAATATTATCAACTAATTTCCTTTTAAATCTGTCTAAAAAGATTTTTTGGGGTGTTTAAGTGTGATGGGTATACCTCCCCGCCAACCCATCGGCTTGGCACATCCCACCGCTCTCTTGTTTATTAGTCGGTAATGGGTATTGGGATAGAAATAATAGAGGAGTGGATGTTTCCAAACTATTAGAACGAAAATGATGGAAAAAAAAGTTGATGTGACGCTAATGTGTTCAAGATTATGAGTTTTGGAAGGGTGAATACACCCCACACCCTAATAATACTCATCAATGGTTTTTATTGTCTCTTGTTCGGTAACATGTTAGACACATAAGTGCGTTTAATATGAATAAGAAACAAGTGTCGTTTGCTTCTTATCGCAGGGATGAACATTTGGACCAAAAAACCGGGTCAGACAAAAAAAAAAAACTACACAGCCCAAACCGTTATTAATGAAATTGGTCAGGTTTTGATTTCTTTAAAATCGCTATTTTCGGTTTAACTAGCCCAAATCGAAATTAAAACTTTATGTTATCAAATTTAAAGTTTATGTTATATTGTTTTTTTTTTTTTTTTTGTAGTCCTTAAAGAAATAACATTTTTAAATATTATTATATAAATCATATAAAAAATCTATATAATAACTATTGAGCTTTTTCGTATATATAAAATCATGGAAAAGTCTTTTTAATGGTGTAAATATTTTTTTTGTTACAAAACTATAGAGATGAAATACAGAGAACTTAATATAAGTAAGATATGTTTTCATCTTTTATTTTGTTCAAATAAAATAAAATAAGCTTTATAATTTCACAAATCGAAAGAGTTGAGAAATAAAGATAAACAAAACAATAAAACATCTATAAAACTTGTATCAGTTCCAACCGGTGCGCACATCAAAAAACCAGACAAAAAACCGGACCAAACCAAACCCGTATTACAAATATTGGCCCGGTTTCGGTTTTTATTATTTTCCTGTTTTTGGTTTTTGATTTTTTCGGTCCAAACCGGTTTGGTCCTGACTTTTTAAAGAGAGAGAATGGTGTATCACCAGACTTTTTAACGACGCTATTTCCCTTATCAAAACCCTAATAAATCCATATTCCTTCACGTTGGCTCTGACGCCAATACCGGCTAAGCTCTGATGTCAATGCCTACTGAGCTCTGACGTTGACGTCGACCAAGTAATAAAAATTGAATACCTTTAGCAAACATAAATCGGTGAGACCGAACAAATATAACATTTAGATTTGAGGCGATTTGATGAAATTTATTCAAATCCTTCATTGAAGGCAAACGTTAATCGAATCTTTCTTTGAAATCAATGAAACATGTGAGGGTGAGGATGAACTCAGACCACGTCTGCAACTCCCTCGGAGAAGGGATTGACAAAATGCATTTAGTTTAGGTGTGTATCAAATCATAAAATTTATTTTAATATAATAAAGTTAAAAAGCAAAAAATAACTGATAAATAACGATTTAAATTGTTTGATTTATTGGATGATGGTTGAATTCTTATGTTAAGACTTGTTCTCCAATTGGAAAATAAAAAGAAGAGAAAGAAAAACAAATGAAAGAAAGATGAAGAATAGAAAATAATATGTAAACCTTTTTTAAATCATAAAATAAAATAAATTTAATAAGTACTCATTGTTAAATTAAATGATTTTTAATGAGGATTAAAACATCTATAAAAATATATAAATTGTTATTTTCATCATTATGGTAATTAAACAATAAATATATAATAGTTTATTAACTTTAGATTAACGTTTCTGTGAACATTAAAACAAATTTAAACGTATCGGAAGTTTTTGATATTTTTCTAAAACTTCTTTTAAAAATTCCCTAAAAATTTCTAAACATCCAAATATTTTACTTAAAACTTAACGATCAAAAACTTTAAACTTTTCAAAGCAATGAAAGTTTTCAAAGTATATTAAGTTTTTAAAAAAAGTTTCAAAATGTTTAAACCATAAAAATTAAAAATTAAAAAAGTTTCAAAACGTTTACTAAAAATGTTAAAAAGTTGTTTATGTAAAAAATTTTAAAAGCTAAAAAAAATCAATTCTTTTTGATATTTTTTCTCAAATTAAAAATTTGTACTATTTTTTCAAACTTCAAAATCTAAATTTAAGACGTTAGTTTTTACTTTTTAATTAATAATAATAATAATTCATTTGCCATTAATATTATCTTATTATTTAATTTTATGTTTTTATATTAAATTAGTTTTCCTAATATTATTATTTTTTGATAATAATAAAATAATGATAATAACAACTTTAATAATAATTATTAAACACTAAAAGTAAAATGATCATTTTAAATTGTCAAAAGATGAAATTTGTAACAAAATTTAACCACAAGACTGTTAGTGTAATTTTTAAAATTGAAAGACCTAATTCATAATTTACTGTAAAGCAGAGGAAATTTGTAATTTGCCCGAAAGAAGAACGTCATTGTAAGTAAATAATATTCTAAGGACTATTTATATAATATTTAAAAATCAGAATCCGACCAAACAACCGCTTAAAGATAAATCAGTGTTTTAGGGCTTTGGCTGGGCGGGGTATATATATAGGCCGCCCTAGCTAGACGCAGAAAATTCTAAAGTCGCTTCTGATACCTGTGAAGGCGAAAGTAGGGCGAACCAACGATGATCATTCCGGTCCGTTGCTTCACCTGCGGCAAGGTAAAAACATAACGAATCACTATTTTTTCTGTAGATGCGTAGGGCTTCGTATTTTTTTTTTTTTCCGATGACCGTAATTTTTCCACGAACTTGTGTTTTCAGGTTATTGGAAACAAATGGGACACGTATCTTGATCTTCTTCAATCTGATTACACGGAAGGGTGAGGCATTTGTGTAGTTTATTGTTCTGTTCTCGAAAGAATCATTCGTGAGAAACTGAAGTGTTTAGGATTTGCAGAAATTTGAACACTGGTGGCTGTAGTATAACTATTGTGTGTTATCTTGATCGCAAACGAATATCTTGTGGCCCCTGTATTTTAGTTTGAGACTCGAATATCTTACTTTAATGTGTTCATAAAAAATAATTTAAAATAAACTGGTATGAGAAGTTGAGAATCTATTTTAAAAAATAACCATTAACATCTGTAGTGCAGTTTTCTACACATTTTCATTACAGAGGGAGACTGTTTTAATAATATTGCATCTTACCAATTTCTACCTAGAAACCCCTTGAATATTTTTTTTTTGCTATATCTGTAAGTGTTGTTTCGAAGAAAAAGAATGCTGACATGCTGCTAAATCTCTTTTGATGTGCTGTAAGTAAGGCTGAAATTCGGGTAGTTTTTGCTTCTTGAAACTTGCAGTGAGATCAAGATGATGTGGTGATTTGATCTAAACTTCTTAGGTCTCCATGGCTTTTGAAACTATCATAGTTGGCCGGTTAAGCTACCTGGTTCTGAATACACTAAAATACAGTACATGAAGGCCAAATTGTGCTTTTGTAGTGAATAATAGTTGTTTGCTCTTTCAATATAGGTATATAATGATCATGAATTTCGATTTCTAGATGGTTCACTTCCTACAATGTTATTAAAGGTACAAAAGTCGAGAGGCGATATCAGCCAAGTCGCCTGGTAATAGTCTGGGCGATGCGATTCAACCAGACGCTGGACTTTCTGTAAAGTTGCAATGTCCCTGGGCGATGGACTTTTGTCCCGTCGCGGTAAATTGATTAATTTGGGCCATTTTTTAAGAAAATTTAAACAATATCAATTATCTGTTGGGGAGATTGAGAAATATTAGGAATATTTTTAGGAATAAAATCAATAGATTCTTATGAAATATATTATTAGGATTGCTGATTGACATTGCAATTGCAATTGTAGTCTTTACTTTCTATCAATCCATGGTCAAGATTAAGAAATCAGAAATTCTTTATCAACTATCCTCTCTCTGTCTCTTTATAGATTGGTTCTTTTTAACATTTTACGTCATTGACTACTACTATTTTGCATAGGTGTTGTGGTTTAAGATAATATATTTGATATTATATCGATAATTCTATATATTATGCTTTTATTTTTATGCTTGTGTGCTCACAATGTCATGTAAATTACTCTTAACTTTTTACTACGGGGGTGTTCTATTTTCTATAATAAATGCTTATTTAGCCATTTCATTTATTCGGTAAGTGATTTTGGCTAATAAGTACACTCTTTTAGCATAAGTAATAAGTGATAAAAATATACTTATTTCCACTTATTCGGGCAGCTTCTAACTTCTACTGATTCCCACTTGTTGTAAACCTGAACCTAATAAACACCACTACACCAGCGCCCCTCCCTCACTTCTTCTTCCCTCATCCCTCACACACAATCCCTGCCCCCCCTCACCTTCTTCGGCCAAACCCTGCCGCCAGACCGCCGCAGCCGTCGTCAATCTCCGCCGTCGCTTCTTGGTATTTTCTTTCTTCTCCGGTGACCTCTCCTCTTCTACGTCCCTCACGCACAAACTCCCGGTATGTTCCTAATCAATTTCTAGTTTTTTGTTCTGGAAATTGATTTGTGCAGTAGATTGATTTCTGTTCTGGAAATCGATTTGTGCAGTAGATTGATTTGTACTTCTGTTCAATTATATATTTCTGTTCTGGAAATCAATATTTCTATTCCAATGTATCAGTATTTCTGTTCGGGTTAATATTGAAAAAACTTCACGGACTTTCATGCAATTATTGATTAAGTCACTGAACTTTTTTCCCCGAGTATTAAAGTCCCTAAACAAAGTTTGGTTTATTCAAAACTATATATTTTTAACCTGCTACAGTGCTACCTGCTTAACAAGTCAAACAATTAGTTCATCGAATAATTTATTTTAAAAAAAACCAACTTTCTTTTCCTATTGTCACACTTAAGTCGCTGGACTTTCTTTTTTCTTTTTTTTTTTTAAAGGTCACTGCTCCGTTTACCGGTTAGTGACCTGCTAAATAGGTCAAATATATAGTTTTGGATAAGACAAAATTGTCTAGGGACTTAAACACTTGGGAAAAAAGCATAGCGACTTAATCGATAAATTCATGAAAGTTCGTAGGGTTTTTTTTAATCTTAAACCTTTTTGTTCTGGAAATCAATATTTCTGTTCTGGAAATCAATATTTCTATCAAATACATGTTAAAGATCAATTTGTATTCCAACGTATCTCTGTTAAAGATCTATTCCAATGATCGATTTGTATTTCTGTTCAATTATATATTTCTGTTCTTGAGAATTTCTGTTCATATTTGTGTTCTGGAAATCAATATTTCTATTCCAATGTATCAATATTTCTGTTCTGGAAATCAATATTTCTGTTTCAATGTATCAATATTTCTATTCTGGAAATCAACATTCCTTTTGTGGTGCTGTTTAGAATATCATCTTGCCATATTTGTTTTGCACATGATTGGTCTTTACATGTTAAAGTCATACATATTAAAGTTATTGGTTTTTCTTTATGTGCTCAAGTATTGTTCATTAGTTAAAGTCAAATACATTTTAAAGTATTGATTATTCTTTGTGTTCAAGTATTGTTCAAAGTTTGATTATTGATTATTAAGATTAGTTAAAGTCAAATACATGTTAAAGTATTGATATTTTATAAATTAAAATTTTTAATACAGATTCATCATACAAAAGAACAGACTTATAAATTTAGCAATCAGTATATTAATCAACACTGCAATCAGCTTTCAGCTACTTATCACTTATGTAAAAGAACAACACCTACTTCACTTCACTTGGGCCCTTGCCTTTTTGCGCCTCTTGGCTTAGTTCCCAATCAAGGCATGTCGCCTCGAGTGCGACTTTCGCCTTTAATAACATTGACTTCCTACTAATAATCTGGGGATGGTTGTGTCAATGAAGCTACCTGGTCTTGTACTTTCGTCTACAATTTTTGATATTAATATAATATAATAGTACATGAAGTTCTTTTTGATATTAATTTAATATAATAATACATGAAGTCCACAGAGTAGTGCTATGGCAAATATTTACTGTGGTTGTTTTCTTTGAGAAAGGAAAATAGGATATGATTGTGGACTTAATTTGTGGATAGTTGATTTTGAATTTAATTATTTAGAGATAACTTTTATCCGTGCTAAAAGTTAAAACAATAGTTGGAAATTTGGAATCGGTACTCTTGTAGTAGTGATGAATCATAACCAATCATTTTGAATTGCACATTTGTAGATCGAGGGTCTCAGGGTAATTAGAAAGTACGATGTACACACACACCTTTCCTAAAAACACCTTTTTCCCCTTCTGCAAAAATTAGTTTGGCCCTAGTTTGCCAATAGTTGGTCAGGGAAAGTTGAACATTTGAGACTTTGAGAGGGTAACCCACCCTTTCCAGGAGGGGGGAGGGCTAACGTGAAGGAAGTAAATCGCGTAACCCTAAGTTCTTCAATTGAGTGTATGAACATGTTCATTATTCATAGGTTCTTTGGTGTAGACCATCTTGGGCTTTTGGATTTGCGATCATGATGAGTGGTTTTCCACTTAGGTTGCGTTTGGTATGAAGTAATGAAGAGAATGGAATTGCCATAGTTTTCAAGCTTTGTTGACAAAGGACAATAACACATCAATTAAGATTTGACACACAGAATGAAGAAAAAACAATACAATCTCAATTCTTTTTTTCTTGTTTTGATTCTCTCCATGTTGAGGAGAAAACTAAAGAAATGATATTTACACTAAAAATCAATTCTCGATCATTCACTTGAGAATCGATGGTGACGTCTTGTGAAAGAATAACCTTGAAAATCAATTCAGTTCCATTCTCCGTACCAAACGCACCCTAACGTGAAGTTATTATATTTGTATGTATGTATTTGCAGAAACTCTAATTAGAGGTGTTTTTTTTGGTATATTCATCTGCTGTATGCTTGTGTTTCCTCTATGTTCTTAAGAACGTGCGACATTAGTATGTTATAGGTTTTATGATGACAACAACAACAAAAAAATCCCAATCCCATGTTGATGGGGTAAAGGGGAGGTAGATGTAGATGTAGGCAATCTTGCCCCCACCAATGGTAGGGCGACTGTGTATACGCAATATTAGTCAGTTAGTCATTAGCTTATATTAGGAGGCTGTAATGTGTAAATATTTAGTCTATATATTCTCTCATGTATCCTGATCATTATCACAATTATCAATCACAATTACCAAGTTTATCTCGCAACATGATCCTGGTATCTTTTTCCCTTGATTGTTTTCTTGTAATGTCAATGGTAAATTTCCAATGTATGTGTACCAAACATGATCCTATAGATGCAGATAGACATATATTTCACATGGTTTTAGTTTTTGGTAATTAGCCAGGGATCCTTTGTATTAGGAAACTATATCCTCCTATTTTACGTGAATGTTGTTCATCTTCATTCTTTGATTGCTTTATTTGCTACTTGCCTTTGTGCAGAGATGCTCTTGATGCACTAGGGCTTGTTCGTTATTGTTGCAGAAGAATGCTGATGACTCATGTTGATCTTATCGAGAAGCTTCTGAACTACAATAGTAACCTCTCTTTCCATCCTTACATCTCTCTTGAAAGTCGATCCACACACACACACGTAGGCTTTCTACTTATGTATGCTTTATAGCACATGCTTCCGAGTTCAATAGAACGTCTGATTGCATGTTGACTAATTATTATATGGTTATCTTTTAGTTATTTAAAATAAGAGGGAATTTGGTGGAACCAATTATTCATTATCAGTTTAACATGTAGTATTGTGAGAGTAGTCAACTAAAGTAACTGTAACTTGACAACTTCTGAAAGACAAAAATGTTGAAATCTTCATGGGTCATCTCAAAATGGAAATTGGTCTACGTTCAGGGAACAGCAAAGGGAGTTATTTATACTAGTGGAAAATTGTAAGTTTTTTCAGGAATAAACCAACTATGTATGAGGAAACTAGTAGATCCTTTGTAAATGGTTATTTTTGGGCATTGAGCAGTATGAAAGCTTTTGATAAACAAATAGGCTGTTTTTTCTTTTCTGTTATTCACACTTAGCATTTTAATTATTTTATTACACTGAGGGTTGAGTTGGGGGAAAATCTGATTGCTTTATAACATAAGAGTCCTCATAATTCATTTTGACCCCTGATAACGAACATAAAGTTGTCCTAGACTCCTTGTAAATACTTGTAATACCATTTTACTTGTCGCGTAAATTTTCTAGACATTTGAAGTTCTTAATGCCCCAAACCCCCAACCCATGTTGTCCCACTCACCCAAAAAAAAACGTTACAGCAGTAAATTTGTTTTAACCAAAATGACAATCTATTGCAGCTTTGGAGAAATCTGATACCAGTTGAGGCTTCATTGGAGAATGTTGATGGATCTTTCTAGAATGTACTTGCTGGTAAATTTCATGTTTAGAGAGGTTATCATTGCTGGAATCCGTCGTCAACTATTATCTTAAGCAAGTGTACTTGCTGGTAGGTAACTTTCATGTTTCTTTCTAGAATGAATGATTGTAGAATTTATTAGAAACAGTAGCATATCCTTGTTTAAACTTGTATCTGGCAATGCAAATCTCAGTTTCCTGCACTCTTGTCTTGTCTGTCTCAAATGATTATATGCTTCTTCTTGTGTCCAAGTAAAACTGCATGGACCAGGGTGATCCTGGTTACATCTCGTATGTATGTACGTACGTATACACACGTACAAACGTACAATGTAAAGACGTCTAATGTCTTATTACATCTGTTTAATAAAGAGATGATGTTAAATTTCTGTTGACCAAATTAAAGATTGGAGACAATTAAGATATCAGATATTAAATCAAACAAGGTGTTAACTTTTTGTGCATTGTGTCTTACCCTGCGATTGGTGAATGATGCCAAAAGTTGGTCAAGCTTTTCAATAACCGACGATGTGAAGGTTGTTTTTCGTCCGATTATTGACACAAGCTTACGAGGGCCCCTTGGTCATGTGACATGTTTGTTGGGGTCCTATGATTAATATTTATGGAATGATGTTTATCATCATGATGTGTATAATTAAACAGTAATGTGTATCTCCCACTTAATCTATAGTTTTTTAGGGTGTCATTGAAGTTATTGTATTTTCAGAATCCGGTGGTTTTTATGAGCTTTTCATAAAAGTTTTACTGTCATTTTATACTTTTGCATTAACTTTATAGACACAAATGTTTTTTTATAAATAAATTATTGAAAAAGTTATAAATTATAAAATAGACTAGTCCAAAAATTTTAATTATTAATCATTAGTTTTAAAAATGTTAATTTCTACGGTTAATCGAGTTTCAAATTTTATTAGGTTTTTACGCAGTGCTCAAAATATTTTTCAGAAGGTTTAATTATTAAATTTAATTAAATTAAAATCTCAGCCGTCGGATCATGGGTCCACAATAAAAAGTTTTAACGAAACAATCTGAATAACGCTAAGGTTAAACTATGGGTGAGCGATGGAGCCGATTTTCAGAACCTGACCAGGTACCAAAGCGGTACCGGTACCGACCGATACCGAATTAGTATATTCGGTCTGGTACTCGGGTTTTGATTTAGCTAAAAATCGGTTCTTGAAACCATATTTATCCCGAATATCTCGATCTCGAACCGAAATTTGAAGAGTTGCATGAGATTCAAAATCAATTCCTATCTCGAAAGGGTCTCAGTGATTGGTTTGGTTACAAAAATTACAAAATACAAATATTAAGACAACATGAATCTTGATTTCCAATTTATGACAATACAAATGTTTGTTATCAATATAAATATTGCGGACAAAATATTACTTGAACGGTTCGGGTTCGGAAAATTAGCTTCAACGCTTATCTCGTCTCTCGTAAGTTTATTTACCGTGAATTTTTGAAGTTAAGAACAAGAACGGGAGACTAGGAAATTAAACTCGTAATTGGTGTTTCGAGGTGACGATTCAAGGTAATACATTATGTTTATTATAAATTCGTAATATTCTTTATGTTAATCACTTTTGAATGATTGTCTAATTCGGTTTTAATACGTGATTGGCACTGACAACCAGGCCCCGAAATCAAACCGGTACCATATAAACTTAATTGGTTCGTTATTCGGTTCTTTCACATCTTTTGGGATTTTCGGTTCCGATCCGATCCAAGTAAAGAACTCACCCTAGTTAAAAAAACTAGTTACAATTATTGAGAGCGCGGCATAAAAATAAAAATGGTAACATGGGTTGCTTTTGTGTGTTTAATACTGCAATAACTAAAATGAGCTGTAATTAAATTTAAAAATAAATGTCTAATAATGGTTTTCTTTTACAAGCCTATATTACAAGTACAGCTGTCTGAATTATTTATATATGAAATCGGATTTTGTTGTTCCTATAGAAAAGAGTTGACATATACGAAAGTTATTTTATTTTTAATATTAATGTTAATTTGTTTTTAAAGAAGAAAAAGTCACGATCCTAAAATGTAGACAATATCATAAATTATGGATAGGGGTGACAAATTTAACCAAACAGTCAGGACGATTAAATTGACACGTGGTAAAAAAACTAAACTAGAACATAATTTTTTTAATGACAATTTATAAAACGGTGTACTAAACAATTTAATCTTTGAATTTTTTTTCAAAACTATGTAAAATTTATAACTTTTGGTTGTTAACCCGTTTATTTGAATGAGCTGAAATTGACATTCCTAATTATGGGATCCTCATTCAAGCTGTAAAGAAAACGATTGACGGTTTATAATTTTTGTTTTTTTCCCCTAAGTCATTTCTAAAAAATGTTATGAAATGGACAAAATCAACGTTTATGCTTTTCTTCGCTTCAAAAAATAATGTTAAAAAAAGATGCTTTCATGACATTTTGGAGGCGTGTGTGAAATTGTGAATGTAATTATGTAAATACAAACTGTCTTGGGCTAGCAGCAGTGCACATGGTGTGATGGTGCATTGAGTTGTGGAGGCTATCCACGTTTCTAGAATGGTACCAAAAAAAATAAAAAATTAAAACACATACATATATACAGAGGAAAACGTTCATTTAAGAACTTAAATATTAATGAGAATATAACAACCATGAGAACATTTGGATCAAAAAGATTTATGGACGAAAATAAAGGATGACATTTTTATAATCATTAAACTTTTGATAGTGAAGAATCATAAAAGATATGCAAAAGATATTTTGAAAAGAAAAAAAATCTTTTTCATACTCTCACTTTTTTTTTTCATTTCTTAATTTTTTTATATTTATTTCCTTCTTCGTATTTTCTTTCATAAAAAACCATTTTTTTTTATAAAAAAACATTTTTATAAAATAAAATTTGAATCCTCCGATTTAAATATTAAATATTCTACACGAATATGTATGATATATTATATAGATTATTATGTATTTCATGTAGACTATCTTATATATTTTATGTAAATTAATATATATCCTCATAATTTAAAAAATACAAATCAATTCATACATTCATAGTTTTTTCATAATATATTCCATATAAAATGATTTAACTACTACAACAATAACAATATTTTATACATTTATATGTAAATCAACATACATCCTCATAATTCAAAAAATACAAACCAATTAGTAGATAATGTTTTCTTCATATTATATTTAAAATACATTTTATATAAAAATGATTTAACTACTACATCAATAAGAATATTTTACATAGAATGTATGTATTCTATGCATAAAATCATATATTCTGTATAAAAGTTGTATTTAAAAGACAAATTAGTTTATAAACCTGTGTTTCCTTCATAACATGCATATTTGGTATAACATGTATTCTATATAAAATGTGACGTATTCCATATAGAATATCGTAGACGATCTGAAACAGAAAAATCAACAATAAACACGTAGATCTAAAGAAGATTGAGACAATGAAAAAAACATTCGAATATACAAGATTTGTCATCATTTAACTTTCAATATAACAAGAAACGTTTGGTATAACATGTATTATATGTTGAATATCATATATTATATGTGTATAATATCACATTTTACATAGAATATCGTTGAAAATCTGAAAAAAGGAATAAAATTTAATTTAGATAATTTGTCAAACACATGATATGCAACTTATTCAAAATACAAATAAAAACACAGATTTAACATAAAAACATTCAAATATTGTGAATCATATACACACATTTTTTAACAAAAAAACACATATCTAAGTATCACATTATAGATTTAAATTTTACAAAATGGTTAAGCCGGTTACTGATAAAAAAATAAGGGAAGAAACTAGTAAAAATAAGAGTTTAAGGGTTAAACTAAATATCAAAATAAAAAAAAGTGATTTAAGCAATAAAAAAAAGTTAAGAATTTAATCAAGTAAATATTTATTGGTTTAAAATTTAAATCAATATTATCCCATGTATATATAATCAAGATCGAAAATGTGCCATCATTAAATATGAGATATCAAGATACCAGTAATGAAATATATATTTTAAATATTTATGTCTAAAATAATATTATAAGAATACATAAATTTAAAATAAAAGAGCATATATTCATATACATGTATTTTAAGACGTATTCTTTCTCTCTCACACATATAGTTTTATATATACCTCATAATGTTAGTTTATATGTGTAAAAATATTTTATTTTAAATTACTTATATAAATATTGACCATGATTGATATTAAAAAATTGAATGACTAATAGCAGAGTTTTGTTTAATATTAGGAGGTTAAAACTTAAAATACAAAGATATTGTTTGTTCGGAATACTATTATTAATGCAATATCGTTTTATATAAAAGAAAAATAAAAAGTTAAAATAAAACCGTTATATAATTAATAGAGAATCATCCTTAAATTTGATGGTTGAAAGTTGAAACCCTGTACAGCATTCAATGGCTTTCTGAGAATTTCGTGAGCTTCTCGTCCCCTTCCTTCCTTCTCCATACCCGCCATCAACAACCCCATTGTAAGCTCTATTCAACCTGCTAACACCAAAGAAACGCCATACACAAAATCTCTACCTATAATCTCAAAAACAAAATGATTGTGTTTGTCCTCCATTGCTCTATCTGAAGGTTCAAACAGTTGATGATTAAAAGCATCAATGGGGGTTTTAGGGGAGTCATTGTGTTTCTGTAATGGTCTCGGTAAGTCGGAGAGAACTAAAGCCTCCATTTTCTCTGGCAAAGGTCCCGCCATGGCTCGGATTTGTACCGGCGGCTTGCTTTCCGGTACTGGATTCCTTATCCACCGGAATCTTCTCCTTACAACGCACGCTATTCTCCCGTCGGTTGCCGCCTCCGAGGCCGCCGAGATCCGGCTTCAAAACGGTGTCGGTGCTTCGCTTTTCCCTCACAGGTATCTATGCAGCTATTATCCAAATTGATCTGATGTTAATATTGTTATATATATTATTTGAAATCGAGGAGATTGGTGGTGGTAGATCTGATAGAAATTGAGGTTTAGTAGATCAATTCTGACAGAAGAGCTATATTTATTCAAATTCCCCCCTAAATTTGTTGTTTCCTAATTCCTATTGAAAACTGCACATTGAAGTAGTCGAGTTCAATATACAATCTTATTGTCACAGTCATTGTTTGTTAAGTATGGGCTAATGGTAATTATATTGTATATCTTCATTGATTTAATGTATTAATCTTCACAGCAAAATGCAACTAATCCAAATGTATTTCGTGTCTGAAGAACACTTATATTGACATCAACCAAAAGGCATTTGACCTGGCGGTAAGAGTGGGAAGTTGTAAGCGAGAGGTCACAGGTTCGATCCCCATCGGAGGCAAGTTGATATTTAGGTGGCATAAGTGAGTCTGGTGGTAAATGAGTAGTTTAGGAGTAGGAGTAGGATAGTTTGCTGTTCAAAAAAAAAACTTATATTGACATCAAAATTCAAATTTTAGCCAAGCCATCTCCGGTGTTTGGATTTGCGCTTGAAAAAGTGTTATAGCGTTTTGAAAACTAATAATCAGATAATAGGTATAACAAAAAGTGTTGGCAGAAATGTAGTGTTTGGTTTAGCTTCTGCTGTTTGCCATTATAATTATCAAATAATCAGTTGAGTGTTTTAAGTTGTAAAATGACCAAATAATCACTTATTAAGCAAATAAGCTACATTTTTTAATTCATGAAAAAGTGTGGTAGTATTAACTCTAAACGCAAATAATCACTTGTTAACGTATACAATCCAAACACTTTAAACCAGTTATTTATGTTATTGTAACGTAATAAACTAATAATCTCGTTCATAAGCAAAACAAGTCTCCCTAAGCATGGATTTTTCGAGCATGGTAACACGGATATGGGTTAAAATCGGTGAATTTTGATTGAAACTTTTTCAGACGGGACATGTTGCATTTTACTTTTGGATAACCCAACAAAGAAATTATTCCATTTACTTTGGGACTGCAGGAATATTATTTACTTAGCCGTCCTCTCTTTTGTTTAAGTTTCAAAGTAGCCTGTTATATAAAATAAAGGGGCTAAAGCCGTACAATAGTTGTCTACTTTTTAAAGTGTATCGATATGGTACATGTACTATTTTAGTTATTCATATTATACGTGTACTTTCTGAATTGTTCAAATATAATACTTATATTTGTTTTTGATAGACTATTTTGTAATATAAGCTGACATGTCATATGATTATCTGATTTGACAATTTAATTTAATGTTGCTTTCTTGTATCACATAAATTGCCAACTCAAGTAATTATTAAAATCACATCAGATTTTCTTTACCAACTCATATCTTGAAACCGGAAAACTTTGTCCACATTATCTTTTTTAGCCGGTATAGCCGGTTACTAGTAACCCTAGGAATCATATCTTGAACGATTTAGAAAGTACACATATATTATGAATAATTAAAAAAGTACATGTACCATATCAATACACTTTAAAAACTACACAACTATTATACGACTTTAGCCCAATATAAAGTTGCTCACTCTAGCAAATGAATAACAGGTTCTTTATAACGAGCTCTGTTCTTGATCTAACAATAGTGGGCCTTGATTCCATCGATGGAGATTTGAACATGCCAAGTCAGCAGCCTCACTACTTGAAAACCTGTGCTAAACCAGGTCTGAATCTGGGTAGTATAATATACATTCTAGGCTACAGCTACACCGAGAAAAACGAGCTGTCAGTTGGCGAAGGGAAGGTGGTTATAGCCACCGACAACCTCATAAAGGTGTGCGCTGGTGGTGTAACGTGGAGCCCTGGTTCAGCTGGCTTTGATGCAAACGGTAATCTCTCGTTCATGGTCTGTGACCCAATGAAGCTAGCCACATCTCCAAATACAAAATCCTCTTCTACGTCATCATCTTCTTCATCCTCTTGGAAGAAAGACCTCCCGATGCAATTTGGCATCCCGATTCCCGTGATTTGTGACTGGTTAAACCAGCATTGGGAAGGCAGCCTCGATGATTTGGTGAACAAACCAAAACTACCCCTTATTAGGTTGATGTCGACAGGCCAAAAAAGCGAACAATCGTGTACTTCCTTCACCATGCGACAAATTTTCAAGACTATTGAACCTGAAAACGATGTAACAACTCCATCGTCAGCAAATGTGACCTCAAAATCCAAAGACCAATCCGGACCCAGTTCTTCCCCAGCCGCAAATAGTTGTCAGGACGAAACACCAACCCATGATCAACCCACCATTGGCATTGCACATGTACAGGGAATCGTGACACCCGAGATATACGAATCGCCTAAATTGACCTCGATTCCTTTCAGGAAAAACCAAAACACCCAAATTCAGCTTTTAGATATTAATTTTCCTCCCAAGATCGTTAAACCAACCGGGCCAGCACTAGCTGTGAAAAAACAATCAAATCCTGTAGTGGAACTGGAAGCCGAGGTGGCTTCAATGGGTTCGGTAAATGGGACCGAGAGCGAGGCATCGGGAAGCCAGGTGTTGGAGGGGCAAAATGAGTGTATAAGTGAAGGAGAGACCACAATGTACTCGGCAGAAACGGCGGAGAGCCGTAACTACCCGAGTCCTAAAGAAGGAAGGTTCGGTCAGCAGCAGGTTGGGAGGAGCCAGAGTTGTGTGAACTACAACCGATGGGGACCAAACCCGGTGGCTCGTGGACGTGCACTTGAGAAACAGAGAAGTTACATGCAGGGTAGAAAGGTATATTCACAAGGTGCAACTTCTCAACGGAGTAATGACTATTATAGCCCTACTGTCTCATCTATCATGAAGAAACGAAACAACTTGGAGCAGTGGCCTAATAGGAGGACTCGTCGGCCAACCCCAGTCCATTCTTCTTCGCCAAAATGGGCTTTTTAACAGGTAATAAAATTGTTGTATATTTTTTTTTAAAATCTCATTTATTTTCGAGATAAAATTCCTCCTATATGCTTACGATTGTAATTAGTTTCTTATGTCTTAAATGTGCAGTTTGAGTTTAAACATATACTAAAATTTATTTTTTATTTTTTTTTGGATAATAAAACAACCCAGATTGTAAATGTTGTCATGTCTTCTTTTACTTCTAGACTTGAACCTATAACCACTTCGACAACACTCCTTTATGCCTTTACCATTAGGCCAAAAGGCCATTTAGTTTTTTCTCTTTCTTTTTATTAAGGCTCAGGTCATTCAATAATTACATATTTACATAAGTTTTTTATATATCTCACACAAGTCATTGTATTTTTTACATAAATATTTTAAATTTTTTTTTATACCCATCAAAATAAATTATGAATTTTAATGACATTTTCACTATCATTTTACATTTTTTAATGCGGTTTAAAAAGACACATTATTATTTTAATTTTTTGATGGAATATTTAATTTTTTGATAGAATTGGATTCTTGATTTAGCTTGTTTATAAATGTTGATAACTAATGTAAATGGTTAGATTTCATGTATTTTCCATCAAATTTCTTTGATTATAGAAATTTGTCATAGATATTATTAATCTTTTTAAATATACGTGAATAATAGTTATTTTTAAATTGGGATAATTGCGCAAAAAACCCCTACTTTGTCAGTTTTTTTGTGATTAAAACCCCAAACCTATTTTCGTTGCATTATAAACCTCGAACTAACTAAAAATCAGTAAATCAGAGTTTTATCAATGGGTAACCGGTTGTTAATTCTACGTGGCCGGTAAATAATCTACGTGGAATAAATTTTAATTGTTGAAACCGGTTACACATCATTTAAACCCTCGTGGATGACGTAATCCCGTTTAAAAATTATCGACGGGGGTTTAAACGATGTCTAATACTTGGCAACCGATTTCAACAATTAAAATTTATTCCACGTAGGTTTTTTACCGGTCCATGTAGGATTAATAACCGGTTTCAACCGGTTATCCATTGATAAAACCTTGATTTATTGATTTTTTAGTTAATTTGAGGTTTTTTATTCAACTAAAAATGGTTTGAGGTTTTAATCACAAAAAACTAACAAGTTAGAAGGTTTTTTGCACAATTATCTATATACACACACAACGAAGGAGTACAAGTGGGCGCTAACTATTCTATATGAAGAAAAATAACTTTCACCATAAAAACCAAGAGCCATACATGGTGGAAATCTACAGGAAATACGAAACAAACTTTCAAGAGGCTAAAAGTATTGCAAAGAACCATGAGTACTGCACCGAAACTAAGTGGAACCAATCATATCCTCCCAACATGAAGTCGTTGTAGCCAAGCGAAAGTAACCAATCATCGTGTTAATATTCATGCTACAGACAATCAGACAGATCACCTCGAAAACACAATGTTCATGTAGCTTCCATATCTACATCGATGTAACACTATATATAGAGTTCAACCTCCATGAGTCCAATAACACTTTATATTTCCCAACCGTCTTGAAACTCACTCAATGACTCAAACGATCTAATATGGATTTCAACTAATAGGTCATCGATATTCTTATTATTTTTCTAAATAACAAATTGTTTTTACTCCTTCACACTACAAAAGATATGACCCACATAAGTTTCCACATTTTTTCTCATGTTCCACTACTAGGCAGTGGCGGATCCAAAATTTTGTTTTATAGGGGTCAGAATTTAATATGCTACGAGAGTGTAAGTTATTGTGACTCTAATTTTTTTTTTTTTTTTTTAATCTCAACATTTTTTGGTCGGTTCATCTGGATCATATAATAAAACAAAACTTTTTAAGGATTGATCCATATTGTCTAATGAGATAAAACAATTAAACAAATTTAACTTAATGTTAAACACTTCAAGTCTTAATGCTTAAACTAATAATAATTTAAATATCTAAAACAACAAAGAACAAACTTATAAACATCTAACAAGTAACGATTATAAAACAAACAAGTGAGCAACAAATAACAAACTAACAATATAAGTATACTTATTTAATAAATTAATTATTTAATCTGTGAATCATATATAAAGTAAATAAATCAAATAAAAATTAGAATAAAAAAATTTATAAATTGGACATTTGGAATATAAAAGTAAAACTGAGAGAGACTGAGAGAGTACTGGTCGTCTGGTCCCACTGGCCACTGGTCACTGGAGTTCGGCAAAGGCGGGTAGACAGCGACCGAGAAAGGTCGCGACTCCAGCAAAGGCAGCGAGGCAGAGGCGTAGAGCGACAGTTCCACTTCAACCTTTGACTGTACATCTGTTCCACAGCGAGACAACAAGACGGTTCCACAGTGAGGCAAAGTGATGGCTTCCAGATGCGGACATGCGGTGACAGGGACGGATCCAAGAATTTTTGTTATCGGTGTCACTTTAATTTACATAATAAGTTTAATACTTATATTTTTTTTAAAGATGGATCAGGTCACAGATGTGGGTTGTCATACTTACTTTAGTATTTTGAAAATTTAGCGGTATCACTTTCTATACTAAATGCGCCACTGTGCGGTGAATGGTGCGATGAACTGATGGAGGAAGGCGGTTAAGCTGGGCTGAAAAGGTGAAAACGTGATGACTGAAGCTCAAATGCCTGCTGCCCTAGTCCAATTTTCTAAGCCCAATTCAAGTTCAACAATGAATCAACCCAACAATTAAAGGATATTTTAAATTATTTGTTAAATAGCTAACAAATTACGTATATATTTTTTAGATTTCGTAACAAAATTTTTTATATATTTAAACTTATAAAAAGTAACAAGAATATAGGAGTCGAATTTAAAAAATCATTGGTGTTGGAAAATTTTCAACTAAATAAATAACACGTAAAAATCTTTTTATTGGGGTCGGTTAGACCCCCTACCCAAATACCCAAGTAACCTGGGTCCGCCCCTGCTAGGGAAGTGACCCCATTAAAATATGCATAACATATAAACAACTTAAAGAAGCTACTTTCTTTACAAAATTCTTGCATTTAGATTGTTGTTGTCCTCGTCAAGAAATAAGGATAGCAACGAAAAGAAAAGGGTGATCCTCGGGAGTTCAACATTCCGTTATTCCATCATGATTAACAATTTCTAGGCCCCTCCACTCGAAATGTTTAAATTTAACTAGGGTGTTCAAAAACATTCGAATCCGAGGATCCGATCCGAAAATCTGAAAACCCGAAGTGAAAATATCTGAAATTTCGGATTATTCGAAAATCGGATAATCCAAAATTTCAGATTTGGATTCGGATACGGATTTTGTACAATTTCGGATATTCGGATTATCCGAAAATCCGGAATCCAATTTTTTTAAAAAAATTTATATTTTTTTAAACTTTTTTTTCATAAGTTATTTGACTAAGAATAATTATATTCTTTAATTTTAAATTTATAATGTCACTCTAACATAATTATAACTCATTTAAATGTATTTTACTATTTTTTTTACATGTTTTTTTGTTGTTTTAAGTTTAAAAAGTATGATATAATTTCGTTTACGACACAATTACTTTTTTATATATTAAAAGGTATATATATTTGTATTTTGTATATTTGAATTGACTTTATAATTATAAGTTTAATTAAAAAGTTTAAATTTCGGATAATCTGATATCCGATTTTCGGATAATTCGAAATTTCGGATTATCCGAAAATCGGATATGGATTCGGATAGTAAAAATCACGTATCCGAAATTCGGATATCCGAAAACCGGATAATCCGAAAATGAACACCTCTAAATTTAACCACCACTAGGATGATACTTTATAGTTATATATTTATATATATTGAAATTTTAGTTGTTACATTCTAATTAACTAAGAGATTTATTAACATCAAATACAAATAAATTAAATATCACATATAGTATTGAACTCAATTTGAAGGTACTAATAAAGTCATATAATTATATTAGTTCATAGTTATGGTATAGTAACTCTAAAAATATCATACCATTTATTAAAATCCAGACGATCTCGTCAATTTATTTATGTTTTCAAAGTAATTAGTACATGTCAAAAGACAAATGGGATAACAAATCAAGAAAATCAAAAGAATTTATTATAATTATTATTATCCTGCACGATCTAGATTAAGTTTAATAAAGATGATGTCACATCATGTTTTTCACTATATTTTGTCAATAACATACTAATATATAATTACCGTTAACCACATAATAACATTCCAACCAATATGTTGTTAATATATAATGATAATCAACTAACCAAAAAACAAATCATACAATCTACGATACTACATTAATACGGTGTATTCAATTTGTTTCCAGAAGTTTATTAAAACTATAAACTTTTATACCACAAATTACTTGGGCAAATTACCAAAAATAGTAACAAGTTTTGACATTTTTATCATTAATAGTAACATTATTTATTTTTCATCATTAATAGTAACAACTTTTTATTTTTCTATCAATAATAGTAATGGGTGACCTGTAAACCTGTTTAGCAGGTTACCAACTTTTCAATTATCAAAAATAGTAACATTTTTTCAGATTTTATCAATAATAGTAACATATCAAACTAAAAACATACTTTTTTATTTTATTAAGTTTTCTAATATTTCATAAACACCAAAATAAACCAAATTTTTATTCCGAATTTTTACGGATAGATAATATTCGATTGTTTATTCACAATTATATATAATATGAATGAAAAAATACTGTAAATCATTTCAATTTTAACTTTTTCCAACAAAAAACTACAAACAATCATTTTCTTAGTTAGTCCGAATAAAATGATGCAAATCGTTCCATTTTTAGTTTTTTCCAATCTAAATGGGTCATAGTTTTTTTATTTAAAAAACAAAAAATCAAAATGAGTCTCAATATTTTTCATTCATAAAACTATAAAACCCAATGAGTCATGATTTTTCCATTCATAGAAAACTAAAAATGAATTGGTCATAATATTTTTTCATTCGTAGTACTTTTCATTTGGAATAAAAAAAACTACAAATTGATCAGCTTTTTAGTAAATGCCAAACGAAATTGATTACAAACCATAGAACTTTTAGCTTTCTCGAATGAAAAACTACGACCCAATCATGTTTAGATTTTTTAACAAAAAACCATTAATCATTTTGATTTTTTCGTACAAAATAATTGCAACTCATTAATTTTTGTGTTTTTAACAACGAAAAAACTATGAATTATTCTAGTTTATAGTTTCGTACAAGTGATTATGTATCGTTTTTATGGATTACAATATTTTTCATTCGGCAAAACTATAAACTAGAATAATTCATAGTTTTTTCGTTGTTAAAAACACAAAAATAAATGAGTTGCAATTATTTTGTACGAAAAATCAAAATGATTTATAGTTTTTTGTAAAAAAAAACTAAAACATGATTGGGTCGTAGTTTTTCATTCAATAAAGCTAAAAGTTGTATGGTTTGTAATCAATTTCGTCTGGAATATATTAAAAACCTGATTAATTTGTACTTTTTTTATTTCAAATGAATAGTACTACAAATGAAAAAGTATTACAACCCATTCATTTTAAGTTTTTCTATGACTGGAAAAACCATTACTAATTGTGGTTTATAGTTTTATGAAAAGAAAAATATTGAGACTCATTTTGATTTTTAAAATAAAAACTCTATAACTCATTTAGATTGGAAAAAACTAAAAAATGGAACGATTTGTAATATTTACTCGGAAAAACTAAGAAAATGATGGTTCGTAGTTTTTTTGTTGGAAAATGTGAAAATTGAAATGATTCATAGTATTTTAACATTTTTTTCATTCATATATATATAATTGTGAATAAATAATCGAATATTATCTATCCGTATTCGGGATAAAAATTTGGTTTATATTGGTTTTTATGGAATATTAGAAAACTTAATAAAATAAAAAAATTATGTTTTTAATTTGATATGTTACTATTATTGATAAAAATCTGAAAAGATGTTACTATTTTTGATAACTGAAAAGTTGGTGACCTGCTAAACAGGTTTATAGGTCACCCATTACTATTATTGATAGAAAAATAAAAAGTTGTTACTATTAATGATAAAAAATAAATAATGTTACTATTAATGATAAAAATGTCAAAACTTATAAAAGATCATATGTGTATGTCATTTAATATTTTAGCTTAAACTCCAATGAATTTACCAAATAGATCTATTAATAAAAGTTTCAACTACAAACTATCAGCTCTAGTTAGTGTCTGTTAAATAAACCCTTACGAATTAAAAATAAAAAAAAAGAAATTTTTTAGGTTTATAAGTTTGATTATTCATTCCTTTTTCATGTTTCTTATAATTAAAATAAAGATTGATATAGAAAATAAAGTGAAAAAAAATAACTTCTTCTCTTTTCATGATTTTAGTTTTTTTTCCCTTTTTAAAAAAATAAAAATAAATTACATAAAGTCAATATTTTAATTACTTTTATTATGAATCATCCTAATAAAAAAATTTTCATTAATGAGGCATCTCATATGATGGAATGTAATTTATCATTTATATTTATAAAGATTTTTAATAAATAATAGTTACGAATAAATGAAGATTGATATAATAAAAAATAATAATTTCTTGTTTTTGATTCCATTTAAGTTGACAATTGAAGAAAAAAAAATTATACTAAACTTAGTTTATTAATATTTTTAGGCCAATTACTAAAATTACTACCAACTTTGTATATTTAAGCATTTATAGCAACATTATTTATTTTATATCATCAACAACATCATCATTTATATTTTTTTTACCATTTATAACAAAAAACAGGGGTGGAGTGAGTAAGAAACGGTGGGTTCAAGCGACCCCGACAAACTTTTTTAATTGTTACATAGTTGAATAATTTTCAATCCCGATGATTTTTTAAGTACAACCCTTATATCCTTGATAGCTTTTATAAATTTTATATGTAAAAATCTGTTGCAAAATCTAAGAAAATATACAAAAACGCAATAATTTGTTACCTATTTAACAATAATATGTTTTATTGTTAATTGTTTGAACTTTGATGTTTATAAGTTTATTCTTTATCGTTTACCTGTTTTAGTTATTTAGATCATTATTTAAGAGTTAAGACTTTAAGTGTTTAACATGAAAATCATGTTAAAAACAAGGTACATTCAATATTTTTTGAATAAGTCATTGCACAAAAAACGTTTCCATAAAAGTCCCTCAACTTAAAAACGTTTTCGTAAAAATTAATGCACATAAAAGATTTCCATAAAAGTCCTTTAACTTAACAAAATTTTATGAAAAACGTATGAAAAATCTTTAAAAAATCTCAGAAAACAACACAGTTCGTAAAAAAAATTCAAGTTGAAGGACTTTTATCGAAACGCTTTTGGTACAAGGACTTAATCGAAAAATATCAAAAGTGCGTTGATTTTTTGTATAATTTTTCCTTAAGTTATATTTGCTTAATTGTTTTATTTCATTAGACAATATCAATATTGATCGATTTTTGAAAAAAAATTACCAAGATCCGATTCCATGTTAAGTGGAAGAGTTTCCAATACTTCTTCACAAATTCCACAAGTAATTGTGTTGAATGATTTTCTATGGGAACCCTCTGATGAACCGACACAAACTTTTGAGATTTGAAAAAAAAATTTAGAGTCACAAACATTTTCACTCTCGTAGCATATTAGATTTTGATCCTTATAAAAAATTACCCACCACTGGCAAAAATATTAAAAAGTTATTTTATAGATGATAAAAAATTTAAAAGTTAATACTATTAATGATACAAAATATAAAAGATGATGGCATTAATCATAATAAATTATGAAAGTTGTATTGTATTATTAATAATAAAAAATAAATAATATTATGAAAAAAAAAATATGTTACCAATTTTACAATTAGTGAATTAACCCTTATTTTTAATGAGTTGTTCTTATTTAAAAAACAAGTGTCTTCACATCCCGAGTCCCTAATGGCTGGCTAATGGTATAGTGGCTTAAACGTAAATAGCTTCAACTAGAATGGCATATTGTCAAAATCTCCACCTCGGTTCCATCGGCGTATAAATAGTGTGTTCGTTCCCGTCCATAAACACCAGAAAAACTCTCTCCCTCGCTTGACCATCACAGAAGCTTGTGGACATTGACGTGCCATAGGGATAGCATAGAAGCATGTTATCAGCCGGTGCATTGACGGCGGCGACCACCACCACCGGATGCAATGTCGTCTCTAGAGACCACAGTCATCCCCTAACTCATTCTCAATCCATTGATTCCACATCATTTCGCAGACGAAACAGCGTTTCGTTGTCCCGGAGGGTTGCACCGGTACTAGCGGTGACCGACCAGCGTCCAAATGGTCTTGCGGTTGGTTTAAAGGAGACGGAGGAGGAGAAGAAGAGCTTGGCGGATCGGCTCCGGTTGGGGAGCTTAACGGAGGATGGATTATCGTATAAGGAGAGGTTCATCATAAGGTGTTATGAAGTAGGGATTAACAAAACTGCCACTGTTGAAACGATTGCGAACCTGTTGCAGGTTAGATTTTACAGTTGTTGCTCTTTTCCAATTCTTTGCTATGTAATTTGTAAAATGAAGTGAGGAGTTGTTGGTATAATTGGTGAATTGATCTATGCAGTTCTTCCCTTTTTCGGAATTTTGAAAGATTTTAACCTTAAGGAATTAGATTTCTCTTTCTGATGCATGTCGATGAAGTGGTTGCTGCATGTTCCTCTTACTTAAAGGAAGTTAATTTAATATTTTCTATATGTTCAGTTAAGTTTTAGCATTATGCAAACAAATGTATGTGCTTGTAAATTGTAATGTAGAAATGTAGAATGGCGAGGATGAAAAAAATTTGAATTATTTAGAATGTTTCATTAGCGTAATACTACTAATTTTCATTTAATATACCATGAAGTTGAAATGTCCGTTGCTTCATCAGCTACAATTTTATAGCAGCCTGCTGCTGCTACAAATTGAATGCCTACTACCATTCTTTGTGCATGTAGAAGTGTGATCTGTTGAAGGCTCAATCCCAAAAAATGTATCCATAAGATGCTCGATATTCGTTAGCACCAGGCATTAGAACATCACTTTCCTCTTGGCTTTGATCTTGAGTTCATTAGTGATGCATGCATCACTATTAGCTTTTCATGTTTACAAGAATGAAGTAGGGATATATAAGAATTTATACTGAACACTTAATTCCAAAGTTGATCCTTAAGCCCTATAACGAACATCTATGTCTTTGAAGCAAATAGTACTATTAGTACAAAATATTTTTTATCTCCTTTTCTTTTTGGTGAAAAATAAGTATTGCTTTTGTATTTGTTGATACTGCAGATCCCCAAACTCTATTAAATGTAAATTGGTTATCATCATTCTTGCCATTTCTTGACATATTGTAGGAGGTTGGAGGTAATCATGCTCAGAGTGTTGGATTTTCAACTGATGGGTTTGCCACTACAACCACAATGAGAAAATTGCATCTCATATGGGTGACTGCAAGAATGCATATCGAAATTTACAGATACCCTGCTTGGTAATCTAGTATTAATTAAAATCTTTTTGGCATATAAATTGTTGCATTGGGAATTTCTGCTATATTTGATATGTTGGCTTGTGCGATAGGAGTGATGTGGTTGAAATTGAGACTTGGTGCCAGAGTGAAGGAAGAATTGGGACCAGACGTGATTGGATTCTCAAAGACTATGCCAACGGCGAGGTTATTGGAAGGGCTACAAGGTGCATTACATGATTCTCACTCTTCTTTCTAGCCTTACACAGTACACACTCTCGTTGGAAATAAGTCTTTAAGAATAAAGATAAGATATTGTGTAGTGAAAGAATTCACTTTATTCGTTTGGGTTTATGTCCTAACGTAGTAAATTACTTTTCCATTTGGCCGACTATGTCACTAAGCTTTTTCCCGTAAGTAATATGTCATTATACATTCAAAAATCACCTAATGACCAAAAATAACCTATATGGGACAGTTTCTGAATTTACAATTGACTTACAATGTGTGAAGAGAAGTTTAGTGGCCTAAATGAGACAAATGAAAATTGACATTGTTAAATTCTGACATAAATCATATTCATTTTTGGTCAATCACTTTAAGCTCTGAAATTTTTCTGGCTAGTCTAGATGAATTTGGGGTTTGCGTTATAAGCTAGAAATGTAACTTTTTCAGTAGTCCCATTAGGCTCATGATGTTTTGCCCCAAGTCATTGTTCTATAAAAAAAACTCATATCACCGAAGTCATTATACCTATAAAATTCATCCATGTTTGGTCATTTTTGTATGCTTTATGGTAAAGAGTCATTAAAGAGTGTCAGTAAAGTGTCCCTAATATTAATAATACACTTATATGGGATGGTTTTTGAAACTACAATGCCTTAGGACTATGAAAAGAAGTTTAATGACCTAAATGGGACAAATGGAAAAGTATGTTGCAATTTAATAATATAACACATAAATTTATTATACAACTTCAGCTCAATATAATAAATCCTTGTACGAACAGTATGGTTTTGATGCTCACTCACAATAGCTTCAACTTCAATGCAATCAACCTATCTATGTTTTTTTTTTTTTTTGCTTGTATGATTGTGGTAACTCCATCGTGCTTGCATGCCACATAACTTCTTTACCACATGCATCCACTATTACCAAAACCTCCCCCTTATCATAATTTCGTAGCAGAGTTCTGCAATATAAATGATCAATCGAATAAACTCACTGGGTAAGTTACAACTTCCAAGTCCGATTGTCAATAAGAAGAACGGGTTTAGACATCAGAGTTTGTTATGACACGAGGAGCAACACAGTGTTGTTTTGCCAGGGGATAGATATTGTGATAAACAAGCAGGACATGTATTTGGTTTTCAAATTGTACAAGATGAGGCTTTTAGCATTGCATCCAATATGCATCTTTCTGCAGTTGCACTCTTGCAGAACGTTTTATGTCTTACTGTCATTGTATGATTTAATGGTTTCCATAACTATCCACAGATTTCTTCAAACTATTGATCACACAGACGACTGGCATGTGAACTTAAAAAAACAAATAACTAATGGAAGAGCATGTAGCTAGTTGTTGTTTGTGTTGAAGCTGCCATCTAATAAAGGCTTTTTGTTGACTTGCTACCCTATGCGTAATTGCAGACTATTCTGATTTAAAGATTTTTCAATGTTGTACCAGAACTATATATTGATGATTTCCAGTTTAAACTGCAGCAAGTGGGTGATGATGAATGAAGATACTAGAAGACTCCAGAAAGTCAATGATGATGTCCGAGACGAATATCTAATCTTTTGTCCAAAGACATTGAGGTAGATCTTCATATTGGCAAACACGTAGAGCTTTAAGATGCACGTGTCAGAGACTCTGAGCACTGACCTCTGTTGAAATATGTTTATCTGTAAAATCACAGAAACACTTTTTCTGCATTTAGTTATGTTTTGATATCATTGATTGTTCTAGCTTTCATCATTGATTATGTTTGTGGCTTCAGATTAGCTTTTCCTGAAGAGAATAATAACAGCCTGAAGAAAATAGCAAAACTTGAAGATCCAGCTGAATATTCCAGGCTAGGACTTGTGGTAAGACCACAATATTTTTTGTATGCATATACACTTTAATTTTTTGGGATAAGTATTAACTAATAAGCATCAACAATCTCTCTAAATATATAGCCAAGAAGAGCTGATCTGGATATGAACAAGCATGTCAACAATGTTACCTACATTGGATGGGTTCTTGAGGTTAGTCAAACTATCAAATATTCCACATTATGCAATTGTGCCATCTTACCTTCAGTGGGTTCTTGAATTTGGTAACTTCATTTTTTTCAATGTGTTTATATCATTTTGCAAAAAGCTTTTGCCTCTGAAGGATCCCCTCACATAATTATTGTTTTATGGTTATATAATATATGCAAGGGAGTTTTGCCCATATTTGTTGGGTCGATATATTTGACAATGAAGGTTTTAGGTTCTTCAATTTTTAGTCCGGTTAAAATGTTGACTGAAAACTGATGTGCTAGTCAGTATTCTGACAACGCGTACATAGAGTGCTTGATTGGTCAAATATTTGTTGCACTTACCCGTTACCATTATCTTTGATCACCAAATCCATAGAGTGCTTGTTTGGTCAAATATTTGTTGCACTTACCCGTTACCATTATCTTTGATGGCCAAATCCATAATTTGGAAATATCTTTATTTTTACAAGGTTTTCATTTATGTATATATGCTTATGAAATGACCAAGTAATTGCATTTCTGGCATGCTAAATTGTTTCTCTTTCAACAGAGCATCCCACAAGAAGTCATAGACACTCACGAACTGCAAAGCATTACCTTAGACTATAGACGTGAATGTCAGCATGATGACATAGTTGATTCTCTAACCACTCATGAACCACTCAACGATGCTGCATCTACAAGCAACGGATCCGTTACTTCCAAAGAGAACAGAGATAATTTGAGCAAGTTTTTGCATTTGCTGAGATCATCTGGTGATGGCCTTGAAATAAACAGAGGTCGCACTGAATGGAGAAAAAAGCTGGTGAAAAGGTGAAAACGTTATGCTTTCTTCAGGTGGGCTTATTATATATACCATGGGTTCAAGTTGCATTCTTTTGGTTTGGTCAATTTGTGTATTTTAAACCAGACAAGATGTGTTTAGCTTCCATACTTGTGGATTAGATTATGGTAATTGGGTTGTTCAAGTGATCGAAACTGTTTCACAGTTTTGTGGTCAATGGGAAAACCTCGGGTGGAATAAGAAACCAGGGCAAACCAAACCAAACTGATTTGATTTTGATCTAATGTCATTTGCTTTCCTATCAAGCCGTAAAAATAGGTAGTTATGCTTGTTTTAATTTGAAATTAGATTCCTCCAAGCTACTGTTGGATCATGCAGTGTTTGTGTGGCTCCATGAACGAACGTCTTCAACGTTGTGCGACATATTCTTCTCCATTTCTGGTTCCCATTGATGTGGGAAACTCCAGTAAGCATGGTGGAATTACAAGAATTCAATAGATTTAAAGTAGTATAGTATATCCACTCATATCATTTAATTAACACTAAATTGTTAATATTAGGATTTAAATAACACTAAATTGTTATTTTTAGGTGCTATTTGGTTTGAATGATTTAAACAACTCATTTAAGATTTGGATTTAGATATATATTATTGTTATGTTTGGATAAAAAATTAAAATAAATGATTTAGTTCATTTAAGATTTCATATTTTTCACTTCTCCATCTATTGTAATCCATCAATCTCCTAAATATTTCAAATTTCTATCACTTTAGCTACCATCATATTCTTTTAAGTAACATTTGAAATTGGGAATGTATATATATGATTCGGGTTCAATAGGGAACCATATGCATTGAGAACAAAAAAAGAACCAATCAAAGCCCTTAGATTAAATGATCATCGGTGCATCACGCGATGCACGTACTTGGTATGCACAAGGGTGTTTTGGGAAAAAAAATATAACTAGTCAAATAAATTCTAATTTTATATTAATTGAATATTCAATCAAATAATTAAATAATAAATGCTAAATAAATTAAATTGATGCACTTCCTAAATTACAAAATCTAAACAAACACGATGCATCTTATCATCTAATTCATCAGATTTATCTTCAAATATGATGCATTTCAGCCATATTCATCCTCATCTTTGTGTCATCGTCACACATCACCAAAATCGTGATGCATCTTCGACCATATTCATCATCATCTTCAAAATTTATAGAAATTAAAGATGCATTCACTATGCATCTTAATCGGATATATCTTCAAATATGATGTATCTCATCTAGGATTCATCTTCCATGTTCGTGTTCATCATCTCGGATTGTTCATCTTCAACATCTTCATCATCTCAGATTGTTCATCATCTTCGTGCTCATTGTTCATAATATCGGATACACAACGTTCATCACAACATGTTCATCGTCATCATCATCATGTAGATATACGTATGTATATGTATACATATATAGATAGGTTCAAGAATATGTATATACTATCTATTATATATAGATACATATGTTTGTGTATGTATGTACATACGTATGTACTATACATATACATACATACATACACACACACACACATATATACAGGGGCGGACCCAAGCAAATGATGTAGGGGTCATCCGACCCCGATAAATTTTTGAATTTGCGAGTTATGTATATAGCTAAAAAAATTTGACCCCCATGATTTTTAAAGCTCGACCCCTCAGCTCCCACTCGGAGTAAAAAGTTTATATCGCACGAGCCCTGATTTTCGAAGCTGCATTCGTGTCCGCAGGTGCACGTGAGTTCAGTGGATTTTAGCCTTCAAGGTCCAAGATTTGCACCCCCCCTGCGCGTGGGTAGTCATTGGAGTAAAACCACAAACAATCTTATCATGGCTTTAAACACTACTCCTTATAAACCCACTTTGGTTTCCATCTTACTTCCTATGTGGGACTCAAGTTTTCACACTAGAAGGAGTTTCATTCATTCCAAACATCAATCTTTGAGCATCGATATCTCATTCATCTTAGCTCCGTTTCTGGGTCCGCCACTGTGTGTGTGTATATATATATATATATATATATATATATATATATATATATATATATATATATATATATATATATATATATATATATATATATATATATATATATCGTTCGATTACATGCAATATCCCAATGTAAATTATTATCTCACAACATTGACGATTAGTACATGTGGTTGACCAATAACAATTACCAAATTATAAACATCACAAATACAATAATACAATCAATGTATGGAAAACATAGTATATTTAAACTATAGGAAAGTAATATACATTGATTTCCCGGTCAAATCGGGGTCGAGTCATGAGTTCCTCATCGGGAATTGGTTTTTTTGGCAAGCCTTAATACGACCGAGATATTTCCCACTTCAAATGTATTTGAATTTCTACACTCCAAACATCTTTTCTACCAATCAAAAAGATTAAATACGGTATAAAAAAACTATAAATCATCAATCAAAAATTAAAGTTAAAAGAATGAAAATAAATCATCAAGCTAGTGACACATCTGCATCATCAGAGCCAGCTTCACATTCACTATTGTTCTGTTGCTGCTGCTCAAACTTCATTCTTGAACTGACCTTTCTTTGGTTTTCTGAGAAAAATCCCATGTTCGTTTGCAACATATAATTAGAAAATCACCCAAAAAAAAGGTTAATCATCGACAACATCCACTATAATCCCAATTTAACATAGTAATACTATTACAAGTTTAGCTAATCTGACAAATATATTCATCTTTGTTTCCAATGAATGATTCTGTTAAAAGCATTGGTTGAACATTGATGTGTCAAACAATGCGCAAAAGGGCATTCTGGTATGCAATTAGCACTGAAATGTTCTTTTAGTCAAATTTAAGCCAAATATTTGTCAATTCAGTTAACTGCCAGGCGTCAACATCGCTTATCAAACTGATGAATGACCGATAGTACAATTAATTTTTTGGTAACAATAAACCGTTTTTATCACATACCATCAACCATTTGTCAATTTGATAAATAATGATGGTGGTCAACATACTAATTTGATATATATTTGTTTTTTAACTAACCGTATAAACTTATAGTGTTGACTGTTGAACATTCCTGACCTAAGTTTTACCAGAATAATTTGTCAAATAATGGCGATGAACATATTGGCTAGAGTAGTACTAGATGCCTAGTTTAGTAATTAAGTGACAAAACTGATAAATATGAAGCAAACATAATAGAATTACTCTTGCTGTTGATTGCAGAGCGAGTCATTGTTAAGAAGTCATCCCAAGTCAGTTTACTCAGTTTGTCCTTTTCTTCAACAGTGAGCTCAAAGTTTGGTTCCCTCCCACACATAAAAGCAGCCCTGCAAGAAACAAACTCAAATCCAGTAAGTGAAATCGAAAAACGGTCCTTAATGCATGAACCATCAACTGTTTAATAGCATCCTCTGATGGCCCCCACTGCCCGTCCACGGGAGGTAAATCGCATAACTCATATTCAAGGAACATGTGTTAGGCTTGACCCCTGAACCTCCACTATAGATTTCATGTCCCCAACGAGTCTGTTCAATACGGAGCCAAAACAATTGTTCTTGACAATCAATCAGTCTTGTAAAAGTGAACTAGACTGTCTTGTTTCTTGATGCACTATTAAATTAGAAAAGTATATAATAAAATCTTTGCAGCAACGTAAAATGTATGCAATGCTAGGATCATCAATTACACGTGTAAATATAATACTTGTAGGAAACATGAAAAGATGAACAAATTACCTGTCATACAAGTGGGCAGCTTCTTCTTGAGAGCTCACCGTGCCCAGATGGACTTGTTTCTTATCGACTTTAATGGCAGCTTGCCACTTCATATTTTTGTAATACACACCTCTCATTACACATGCTTCTTGGTTCTCAAAATGCTTTCTTCTGTGTCTTTTTCGTCTCTTCAACTCTGGGAATAACAAAAATGATCGTATTGAATAGAAAAAGTAACTCAATAAGAGAGGCTTTTTGAAAATGCAATACCTTTTAAAAAAGAGACTTGTAAAGGTGGATAGAAAGTTTAGAAATGTAAACTAAAACATTGAAAAATTCATTAGGTGAGTATGTTCATATAGACATATGTTGTGTGACAATGGGTCCCATGTTCTTGATTCAAAGAGAAATGAAGATAAACCCACAAAATGAAGAATTTGAAGAAAGAATGGAGAAAAACGATGTGGATGATCTCCTTCTAAAGTGTTACTCCCCTCTATCTCAAACAAATTGCTGAAATTTCCTTCTAAAAATGCCCATGAAAACTGCAGCATATCTTCTAAAAAGTTTTAAAGGCAAAATTACCTATGTGTCCTATATCATCATTACAAAAGATCAATAATAATATCAAGTTCACAAAATATTTGTTTTGTTTATTGAAGGGAATTATAAATATCATACCCATAGTCTAGTCGGACATTTTTTAATACCATATATATCAAGTCAGAGGTTGCAACTTTCACTGGATCCTAGATTCACAGGCATATATTGTATCATTTATATCCTGAAGATGGTAGGCCACCTTACCTGGTTAATCTGAAATCTTCTTGCAAACATGAATTTTAGCAAACTAAGAAAAGACGGCATACACAACTACCTTCGAAACTAAGAATAGACAGACCTGGATGCGGAATGGGCTGCTTCGTAGATGAGCTAGATTCAATGACAAGTGAGGGTTCCGGTTCTTCGGATTTTGTGTTTTCCTGCTTAAAAAAAGCATCATTTAAGGCCTCGTTTGTTTTCCATTAAGAGCCTCTTAAAAACCTCTGAAGTCTAAAGTTCAGATCTATGATAAATTAAGTTTGTTTGTTTTGGTTCAGACTTAAGAGGTTGAAACCTCTGAATTTTCCTCTGAATTTTAAGAGGATGAGAGTTGTCTTAATTAAAATTAAGAGGCTCTTAATTTCAGATGTTAAGACCTCCTCTTAACTTCAGACGTGGTTTTCAGACTTCAGACATTTAACCTCTTAAAAAACAAACACCACCTAAATCTTGTTCAATTACAATATCAGGTAACAGAAAAGAAACGGAAAATAAAATTACATCCCTCCTATTAAAAGATCCACATGTGACTTTTTTTGGTATCCGATAAGTTGTATTTTAACTCATTTTTTGGGAATGATGTTTCCTGTTCTATATTTTAGAGGTCTTGCTTTGGAAAGAAATATAAGCTCAAAAAACTGCCTTGTGCGTGTTTTAAGCTTTGGGTGGGAAAGTTTATACAAAATGCTCTTTAGGTATAATGAGTTCACACGAAATTTCACTGTTTTTGTTACGATGACAACTTATCTTAAAGCTCAAAACCCATCGTGTGATCTAACTTCAGTTCATTTCAAATGTTTATAGAATTCATTTAATTCACTCCCTCTTATTAAACGATAAGTGTTGCAATTTTCTTCTATGATATCCCATGAATACGACCTTTTCTTCTTTTGAAAGCTTTCAAGTAAATGTTGCCTACATTCCCAGTATCATCATTACATATGAACTAATGGGGTTGATTAGGGCACACAAGATTCCTTTATCTTGTCTTGTATTAAAAGGTATTATGGACATCTCATATACCAAGCCAGCTGAAGATTTTCAAAATCCGGACAAAGAGAGTAGACAGCCATTATCCTCATAAAGTTTGTGGAGATACATGTATGAATTCACAATTGCTAGAATAACTAAAACCTACGTCTCATTTGGCATTTACTTAATCGATCCTCTTAATTTGGAACTATCAGAGGAAAATAATTGTATCTCTACTTCCTAGAAGATATAATATGATAATGCAAAATACTTGTTGCTGTTTCTTGCACTTTTTTACTTCTTGGTTCTTTCGTGGACGTCTCAGGTTTCAAGGTCTATGAACATGATGTAGAAGGTACAGATATTGAATTCATATAAATGTTCTTAAAAAGCGAATCGTGTATTCATATAAAGTTATTCTATTTTATGCTTGTACTATACTTATTCGTTTTTTGATCTCGTTGTAATGGGACAAGTGCATAATACTTGTTTATATTTATTCTGAAAAACAAACATATATGGGGAACTTTCACAAATTTTATAAAGGAGACAGTTTAATATCATATAAAGATCAATAATGGAAGATGGGCGCATTAAACCACGATGTCCATGTTTACCTCATCAGGCTGGTCGATGTCAACCGAACGTGACACAAGCATGGCAGCTGATCTTGTGTTTTGCAGCCAACTTCCAGGAGATTGCCCATTTTCACATGATGAAAGAAAATCAAGAAACGGGCTTCTCCCTGAATTTTAAAATAGAATAACATCAATGAATGAAGAAAAGAAATAAATAATGAAAATCGAACATGGCCATCAAACAGTTTCGAATCTATAGCAAAAGCGTATATCAAATACTCAGTTTTATTCAAATATCAGGTTTAAAATAAGAAAAGGACGACCAAAATAACAGTAACCCTCCACAACATGATAGTAGACAGTTTAACATGGGCTAATAAGAAGCAAATAATCCAACATAGCATTACCATAAAGTTTGATGAGTCTTTGTCTACGAATGCTCACCATGGTGTCTTAAGCAGGTCCTAGCATCATCCAAGAACGATAAATTATATTTTACACAGACGGGAATAAAAGAAGAAACTGACAGACATAATCTTTGTCCATGAACAACAACAGCACAAGTACATGTTCTGTTCTATTACTTATTTTTACTAAAAAATTTGAATTCCTTGAGAAAGGCCACCAATCGTTGGAAAGATATATAATTTGTTGCAAAGGACTAACACAGTCTCATGTCTCATGTTTTGTTACACAAAAAATTTTCATGATAAAGTAAGGAAAAAGGGTTTTAATGGTTACAAATAGAATTTCGAGTCCTACCACAAGCATAGGGGGCATAAACATCACATATAAAGTAAAAGAAAAAAATGTTTTTGATGGTTACAACTAGAAAAGGGTTTTAGTGGTCATGATTTAAATTTAATGTCATACAAAGCACTTTCAAATCAAATTATGAGTATATGAAATCTTTAAGGAAAAAAACGGTAACCACACCAAAACGAACAAATACGTATTCATTATAAACATGACAAGTACAAACTTGATATTCAAGGGAGTTCTTGTTTACTTTTTCGTTTGAAATATTTACTCTAAGTTAGTCTATTCTCCAACATGCTTATATGAATCCAAATTCTTGACCTGTTTCCCTACTTTTTATGCACCACGTATGATAACGTTGTGCTTCGGTCATGAAAAACTGTACTTTTCACGGCATGCTATGGCTACGTACTGTATTTGGCACACACCTGCTGTTTCAGGGGCGAGGGGCCAAGAGAGTTTCAAGACTTAATCAGTGTCTAACAACGCTAGCTTGTTCAAAGATGAGATCATTGAAGCATTTTATCAAACACACATGGCTCAATTCAAGATGTACAAAAATGAACGGTTGTTATCTAATAAAGAAAGACCCACACAGATTGAGAAAATTTAAAGTCAACCCAATAGTCATCTCAACTTTCATGGCTGATATACTCCTAAACAAAATTAATTAGAAACAACACCCTAAAAATTTTACAAGATCATAGCAGAAATCATGACAGAATCATTGCATCTGTTTATAATTTGAAGCTAACTTTGTAATAATTCCTGAACTTTTGAATATATCAACTAAATCAAGCGAAACACACACACACAATAGACCAAACATTCTTAGCAAATACACCCCAAAATTAAAATAGATGGACAAAAAAGACCCAAAATTGTGGTCGAAAAAAGCAAGCCAACCCACCAACCTACCACCTTTCATGGATGAAAGACAAGGGGATTACCATAAACCAAAGTTTTACCCTTCACTTACCAATTCGTCAAGTGAACTGTAAACCCCAAAAAATAACACTGATTAAAGACACATAAAACTACCAAATACATCATCTACAAGCGAATGCATTTAGGATAAACTATAAAGGAACAATTATAGGGAAAAAAATAAAAAAAACCCTTTTGGAGAATAAGGGGAAACAGAGTGTTGGAGGAGCAACAAAATCAAAAGAAGACATTGCAGACTGGTAAAGAAATAGTGGGTCTGTTTGAATTTGATTACCTGAGAAGGTGACGGAAGAAGGAGCGCAAAAACGAAAAGAAAACTGGTTTTTTATTTATTTATAAGTGAATTGGATTACAAAGCCAAGGTGGTGAGGTTGGAGAGAGAAATTCGAGATACAGTCCATAGTCCATACGCAATTTTTGGCCTTTTGGGTAATTTTTCTTCGTATTTGGCTATTTGCTATATTATTATGATAGGTATGACGGTGAATTTAAATTTAAATTTAAATCTTATATAATTTAAAATGTGTTTGGATGTACATAATTATGAAAGAATCAATACTAATTTTTTGGGTTTAACTAATTTAATTATGATTATATATATTTTAATATTGTATTTTTTTTCTAGATGTTATTTAGTAATATTGTATTTTTTTCATTTAGTAATAAAATCTTATTTATTTTAATATTTTATTTGAAGTTTATAGATTAAATTATATAATAAGGCTTTTTTTAAGTTTAGATTTAAGTTAGTTAAAAAATATCAAATGTCAAATAGATAATGATGATAAATAACATAATTAGATAATGTAAAATAGTGGATAAAATTATTTATTTATTAATGTTTATAGATATTAGAAATAATAAATTGTATTTATCTTTTATTTTATTTTATTCTATTCTAAAAATTATAAATTGTATTTATCTTTTTACGTGTCACGTGGTCTCGTCATGTGGCGTTTTGGGTTCTACTTTATTATATAGAGATAGATAGATAGATAGATTATTATGTAGATAGATATGTATAAAGCAAGGTTATTGAAATCGCGATTTATATCGTAGGATCGTACGATCCTACAAGTCGATTTCGATCAGGATCGCTAGTAGGATCGATTTTGGGTAGGATCGTAAGCAAGATCGTAGGATCGTTAGTAAGATCGTAAGATCGTACGACGATCCGATCCTACATATGGTTTATTTTCGTAGGATCGTTAGTAAGATCGTAAGATCGTAGGATCGTTAGGCCCCTCCATCTAGCCGCATATTTTTTGAATCTAAGGTACCAATTTAGTTTTGCTCATGACTGTGATTCTTGTTTTATCAAAGTGGCACTATATATGTGCCTTGAAAGAATGGGTAGGAAATGACTCTCTTTTGCTTATGATACAATACTGTGATATATAATATTTAATTTTGGTAGGATCTTACGATCCCGATTTGATCCTACGATCCCGATCTTGCAATGACAAAAACGATCCTAGGTAAGATCTCGATCTTGACAACCTTGGTATAAAGCTTTACATAATCGGTGCCAAATAACCATTTTAAAAATTAATTTTTACATCAAAATTTATATTTTTAATAAATATATACCCTTATTGGTATTTTTTTTGTAAGAAACATTTTTTTTTGTTAATGCATAAATCGTGAGGTTTTGATCATACATAAACAAAAGGATAAATTGCAAAAGCAAAACGATTCAAAATTTAAAATACAACTACACTCTAGTGTATAATTCGAGAAATCTAGTAGAAATATCAATCGTCATTATTAGGGTTTAGTTTGTGGTTTCTGTGAAAGGGTGTTTGGTTTGCAGATTTATTGTGATTATTAGGATTTGTATTTATTTTTTGTTTGCATCCAGATATCTATAAAGATTTAAAATCTCAAACTTTTTTACATCATTTTGTATAATTTAAAAAGTCAATGTCCCTCTTAGGCTTTAAATTTACAGTTATCTTACATTATTCAGATTATAAAATTTTTTCTTAAAAGTTGATATTAATTTTGTAACAAAATCCTAACAAATAAAAATAATGAATAATGTAAATTAAAAAAAAAATTTTAATTAAATTCTAAAGAAAAAAATGGCGAACCAACCGTCAAAAGTCGGTGGAAGGGTGTGTTCAAAGCCCAGTAGCCCAGACTCTTCCACCGTCACACCTCCAATCAGTACGCCGGGTCAGTCTTCTTCCACTTGTGTAAATACCAACAACACGCTCTGCTCTGCGCGGAATTTTTTTGTAGGTTATACAATTTCCGTAGCAGATGGCGATCTCCGGTAGCATTCGGAGCTCTCGCACTTCATTCTCCGAGCGATACAATAGAGTCTACGGTCAATCGACACCAATACGCTTGCCGGTTGCGGTTGCCGGTGTTACATTCAGGCTCTTTGCGTCCGCTCTCTCCGTGGCCGTCTTCTTTTTCTTCATAGTTTGCTTCCTCTTTACCTCATCATATGACGTCGGTTCATTGGATTCCAACATTGTTCGTATTTTTTTTCCCTCTCGTGTGCATAATTCTTAACTCTCATTGACAGCGTAATTAATAATGCATTAATTGATTGTGTTTTATTGTAGAATCACGGTTTTTCATTTGATACCAACGTAGCTGGATCGTCTCGGAGGTCTGTACTTGCGTTGAAATCCGATCCATTAAAACCTAGATTCGATCAGATCCGAAAGCAAGCAGATGATCACAGATCGCTCGCTCTGGCTTACGCTGCCTACGCACGTAAGCTGAAGCTCGAGAACTCGAAACTGGTTAGGGTTTTTGCTGATCTTTCACGCAACTATACAGATCTGTTATCGAAACCTGCTTACAAAGCATTGTTAGACTCCGATGCAAACACAATTGACGAGCCAACTCTACGGCTGTTTGAGAAGGAGGTGAAGGAGCGGATTAAGGTGTCCAGACAAGTGATTGCAGAGGCAAAAGAATCATTTGATAATCAGCTTAAGATTCAGAAGCTGAAAGATTCGATTTTCTCTGTTAATGAGCAATTAACCAAGGCAAAGAAGCAAGGTGCTTTCTCGAGCTTGATTGCTGCGAAATCAATACCTAAAAGTTTGCATTGCCTTACAATGAGGTTGATGGAGGAGAGAATTGCACATCCAGATAAATATTCAGATGAAGGGAAGCCAAGACCGGCTGAGTTTGATGATCCGAAGCTTTATCACTATGCTATATTTTCTGATAATGTAATAGCTGCTTCAGTAGTCGTTAATTCTGCTGTCAAGAACACAAAGGAGCCATGGAAGCACGTTTTTCATGTTGTGACAGATAAGATGAATCTAGGCGCAATGCAAGTTATGTTCAAGATGAAAGAATATAATGGTGCTCATATAGAAATAAAGGCAGTGGAGGATTATAAGTTTTTGAACTCTTCATATGTTCCAGTGCTTCGACAACTGGAATCTGCAAATTTGCAAAGATTTTACTTCGAGAATAAGCTTGAGAACGCAACCAAGGATACAACCAATATGAAGTTTAGGAACCCTAAGTATCTGTCCATATTGAATCATTTGAGGTTTTATTTGCCAGAGATGTACCCAACGCTGCACAGGGTTCTTTTTTTGGACGATGATATTATTGTTCAGAAGGATTTGACGGGGCTTTGGAAGATAGACATGGATGGGAAGGTGAATGGGGCTGTTGAGACTTGTTTTGGATCCTTCCATCGGTATTCACAATACATGAATTTTTCTCACCCCTTAATCAAGGAGAAATTTAATCCCAAGGCCTGTGCATGGGCTTATGGGATGAATTTCTTTGATTTGGATGCTTGGAGGAGGGAGAAATGCACTGAGGAGTACCATTACTGGCAAAATCTGGTAAGACAGATCTATCTAGTAATTGTTATCTACTTATCTGTATTATGTCAGCATTTTGAACTGATTAGCGAGAGAACTTTGATGTGTGCATTCCACTTTGGCCATATAACTTGCATAAATGTAAGTCTAATCTATGTGCTAAATGAATTTGTTTCATGCTGCCTGCTTATATTCAACCATGTTGTGATGATGATCAAGAACCGCTTTATGATGCTGAGGTCTTCTGTTTTATTAGATATAAGTAAGCTTATTCCTCTGAAAATCTTAGCACCCATATAAATTCTATGGCAACGATTTCCTGTTGCCTGCTTATTCTACATAAATTCTGTTGTCAAACTTGCATAAATGTGCAGTCGGGTCTATGTGCTAAATAGATTTCCTGTTGCGCTCCTTATGTGATCTGTGATCATGATAAATTCTAAACAACGATTTCTTGTTTTCTTGTGTAACTAAATTGGTAACTTCTTTTTTTTTTTTTAAATTTGCTTTTGCAGAATGAAAACCGTACTTTATGGAAATTGGGGACGCTGCCCCCTGGTCTAATAACATTTTATTCCACAACCAAACCATTAGAGAAATCTTGGCATGTTCTGGGGCTTGGCTATAATCCAAGCATAAGCATGGAAGAGATCCAAAATGCTGCCGTTGTGCATTTTAATGGGAATATGAAACCATGGCTTGACATTGCCATGAACCAGTTTCGCCCACTTTGGACCAAGTATGTCGACTATGACATGGAATTCGTTCAGGCCTGCAATTTTGGTCATTAAACTTATGATGCGGTGATGGTTGAAGCCCGTGAACGACAGCACTCATCAACGACAGGTGGTATGCTTGGAGCAACTTTTTCTAGTGATTACGATTACACGTAATATGGACCCTTTATCAGATGCTGTGGAGTTCTTATGTTTCCAAGTATGATGTCATCCTTTCCTAAGTTAGTTTTGAAATTTGTTTCTGAAGTGTTTATAGCTCCAGAGTTCATCAATCTTGTTATTTATTTAGTTTTTGACATCAGAACAACATATACACCGATAAACATGACTTATGCATTGCGTACCTTCTTAGCATTCTTATATAGACAACAGCCTACAAGCATTTGGCTAAAGATCAGTCATGTGTTAGATTAGATGTGTTGTTGAGAAGATCTTATGAGAAACATCCTCATTTGTGAAACAACTGATCTCGCATACAAGTCCTGAAATATATATAACCATAAAAAATCTCACCCAAACGAACTTGGGACTTGTGTGTTCCCAGCTGAGAGGGAATTGAAATCAATTAAGAAGAAAATATAGATTTAATGAAGCTGAATTGCAGAAATTAATTACAAAACAGAAGGTAATCACAATCAAATGATTGTTCCAGGGGAATCCCCTCTCTCACAACCAAAATGTTGGAGCCTTCTCAAAGCTATAACTAAGCAATGAGCCAAACCAAAGTCTAACAATATTTTGTGCACACCCCATCACTCCCTTTTCCCCTTTATTTATAATAACTAACTATTACTATTATTACTAAAATACTCATAAGAGAATATACTTATAGTAAAATCCTATCACCAGCAAACCCATGGAATGCGTTAATAGTCATCGTGCCATGTGCAAAAATATGCCAACTTGTAGTCTTGTATAGTTGTGTTCTCAAATGACCTTCCGTTAATTAGGCTATATAATGCATTAACCAAAAAGCGAAAGTGTTGTGACAACCAAAAAATTATGGTTTCAGGACCGGTAGTGGAGAATTATGTGGTTGTGTGGGTTTTGCCTTGAATAAAATTAAAATTTGTCATGTTTTTCACCTTAAAAATATATGGTTATCTTATATCGAATGAAGTTGGATACATGGTTAGGACAAATTGTTATCAAAAAGTGTTATACATGATCCAAAGAATATCCAAGGAAATTCGTTATTTCGCTTCTGTTTCTTGAACCTTATTTCTAACAGTTTTGGTATCTTTTGTATTTATCAGTTTTTAGGTGTTTTAGAATATTTATTGAGTTTTTTAATTTGAAATGCCTGATCATATTGGATTTGGAATCATATATGGCAGTTGCCGACCTTGACGCCTAGCCTAGGGGTGTTCAAAACCGGATATCCGAATTTTGGGATATCCGAATTTTGGATATTCGAAATTTCGGATGGTGAATTTTGCTATCCGAATCAGAAATTTCGGATATCCGATTGATATCAGATTATCCGAATATCCGAAAATTCATATTTTTTAATTTTTTAAAAAATTAAATCAAATATTTGAATATCTAAAATACAAATTCATATATCCAAATAGATACTAAAAATAGATATATCACAAACTAAATGTATCCGGAACTCAAAACGACTAAAAAAATATTAAAAAACTAAAATATATAAAATTATTAGTTAATAAATTTACAATACCGAGATAAAACTAAAAAATATACATTAGAATAATAATAAATACTTAATATTATGTAAATAATCAATACTAAAGATATTTTTAAAAAGAAATTGGATTTTCGGATATAGGAATATCCGAAAATCTGGAATTTTACTATCCGAATCCATATCCGAAATTTCGGATAGTTTCGAATCGGATTTTCGGATTTTATTTCGGATTCGGACTTTTATGAACTGCCATAAAATGTACTTTTGTTTTGCTTGGTTACTGGTTAGGCCCATATACAATAATAAACGGTTGACACGGTTTTTAAAAATGTTACATTATAATTGTTATTCCGTTTTATTTAGTCAATAAATTACTACTTATTTTAATGGGTTCCAATAGTATTAATATCTTAATGTTTAATAGAAGTTTAAGAATTACAAAAACCATGTAATTATATATGTCAATACATAAAGTAACTAGAATTTAATTATTTAATAGATGAGCCCTTATTTTTTATATTAATTAAAGTGTAATTATTGCTTTTCATTTCAATTTAGGGTGCTACTTCATGTATCATACTCTACAACAATTAATCTTTAGGTCAATTAACCTACACTATTTTCAATGAAAAAAATGAACCATACATCTAATCATAAACAACAATTTATTTAAATTATATGTCAAGATTATAGGGTATGACATATGAGAAATTATGGTACGATGCATAATGAAATTGCATTCAATTTAAAATGATCTATCTTTTCTAACTGGATTTACAAGTGGATGCAGCAAATGGTTTATGAGTGGTTTATGAAATGAAAAACTTTTCTGCTTTTCAAAAAGAAAAGAAGATTCATACAAGTGTGTTAGCACACACATTTGAATGGCAGTACCCTGGTTCTTTTATCGGTTGTGTTTGCTTTTAATTTATCGTTAGGTTGCATATTGTTAAATGGTACTAGGTTAGGTGTTCTTTAGTATGGAATTTTTTACTTGAATGCGCTTATTTTATGTTTTGGTTTTTGAAACCGGTCTAACAAGTTAATCCATTAAACAAAGAACATGAGTAATTCCAGTTTTCAAAAGTTCTTGTACAGAACGTTGCATCGGCAAATAATCATCGTATGATTTATTTTGGGTACAGTGGGACAAACAAAATTTGACATCGGCATACAGCCAGGGACGGATCCACCTTTGGTGGTTGGGGGTCAAACGCCCCTTGTAATTTTTTATTTCAGTGTTGTGTATATAGTCGATAAATTTTCAAACCAATGATTTTTAAAGTTTGATGCCCCATAGTTATCTTTTATAAAATTTCCAAAGGAAAAAAAATCTAACAAAAACATACAAACTCAGTTACATTGAGCTTTTACTTATTTATTGTTTATTTTAATCAAGATGAACCGATTCAAATTTTTGAAGATCTTACAACTTTTTGAAGGATCGTCACCACTCGGTACTCTCATAGCATTGTTAAATTTCGACCCCTATAAAAGAAACTCTTCTGAATCCACCACACAGCATGCATTCATCTACATCTATGCAAGTGTGTTTTTACTTTTTAGTCAAGTTATATCATAGCCCTAGAATCTGTTATTAAGCCAAAAATGAGTCTTAGACATGCGGCACATGACGTATTAAACATGGGGGAAACCATTATTTTTTGTGTCTTATCAGCAGCACAAGGAATAAATACAGTCGGTATATATGCAAGCCTGATTACAAGTGAAGTGAATGAGAATGCTGTGAAGTCTGAAATATGAATGAATCATTGAAATCAAAGATGTGGTATACCAGCACACTGCAACAGATGAATCCGGACCAAAAACATCAGGAAACAAATTGCTCATCATCGTTTCGCAATTGAAAGTTTATGCCTAAAAAAATAAACAATATCTAATTCCTCCTGACAAAAATACTTGACCAAATTCCAAGAGAAACGAGCAACTACGACTATACTACAACGAAATAAAAATAAAACAACCTCTCTATCCGTCTCTATCATCCATCACCTAAACACAACAAATGAAAATTAGAAAGAGTTAAAATAAGCCCCCAAAGAAATGAATGATATGAACGGCACACTTATGGATACCATACCTGCTGCAACATCTGAATGTGAAACCAAAAACCAACTCTCGACTCTTCAACCTATCTTATCTTCTGGTGAAATCGATAACTCGTTATGCCATATTTCGGGCAGTTCCATTAACATCCACTCCACGGTTCACACGGCCACCATTGTTGTCTCTCTGATACCCATCACCACCACGGTTTGAACCCAGTCCTCCACGGCTGTTGCTACTTCTGTAACCATAATCATTCCTGCTGCCACCAAAATCACCACCTCGATTATAACCCCTCCCACCACCAAAATTGCCACGACCTCTCATGCCATCGTTCCTGAATCCAGCTCCTCTTCCACCTACAAATCTCCCGCGATTCCCACCTATAAGAAATAAGATGCAATCATAAGAGACTAATCATGAAGATTTCCCATAAAGCAAGTGGGTGGAGAGCAATGACATTCATGGCTACATGATGAAGAGATTTAAAGCAAAGATGACTCTTTTCTAGAAGATACTTTTAACGTCCCTTAGAGCAGGTTTGATGAAGACAATGTACTTGTTTAGAATGTAAGCAGCATACTATCTAAAACATGCCTTTGGAGTTTGTAGATCGCTTCTCTTCAACAACAGCATTGCGTCCACCGATTGCAACTGGTGAAGCCTGTACATCACAGGATAGAAGTTTTTACATGTCATGCAACATAATAGTTGGCATTTATACAAATATAATCAGATTATCTAGAAGCACACTGCAAAGCTAATCCTCAAATCATCAGATTGCTTTAAAATAGATACCATCAATCCAAAAGATTAGTTAGATTGAGAAGTTTTAGCAGACATGGCTACTTCAAACTACTTAATGTAAGGTTCACAGTGGTTTCAACGTCAATAGATATCCAAGCACCTACAGCTTATTTCCAGGCAGGATGATTGACTACAATTCTCCAGCAGTTACTCATATATAAATGAGTTAAAACAATCAGCTTGTCTCGAAAATTGTCAGAAAAACAATATTGTTATTTGTAACTGCCAGATTACTGGCTACTAATAATTTAGAATCAACAGCTCCCTTGTTGGAGATACTAGGTACTTTGAACACAAATAGAGGATACTCAACGGCAAAAATTAGTCGGACAATAACACAGGATGGGCAAAAAACTACCATAATGAACCATGTCTAGTCTGTACCCACCACGATCTAATGTTAAAAAATAAAAATACACATAAACCAGCAATATTTATAATTTTTAAATGTATACAAAGCATTACATGTTTTTACAAATATGCATATCATGACAAATTGAGAAACAGATGTAGCACATACATGCATCTACCATATGGTCATTACCATTTGCAGTTGGTGTAAACACTAAAAAAACACAAGCACATGCATGAATTTGCCATTAAAGCCAACCGCTTCAGAAACACAGAACTAATATGAATATATTCACATAAGCAGAAACAAACTTTCTGTTCGTAATGTGGTTCTTGCATAATTTAACAAACTTGCAATTTCATGTCAAAAGGTAAAATAAATTCATATCAATTTTGATGTTGAAAAGAAAACTTCAAAAGTACATGAAATCCCTGATAAAAAAAACTTGGTGTGCGACCGATTAGTCATGAATCAACAGACCTTAACAATGTATTCAATCACCTGCTCAACTCTATTCACCATTATCAACTTTCTTTGAAGGGAGATACAATTCAAATTCGAGCTCTAGTAGTAGTACTCCCTTCATATTCATCAACTATGGCTTCATACCATATTTAAAAACATTTTTAAGCATGATCAATAGTTTATATTCAATTGATAAAGTTGTTTGTCAACTAGTAAGAAGTAATCCATGTCGTGTCCAATAATTTATTTGTAACCCAAGTTGATTTTAGTGTATAACAGATATTATCATTACATGAGCATCGTAGCAAGTGGACTGTGGACCACTGTGCAATGTCCATAAATATATAACACACATGCAACAAAAAACTGACGGCTGACGAATAAAAAACAAATACCCAGCATAAACACTAAAATTCCATGAAAGTATTAGTGATTGTTCAGATAACAGAACAGGTCATGCCAGAAAACAATCGAAAGTATGCTACATTAAAGGTTGGACTGTGAAGCAATTAATAATACATGTACAAACTAACTACCCAGTATTACAAGTAATACTGGTTATACGGAACAAACACGCAATAGGTGAACCAGTGAAAATATAAGAAACACATACCTCGATCGCCTTTTGAACTGCATCAGGCACCTCAAATTCAACAAAACCAAAACAGAATCCCTGTTGCTGCTATATGAGTTTTGGGGAAGTCAAAATCAAAAAACATATTGAAATAGAACTGAAATGAAGTTGATACACACCCTGTTGCTTCGAACTTGAATACCATTGTGCTTAATTGGTCCAAACTTCTTGAATTCCTCCTCCAGCAATACAGGTGTAGCACTCATTGGAAGACCCTTGATATAGACAGAGTAACCCTCAGCTGTTCAAACAGATTCGAGAGTTTGAGCACAATTCATGCATGAAACACTAAATGAACTTGTAAAGGGAAAGCATTTTCAAGAAGAAAAAAAAAAGATGCATGATGAACCAAATTTTCCCGTGAAACAATATGTGAATATGCAATTAGAAGATCCAATCTCAAGGACTAATGTAAGCATACCTTCATCCTCATGAATGCCATTTTCAACAGTATCCACATTGGAAGCTGCTGCTTCAGCAGCTGAAGTAATTGTGAGAGCATTGTTCAAATGTGGTTCCTGCTTCCTTGGTTGAGGTTTCCTCGGTGCAGGTGCTGGGGATGAGAAAGGCACTCCATTCTGCTTCAGATCCATTACCTTGAACGAACAAATAAACATATCATAAATGACCTTATAAGAGCATTTGCTTCTATGATTCTTGTTAACAAGTAACACAAAAGAAAAATGTCACCCGAAAATATATCCACCATTCCACCTCCATAACAAACTTCACTCACAGATCAAAGAAAAACCCTTGTTTGAAGAAAAAATAAAACCATCCTGGTTACTCAGAAATACTCCACATATACCACCTATTAATCTTTTCTCCAGGATTTCAAATAATATTACACTTCATCATTCCGCAGTTCAATAGAACAACCAATGTGTTTAATGTTCACTGGCCTCATCAGAAGAAGAAAGAAAATCACACAGGGCATGCTAACAGCAACTTACAATAGATGCATATGACTTCTTTGGCACTTCCTCAATTTTGGTGTTAGATTCAACAGTCGGCTGTGATATCTCCTGCACTTCATCAATAACCTCAGGAACTGGATCTTCCTCAACGGCAGACACTTCTCCATTCTCGACAGGAACAACCTCTTCTGCTTGAGACTCCTCTGTCAATACAGCGACTTTCTCAGGAACATTATTCTCCGGAACTGGAACAACTTCAGGTACTGCAGATCAAAGATTTCAAAAAATATATGAGAGGAGCAAATACAATTTATAAATTTCTAGTCAGACTCCAGTCTCAGCTAAATAACTATAATATTTCAGTCACCTTCCTCAGAGGTGACAGGAGCCACCACATCCTCAGTGGGAGCATGGTCTCCTTCATGATCATTAGCATGCTCCATGTAACGGAACATGTCATTTAACACAAAGTAGCCTTTGTCTTGAGGTGCAAGGAAAAAAGATTGGGTAAAATTTCGCAGAACATTATCCTCTCCGGTCAGATATCCAGTGACCAGAACATTGACTCCACCGTTTAATGATTCTTGAGCATCAACGGATTTTATCTCAGCCCTGAAGTCACCATAGTTAAGGGACAGTATTTTAGCATTGATTGCCTGCATACCAGTATCAACATCAATATCAGACATGAAAATGCCCCAACTCACTTTCACAAAATCTTTAAATTGCTGGTGCATTCGGGTGTGTGATTTTGGGGACGAGGGGAGGGGGGGTCTAATACACAATTACATACTAAATTTAATGCATGAGTTCCAGTATAACGAAAACCTTTAAATACCACACATTTAATGAAGTTATATCATTATTCAAAAGACAATATTTTGAAAAACCAACAACCCACTTTCTCCTCCACCACAATTTCTTAAAATCTCTCCACAACTACAACCCCTGCTACACCATTTTAAGAAAGAAGCAACAAACCTAAGAAAATAATTTCCTAAACTTGTCTTTATTCACATTCCTCTTCAAACTGTGGACATAAAGATATTATAAATCAACTAATCAAAACCCTGTCAAATTTTTACATAATTTACGATATAAAAATTTATAGAGTTCTTTAGTTCTTAATTTTCTATTCACATTACAATAAAACTTTACATTCTGCTGCATAGCACAGGTACTTTTCTAGTGTGCATGAATTTTTTAGGAGTTTTTAATCCATGAGTAAAATGCCTGCAGCTTAAAGATTACAAACAAACGATCATTTATGCATTGTACTAAGTTTGACATAGAATGATAGATGTATCAAAAGTTTAACTGACATCTAGTCATCTACATTAATTGGACAAAGTTTATCAAATACATAGTGATCAAAAAGAAAAGCAAAAACACACAGTTCATTGGTTCATGCTTTAAATGCCAGTCAGTGGCTTGAGACAAATTATAGACACTTAGCCGGTTAAAAACCATTTTGTATCGTATAATAGATCAGAGATATATATGAAATACAGAATTGACATTGCCATCAAAGGAGATGTAAGAATAAATTTATGATCGAAATAGATGTACTGAAACCATACGTCCATGGTAGTGGTTATGCTCATAGAACCATCTTCCTCAGGGCGACCAAGTTTACTGATATCCTGATAGAAACGATGAACCAGCCCAGGTGACTGGTGCAGTATATGATAATACTGCTGAACAAAAGCGTTCCCAACCTGTTTATCACGAAACATTTGAAGAAACATCAATTAACATCATATACATGCATACAATAAAATAAGATAACAGTACAGACAAAAGAAAGTTTCAAGTTCACATCACACTCAATATTACAAAACAACATTTTTCAAAAATGAAGTCGTCTGCCACAAGGCATAGATGTTCCAACCAGTAGCAAAAATATCAAAGACAACTTTGTTCTTGTAAGATTTGCGCTCCAGTACTTTAAATACCAATATTAGGATAGACTACTCCAAAATCAAATAATGCTGATTAAAAAAAATCCTATAAGTATATGAGCAAATAAACAATCCCAATTTTTAAACACAATGATGGTGTATAATCTTTTTACCATTACAGTGCATGTTTACAACATCATATGCTATAATGTTATGCTTCTGCACCACCAAATTTCATTACATTTACGGCGTGGTAGTCTGGTAGATTATCTATTTAACTAACGTTTTATTCATCGATTCAGAAAGAAGTACTAATGACGTAGAGACAGCATTATGTATAATCGCCTTCAACCCATATATATGTATATAGTAGATGCCAGATTCTCTTTAAAAAACAGCACAGCTAAAACTTAATTTAAAAACTACGTATCAGGAGCCGCTATAAGCAAAATTTCAAGCAAGCACAAAGTAAACCAAAACTAAGGTTCAGGTAGTCAATACATACAACTTGAGCAGATACAGGTGCTGCAGCCGCTGCCGGAGCCGCCATGGTAGATCGATGGCAAAAACCCTAACCAAACACGGCAAAAAAAACACTGCTAATCATTACAAGCAACCAGAACAACGAAAACGTGCAGGCACAAACAACAAATCTAACGAAAATTGCAGAGAATATTTGTGTTGGTTTAGAGAGAATGAGTAAACACTATTAGTACCGGAATCAAGGAACGAGATGTGTGAAGATCGAGGTTGAAGTGAGAGAGAAAGAGAGAATCTACGATCCTGTTCTTCCTTTCTCTCTCTACTTCTTCGTTTGCGTTAGGGTTTGTTGTGGCGCTTAGCGGATCTCACTGGGGGCGCGAACGAGTGCGTACAGTGAAAAACGAGGAACGAGTATTTGTATCAAAAGGTTTCCTTGGGGGGTTTATAATAACTTCTCTCTTTTTGGTTTACACAAGGTTCTTTTTTTTTTTCTTCTTTTTTTTTTTTTTTACCTTTTTTTAAGATTTCATAAATTCAAATCATCCTTTTAATTAATCTTTCAATATACAAAATTACCAATTATTACAAGATAAAATCATTTAAGTGTAAAAACATTTTTAACCAATAATAATTACACAAATAAAAGTTGACCGTAAAAAGGCCTTGAAATACAAAAGCTTTAAGTATAATTACAAAAAATTATTACTACGATGAAGATCGATTGTTATAATATATCACATAGGTTAAAACGGTTAGAAAAGTCTTTACACTATGATTTAAAGCATATGATAGATGCCAATAAGTTGATAGTCAACTAAGAGAGCAAATCATATTCAAAGAATTTAACCAAAAACTCCGTTTAAAATCACAAATACAATCTCAAATCAGATAGTTCTATTAAACATCACTAAACTTCTTCTATGTAATCTCAAGTCAACTAAGAAATATCCAATTACAATCTCAAATCAATGAAATTACAAATCAAAATCTCAAATTAATGAAATCGCATACCACAATCTCAAATCTTTCAAAATGATTAAATGAAGTTATCTCAAAAGTTTAAAAATGATAAAATAAAGTTACTTCGGTTAGTTACACAGATAGACTTGAAATCTCACTTCTTGCGAATCAATAAATCACAATCTCAAATCGGTTTGACTTGGGCTTCAATTGAACTTAACAAGCTCAATAGCTACTGAGTTTGCAGATTTGATTGCAATAAATAAGAGTAAAATAACATAAACATAACGGACGTCAATGAGCATTGAGTATAGCGAGCGTCGATTAGATGGTTTCTCAATCTCTATTTCAATGGCTTTAAATCGAATGTTGAGACGTTGAAGATGAGATAAAATCGTAATAAACGTCGATTAGAATTCTTTATTGGCGCCTCATTATTCAATTATTCTTGTGTGCCAAATCACATTTGCCGCTAGTGGTTTTTTCTAACTTGGGCTTCTTGTAATCAATAATTGTATAAATCACAATTCTAGAATGTTTTTAAGTCCCAAAAAAGGGGGATATTGTGTAGTGGACCAGACTGCATATGGTTAAAATCGGCACTGCCTTTAATCTTATAAGGGTAGCCTAGGGTGTGTTTATTACTTTATTTGATGGGTTTTAAGGCATAGAATAAGTTTGAGTTTCGTAAGTATTACTTGTTTGGGAAATAATTACCAACAACTTAAAATAATTCACACTCATTGGTTTTCTCTTTCTTTCTATTATTTCTCTCATTTCTTTTACATTCATACCTATACCCATAGATAATTCTAAACTTATTAACAAACCAAACGCCCTCTAGTTAGGTTGAGCATAAATATTATCCAAAGTAGATCCCGAGTTCGACTTTCACATGTTTAAACTTATTGGGTACTTGCCTTTCAAAATATGTATATACATTTCATTTACATGTATTTATTCTTTCCATTGATATTTAAATAATTAATGTTCTTGTCACATGATAAAAAAAATTATAAATCTTACTTGTTTTCATTCTTTTGATTCCATCATATAAAACGTCAGTCTATGAAACATTTTATTTGGTTGTAATTACCCATCTATGAACTTCTTTGACCCACGGAATAGGTTGTTACATAATGACACATTGTATATTTTCAATAAATGACCAATTTAAAAGTATTAATCCCAAAACTCTAATGTGGCGTTTGGTTTACGAATGGAATTCGAATGAATTGAAATTGAAATTTTAGTTTTTAATATTGTTGATGGTGAAGATAGAAGATGATTTTTAATATTGATTAGAGATGTAGGTTGGAATCTAATTCATGTATATGTTGGAATTAGTTTCATGTATGAGTTGGAAGGAATGTTAAATTTCTATAAAGAAGGAAATTTGATGTAAATACATAAAATTTAACTATTTACATTAGTCATCAAAAATTGTAAACAAGCTAAATTTAAATTTTAATTCCGTCGAATTACATCACACGAACCGAACAACACAGTTTATGGCTCACAATTATAAATTATAGTTAAAAATCAGTCTGTTAATGTCAGTGAAGTTAGGCGCAAAACTGGAAATATATGATTTTTATAAAAAAAAAAATAATTTAAATTCAATGACAATTCTTTTATGAAGCTCCACGGGCCAATTTATAGAAGTCCAAGGCTAGGCTCCAAAGGATGGCCCAATCAAATGTTGTACTTATCCACCAACCTAATTTAACCGTTACTTTATTGTTCAATTGTAGATACGCAACACTAATGTATTACATGAGTTAATTTTAAAAATAAATATTTATAAATATGTATAATAATAATTATAATTATAAAAATAATAGAGTTTATTTAATTTTAGTTAGTTAGTTATTAAATAATCATATCAGATTTGGATAGATTTGATTTGCTTTAAAATTTTAAATTAAATTTAATAAATGAAGTGATAAAGGAGAGCGACATGTAGCAAATCGAAGGATAGCATGACACGTAACATATTAGTTACCCATTTAATAGTATAGATAGATAAATATATTTTTCTAGTAGCCTTAATAAAATAGAAGTAACAAGTTTTTTTTTGCCTAACGTTATCATGGGCTTAAAACCATTGATTTTTTTACAAAATAAATTAATATACAAGTTATAATATAAAGCAATGGAACATATACTATACTTTATAACTCCTCTTATTTGTGTATTTGGTTTTAGTTAAGATTAGATTATGTTAGATCAAACAAGGGTTAATAACAAATGTCAATAAAAGAAAATGCTAAATGACAATAGGAAATGAAGATAAGTAAATTGAATTATAGTTGTTTAAAAACACAGAGACTTAGGTTATGGTGTGAATTTAAACATATTTTAAGAAATATAAGAAACATTATGATTCACTAATTTTGTACATTAATTCACTTATTATTAAATTGGGTTAATGTCATTTATGGTCATCCAACTTTTAGATTTGTCTCATTTAACCATTAAACTAATTTTTTTTACACATTTATTCATTAAACTTGTTTTTACGTCCACATTTAGCCATTAAAAATATTTTTGTCCATATTTTAATCATTGAAAATTGTACACATTTGACCACTAAACTATCATATATTGTACACATTTGACCACGAACTATTATATTTTGTACACATTTAGTCATTAAATTATCATATTTTATACACATTTAGCCATAATTATAATCATTTCTAAAAATAGAACACTAAACTAAAGTTTAATGGCTAAATGTGTACAAAATAGTTTAATGGCTAAATGGGATAAATTTAAAAGTTGAATGGTCAAAAATGACTTTAACCCTATATTTGTGATTCATTTTTTATAAGTTCAAAAACTAATTAATCATTGTAAAAAAAAATAGTGAATTGTTGATTCAGTTAATCCAAAAATCATAATTCATTATTCATAAATTTAAAAAAATGTTGAATGACAAAATTTCTCCCATTTTTCATGATATATTTAGCATTTAATTTATCTCTGTCTCTCTCTCTCTCTCTCTCACACACATACATATATATAAGGTTAACAAAGTACCTATAAAACCAGTGCATGTGAATGTATCATAATTGAACAAAAATAAAAAAATTTCATGATCATGTATAATTTGATGTTATTTACATGATATGTAAATTTAAATCTTCTAGGTCTTTAAAAATCATGATCTTTTACTTACATGACCATTCACATAAATGCATATATATATATATATATATATATATATATATATATATATATATATATATATATAGGGGTGGGTTCAATGGAAAACCTATATGCATCGGAAAACCCGGGAACCACTTTATAGCCATTGGATCAGGGGATGCATCACGCGCGAATTTGATGCATCACGCGTGAATTTTGGTGCATCACGCGGGAAATTTGGTGCATCACGCGGGAATTGTGATGCATTTGTGTTGGGGATGGAGGTTTTCCAAAATTTTCCGATGCATGTTGGTTTTCCATTGAACCTCCCTCTATATATATGTTAATGAATGTTTACAATATTTTTAAGGGCGTAAAAAAGATGAATGTACATGAAATTTACATATCATGTGTGTATCGTTAATCTAGACATGTTTATGAAAAAAAATATATAAAGGATGGTATATTCGATTCCACTTGATTCCTACATACCAAAAATTTCACGTTTTAGATTGAATTTCAAGATGCTGTTTAGATTATTTGGGTTTTAAAAACCATACAAACTGCTTACAAACTCAACATATAAACTTTGGTTTATGTAGTTTGCAAAGTTATACAGTTTGGACTTTATGTTGATATGTTTCTTTATCTTTTTTTTTTTTTTGAAATAAATGGATTCAAAAAATTCTTTTAACATATACCGTTATTAAAAAGCATTGATTTTTTTTCTTCTTTTTAAGAAATCAATGTTTTTTAATAATGTGATATGTTGTAAATAATATAATCGGTATCATAATAGTTGTTTGTTCATGTAAATAGTTACAAACAAAACCATATTTTCATATATGAACTGTTGGACACAACAAAAATACAAATAGATCAATTAAAGATATAAATCTTACTCACTCACAAATGGTACGGGAAAAAGAGGGTGATTTAGGGATGGGAGTTTGGAGTAGGAATGAGATTTGTAATTGATTTACCGAAACTGAATCGAGAGCGAGCATATCAACCCAAGATCATATGTTCAATACTTGATTCTTGATTTTAGTCCAATTCAGGAGTTGGGACCATTTGTTCGGTGCACGATTCTTGGTTTGAGCTAAAAAAACAAACGATTTCGTTATCGAATTAGGCTTGAAATTCTATAATCTGTTTGATACTCGGTGCTGGTTGTATGTTTTTAAAAATTTTCAATCTGTTCAGTTTGATACTGAATCTGTATCGAAATCACCCCTAGTTTGGTGGTGGGACTCACTTGGGGAACTCCAATTGACCAACTAAACATTTCAATACTAAGAGGGTGTTTGGATTTGCGTTTGAAAAAGTGCTGTAGCGTTTTGGAAACTAATAATCAGATAATTGCTGTAACAAAAAGTGCTGCAGGAAATGTAGTGTTTGGTTTAGCTTCTGCTGTTTGATATCATAATTTTCAAACAATCAGTTTTTAAAGTGTTTGGATTTGCGTTTTTACTTGTAAAATGACCAAATAATCATTTATTAAGCAAATAAGCTACAAATTTTAACTTATGAAAAAGTGTGGCAGGACAAACGCCAAACGCAAATAATCACTTATTAACGTATGCAATCCAAACACTTTAAACCAATTATTTGCGTTATTGTAAAGTAATAAGCTAATAATCACATTCATAACGCAATACCAAACACCCTCTAAATTGAACATCTATTTAAATTTGACATATGCACGATTGACTCATCATATGAATGCATTTTGACTTAAAATTCTAAACCAAAAAGTATAGAAGTATAGAACCAAAACTAATATTTAAAATAGCCGTAAATGTAAAAGACATAAATCAATATCGGTATATCCCTTGTCAACTTCGTCTTATAATATTATTTTAAAATAATTATTATTTTTAATTCGAATTATATATATATACATTTACCAAGATGTAGATTACTATTCATAACCTATTCATCCTTTTACTTTTTGATTTTTTTTTTTTTGATTTTTGATTTTTGATTTTTGTTTTTAAGATTTTATGTTTTACCCATATAATTTATTTATCAATTTGTTTTAATTAAATAATATATAATTTTATATTATAACTTATTTAATATTAATATTAATATTAATTTAATATTTAAATATTATAGTTTTACATTAATACAAACTTCAATTCACAATCATTTTTCAAATGTTGTTATTTTATTTAATCCAATTTTAAATTTACTTAATATTAACTATTTCTTTGAAAAAAATTTCTTATTTTTTTATGTTTTGATTTCTTTCTATTTTTTATAGATTCTTATAAAATAAAGTAGTGAAATTATTTCCTTTGTCTTTTTTCTATATAAGGAATATATAAAAATAATAACATTTATCAAGATGATAAATCACTTTTCATTCATAACATCTTCATCCTTTTTTTTGTTTTTATGATTTTGTGTTTTTCCTATATAATTTATTTATTAATTTGTTTTAATTAAATAAAAATATAATTCTATATTATATTTTATTTAATACTAATTTAATCTAATATTTAAATATTAGAGTTTTACATTTAATACAAATTTCCATTTAAAGTCATTTTCAAACATAGTTAATTTATTTAATCTGATTTTAAATTTACTTAATGTTAACTATTATTGCTTTGAAACTTTTTTTCTATGTTTTGATTTTTTTTCTATTTTTATAAAATAAATGACATTACACATAGTTTTCACTACATTTAATATATAGTGAAATAAATTCCTTTTAAATATGAATTATTAATTTTTTTTCTATATAAAAAAATATATAATCATTATTATCATAAAACATATTGTATATTATCAAACTTTTTTTAACACAAAAACACATATATTCCTAATCTTACTTTTAAATTTACACCTTTATATATTATCTAATATTAGTTACCATTCTTAAATAGTTTGATACATAACACTATTTATAAATCAAATAAAAATATATATCACTACAAGAAAAGTGTCATTTAGTGACACAAAAAAAGTGTCACGACATCTTACTTTTAGTGACACTTATGAAAAAGTGTAGGTATAGAGTTTTTTTTACCCACACTTTTTCTAAATTAGTGACATAAACACATACATTTTTAGTCACTATATATCTATACACACTCCACTTTTACCCACTCTTTTGTTGTAAAAAAATGTCATTATAGGTATCAAAATATTTTACCCACACAACAAAATGTGTGGGTAAAAGTGGAGTGAGTATAGATATATAGTGACAAAAAATGTATATGTTTGTGTCACTAATTTAGAAAAAGTGTTACCTACATTTTTTCATAAGTGTCACTAAAAGTAAGATATAATGACAATTTTTTTTTGTGTCACTAAAAGTGTGTGTCACTTAATGATACTTTTCTTGTAGTGATATATATATATATATACACATACATACATATATATATATATATATATATAATTTATTAAATTTTTTTATTATTGTAATTGTTGTTTTAATTATCATCTTTGTTGTTAAATTGTTTATATATATAAACCTAGAATCAAATGAGAAGTTTAAATAAATCTCGAGAAATGTGAGATGCACGGTGATCCATTTTTACGTATTGATTCACCATTTTTTATTGTATAAATAATAAATCATAAATTACGGACTAAGTGAATCAACAATTCACTATGTTTTAAGTTAATTCATTAGTTTTTTAATTTATAAATTTGAATCGTCAATTGAAAATGAGTGAATGTAGGTATGTATGTATGCATGCATGCATGACAATATTTTTTGTTGTATAATTTTCATTATAAGTTTTTGCAAAATGAATGTAATATATTTAGAATTTGTTTAAAAAAATCTAAAAAATAACAATTGACCTTTTTAAATAATAATAGCATTAAAATGACGTGTGACTAAATATGTTATTAATTTTGATTGATAATTATATTTTAAATTTGTTATTTTTTATATTTCAATTAATTAATTTATTTGTTAATGATTAATATACCCGCCGCAAAGCGCGGGGTATTTTCCTCGTTTTATACAATTTGTTAAAGAATATCCATAAAACTGACATTCAGCTGTCCTCCATGTTCATTTTTTGGTGCACTTTTTATCCTCTCCGCTATAAAACACAAACACCTCTTTCCACTCCACACACCAAGAAAAAGGCGATGAACTCCAAGTATTTTTCTTCTGCTACCCAATCTCTCTTACCTTCATCCAAAAAACAAACGATTTCATCTCATCCGTCCATCAAATTCAACAATACCCATGTGAATATCTCACATATTTCGATCCGAACACCGAAAATGGCCACCAAAGCATCCGCCGCTGCGGCGAACGGCGTTTGCATACCGGCTCCGGAGGAGACATTGTATGAATTACTTGGAATATCGAAAGGCGGGACACTCTCCGAGATCAAACAAGCGTATAAGCAAATGGCGTTAAAGTACCATCCCGACGTGTCGCCGCCGGACAGGACGGAGGAGTACACCCTGAAGTTTATTCGGGTACACGAAGCTTACGAGACCTTATCCGACCCAGAAGCTAGATCCATTTATGATGGTTCTATGGAGAAGGGGTTGCACCTAGCTTTTTCGGGTAATAGAGGAACCCGAGTTGACTCGACTTCCAACGATAAAAGCCGGTGGAAGGACACGTGGACGGTGCAGATTTCGGAGCTGATGCAGCGGAGCAGGGTGAATCCGACGAGTGTGGATCCGTCGTCTATGTCGTGGGCGGCCAGGATCCGGAAGCAAAGATGCAACTCCCGTTTTAATGAGTCGTGTCAAGATCAATAGTCTTTTCCATCTTCACAAGATTTTTGCATAGGATGTGAATATTTGAACTTTGATGACATGAAGGACTACTGTGCGAAAAAATAAATTATTAGCCGAAAAATCAATATATTTTTATGTTTTTTGCGTTTTTGTTTATTAATGTTATTTTTATTTAGAAAAATCTTCAAGTTAATTTTTTATTTTTGGTTTAGTGATATTTGACTATCAGAATCCAGTTTTTTAGTTTTTAAAAAAACTGGTTTAATAATTATATAGTCAAATTTCACAAAATTTTAAAAAAATTAATTTGAGGATTTTTATGTAAAAAATAAAATTAAAAGACGAAAACAAAAAAATTGTTGGTTTATGTAATAATAACAAAAAAAAATAGAAAAGCGTTGAATTTCATTTTTTAATGGTCCGGGTCGAGGTAAGTAGTGTTTTCCATCTTTACCACATCGTTGTGTATCCAAATCCAACGCCATGGAACAACCTTCCAATTTTCGTTTTTTCAATCATTCCATCCTAGGCCTAGGTATGGTCCTGTACATGTACCAAACTGGGTAGTATCGAATTTTTTTGAGACATAATTTTAGTACAAAATATCGAACCGATTATAGAATTTCGGTAACTGATCGGTATCGGTACCGTATTTTTGGTATCGTACCGATTAGAACCTATTTAAAATTTATCACACAAAGTTAATATAAATAATAATATCAAAACTAATAAACAAATTTAATATCAAAACAAATAAACGAAGTTAAAACTAAAACAAAAAAATAAAGTTAATTTGAAAACCAACAATAAATGTACCCATCAAATCAAATGAACAAAGTTAATATTAGAACCGATAAACAAAGTTAATCATCCGTAGATGTATGTGTGTATGTAAATTGATAATAAAAATAATAAAGATCAACCTTAAATATGTATTATTTAATCGGTCTTGTACCGGTACCGTACCACATGGTATTGAATTTTTAGACATAATATTAGTACCGAGTCCTGAACCGATTATAGAATTTTGGTACTAATACTGTATCGGTTCCGGTATGGTACCTATTTGGTTTTGAAAAATCGGTAAAAAATCTGTAACATCCCAAATTTTAAGTTTATGTAATTTACAATTTATTTGGACTTAATTATTGTGTTAATGAAATATTATATCAATTTAAGTTATTTCTATCATTATATCAGTTAAGTAAGAAAATACAAAGTTGAGGGGTATAGTGTGCAAATAAGTCAAAATACAAATAAAAAGGATGAAAAACCCTTCATTTCATCATTTCCACTCTCTCACTACTCTCTCTCTCTACCGATTTCTCTCTCTACTCTCTCTTCCTCTCGGCTCCATCCAAGAAAACACAAGAATTCAACAAATTTCAAGTGCAAAATCTGGAAACAAGTTGAAAGTTAGGAACTATAACAGTTGCAACATACGATTCGAGGTAAATATCATTCAATCTTTCGAATTTATGATGTTTTTGGTTCGGTTTTAAAGTGAACCGATTTCTAAGATTAAAGTAGCAATTGTTAATGCATGTTGGAATTTATGGTTGCAATCTTTAAGTCAAGCATGTATGTTGTTGTATACAAAAATTCAGAATCAGATTCGAAGTTTAAGTATGATTTTGGAAATTAAGTGTGTGTTTTAGTGTGTGTGTTCATCGAGACTTGCTAAAAATTGGACATAAATGGGTTATTTCGGTACATAAGTGTGATGTTTTAAGTTAAAAGATAGAATATAAGCTTATAGCTGCAATATTAGACTCAAAACATGCAAAATGGGAAAAAATGCAAAATCTGGAAAATCTGGAAAATTTACTAAGTATGAACTCGGACTGATGAACTCGGTTCGGACCATCCGAATTCGGGTCCATCCCAATTCGGATCTATCCGAGTTCGGACCAACAATGAATTCGGATCCATGACCATTTCGGATACTTCCCCAATTCGGATCCCCAACCTAATTCGGACAAATACCCATTTCGGATCACCCCAAATTCGGACCAAGCCTATTTCGGACCAAAGACCCAATTTCGGACCATCTACAATTCGGATCATCCGAATTCGGATGTGGTCCGAATTCAGACCCAATTACACTTAATTTTCAGAATACAATTTTTAAGCAATTACTGACACAAATTCACTATTACACTTACATTACAGATCATTGTGGTGTTATCAAAACACACATTGATTCAGAGACAAGTCACACTATACCAATCACTGTGAGTTGCAGATTATCATTCGAACATTTATTGTTTTTACATTCATGTTTATACATTCAATGGCATGTTCACGTTGTTCATATACTTCATTTGGCACTCATGAAATGATTTGTTGTTATGATGCACACTCGTACTTGACATGTAACACACATGTAGCTTGCGTTCATTTGAAAGTGCATCTATTTACATCATGCTTGCACTGCATGATCATTACTTCATAATCTGATGCGACCTGGACTGGGGCTGACAGCAGGCCACTGTCGGGGACTGATCATCCCACTCGTATCCCATCAGGTTCGGCACATCCCCGATCAGCATATTGAACTGCCACCCCATGCTAGCACTGCATGGTTTACTCACACATTGAGGCTTTCACTGCCGTTTTCACATACATGGGGCTTACACTGCCCATGGTTAAGCATTGCTTGTAAAGAAATATTTGTTGTATGCATAATCTGTTATCTCACTAAGCATTTAGCTTACTGTTGACTCACATTGTTTACAGGCAAAGGCAAGAGTGTAGCGGGACCTTCATCTTAAGCAATCAAATTCATATCTCGGTGACCTTAGAAGCTAATTGGTACATGGACGATGTAGCTTTGGGGCTGGGAATTTGTTACTATTAAAACAATTATGATGATGTAATAGCTAGACTTAAACACTGTAGACATTTACTTTCATTGCTTTAGTGTGGATTTGCTTAACTCTGATTTAAGTACTCAATTTCAATTATTATGATACTCATTGGGTTGTTAGTCGATCCTGGAGATTACAAATATATCATTAATCCAACAAGGACGTCACAAAATCACACCCTTATTCCATCCTGCTACCCGAGACATGATAAGGAACATTCCTTCGTGAATTTTTTTCCCCAACTTCACTTGTTCCGCATGATGCAAACTTTCATCTTTTTTCTCAGAACAAGGATGTGAGAATTTCTTTCAAAACATCTAAACGGGTCAAACAGACTAAATAATCGTAACAATAAAGAGTTATTTTTAAATACATACATACATATACATATACATATATATATATATATATATATATATATATATATATATATATATATATATATATATATATATATATATATATATATATATATATTATTTTTTAAAAAATATATTGAATATCTATTTTTGAAAATTGTTCTAATTTTTTTAATTATACATTATTATGTCTATTTTAATACGAGTCAATTTGGAGAAGGAATGTTCTTTAGCTTCAAACACTAAACCCTAAACATCTCATTATGTAGTTAACTAGGTTAATACATCTATTACATGAGGTAATTTTAAAAATAAATATGTATAATATAATAATTATAAGAATAATAAAGTTTGCTTAACCTTAGTTAATTAGTTATTAAATTAATTATATTAGATTTGGTTAAATTTGATTTGTTTTAAAATTTTAAGTAGGTTTAGTAAATGAACTGGCAAAAGGAGAGAGCGACATGTGACAAATTAAAGAGAGCATTACACGTGACATATTAGTTACTCATTTAATAGTATACTAGTATATTACCCGTGTGCTACACGGAACAGTAGATAACTTGTTTTTTCAAAACTATATATTTTAGAAAAATTATTACAGAAACTACAAATAAAACAGCAATATCATATTGTTAAAGTAATTATAGAAAATATATAAACTGGGTTAAATGTAAAAGACATAACTAAAAATTAAATAATAACCAAAAAAGGAAAAAAAATTATAGAATCCAAGAAGTTTGTATAAGAAGCCAACAAAAAACGTGAGTTGCAGACTCAAATTTAAATTTGAAATCCAAAATAATAGAAGTTATAGACTCAAATTTAAATTTGAACTCCAAATTAATAGGAGGATATTTTATTTTTAAATTAATTTAATTAATATAATTATTATTTTAATAATATACATGTGTCGTATCCACGTTATGCCAAGTGACATTCTAGTTAGGTGCCAAGTGACATCTATTTACTCTTTTAATAGAATAGATAGATATAGATTTAGATATAGATTATATAAAAATTGTCTAAATCTCATATTTTAGGTTAGATTAAATAGTTATAAAGAGATGGGATCCTTAAGAACCTTTAAAATTTTTCTTAAATTAAGATACAATAAAAAGATGACATACAGACAAAATCATTGAATCAATGGTAAAAAAAATATAACACTAAGTCAATGTTTAAGGCAAAAAAAGACGATTACTATACGATGTGATTTAAACTATCTGAAATATTGATTCAAATATAATATCTTATTGTTCTTTAATATGCGATTCAATTCAATTATTATCTTATTATTATTGAATCAAAATGTTGAACCTTCGTTCTGTTTTATTTGTTGTTATAATATCATCAATCCCATAGATATATAGAAAATAACTTTTAAATGGTAATTATTTTATACTTTTAATTTTTATGAAGTATATTAAAGGGATAATTGCGCAAAAAACCCCAAACTTGTCCGCTTTTTGTGATTAAAACCCCAAATCATTTTTCATTGCATAGAAAACCCCGAACTAACTAAAAATCAGTAAATCAAGGTTTTATCAGTGGGTAACCGGTTGAAACCACTTATTAATCCTACAGGGACCGCTAAATAACCTACATGTGATAAATTTTAATTGTTGACACCGGTTGCCAAGCATTACACATCATTTAAAACCACCTTGATAATTTTTAATTGTAATTTTTAAACGGGATTACCTCATCTACGAGCGTTAAAAATGATGTGAAATACTTGGAAATCGGTTTCAACAATTAAAATTTATTCTACGTATGTTATTACCAGTCCACGTAGGATTAATAACCGGTTTCAACCGGTTAGTCATTGATAAAACCTTGATTTACTGATTTTTAGTTAGTTTGGGGTTTTCTATGCAACGAAAAATGGTTTGGGGTTTTAATCACAAAAAGCGGACAAGTTTGGGGTTTTTTGCGCAATTATCCCTAATTTAAATTGTATAAATTGGTTAGAGAACCTTAAATTATACAATATACAAGATTTCTTATTGAAGATGTTCTAAAATATAAATTGCGACATTTAGTTTTGAAGTTTTAGAAAATATTAATATAAAATCTTATTAAAGAAAATACATTTAAAATTTGAATGATTATTTTTAAAAATGTGTCAAAATTACATACTTATCATATAAATATTTGACAACAAAAAGGTTTCAAATTTATTACATACTAAAGTATTTAATTATTATTTCTTTAAGTTATTTATTATTTCGGACATTTAAATTTGAAGTTTATTCATCTATTTTATAATTTTATTTTAAATTTGAAGTGTCTATATTATTGATTTTTTAATTACTTATTCTTTGGGGCATTTAAACTTGGAAGTTTATTACTAATATAACTATTTACAAACTTCATTTCACTGTTCATCGAACAGTGAAGCTAGCTGCCAGGCAGCTGAAGCAGGCAGGTAAGCAACTGACTTATTTTATTACTTTATACATAATATACAACGTTTTTGTTTTTCTATAATAACTTTTGATATATTATAATTTATAAAAATTTGAATGTATCATTATGATCGCATTGTTTTTAATAACATTTCGATATAAAATTTATCGCCGTCGAAACTATTTTTATTAAGCAGGTAGGTAGGCAGCTGATTTATTTTATTGCTTTAACGTTTTTGTGATGTACTATATTTTATAAAAACAATTGTATATATCATTACGATCGCATTGATTTTATCTACATTTCGATATAAACTTTATTACCGTCGGAACTATTTTCAATATAAAACTGTTTTGTTTTTATGTTATACCATTTGATACCCTATTATATAACAATTCAAATATATCATTATGATCATATTATTTTTCTCTATATTTCAATACAAAATATTTTTTCTAACAAAAACTATGATACTGTTCAATGAACAAATAATCTCGCAACCAGACAACCTAATCTGACAGATAAGCAACTGATTTACTTTATTACTTTATATATAATAATAGATAACATTTTTGTTTTTTTAATAGTAACTTTTAATATACTATGTTTTATAAAAATTCAAATATATCATTTTGATTGCATTATAGCAGACAAATATGCACCTGGGTACCTGACCATTTATTTTGTTTTACATATATTATATAACTGTTTTGTTTTTTTGTTATAATATTCGATAATTATATTTTGTAAAAATTTGAATATATTGTTATGCGCATTATTTTTATTTATATCCCAGTATAAAGTTTTTTCGTCCAAAGTATTTTTAAAATGACAAAATTTATTGTTTAGGTATGATCCCGCTACAACGTGCGGGTAAAACTACCTCGTTATTTTATTAAGTATTTTTTTGGATCTCTCCTTGGTGTTTGGTCTTAGTATAGCCAATTTGGTTTGGAGCTTATACATAATCTCTTCTTCGTCTGTCAATTAAAAAAACTTATTAGCAGTGACTTGGACAGCCCTAACCACTTCAAAAAACATGTGGAACAGCTACACAACATCATACACACACATTAATAAAGGATCAACATAACGAATAAGTCATTAAATTCTCATGGAAACAAACTAATAGTAATATCCTTAACCAACAATTCCAAAAACAACTTACTTACTTACTGCTATGACACTTGATTACATCAATACAATTCATATGAAACATAAAGCCCATATTCTCTCATCAATACTAAAATACCAAAAAGATTGACACAACCTCATCCTACAAACAATAAATCAGGGTGCAATCGACCCCTATAATACTTACGTAAATACACAAGATCGATATAGTACCCGCTTCACTTATAGGCTCCCATACTTACATTGGCTTCTCCACCGTATGGCTGGAAGGCTCCCTTGGATTTTGAGTAGGAAACATAGTAGAACTGGGAGACTATGCCGGTGAAGAACACGAATGCTGCTCCTGCTGCAAATACTCCCTTTCTCACTGTCTCGCAGGACGGAGGTTGTTCGCTGAATATGGTCCTGTACTTGGTGTGGTATCCGTTCCTCACTGAACCAGCAAGCAAGCACGCCTCGGCTATGATAAATGTTATCCTGAGGCACAAAAACAAGAGTCAAATCACATAAAATGATTTCAAATATCTGGTTTTAGATAGTCATATTAAAATTCTTTTTCTGCATATTAATTATCAAGCACTGCCAAATTTATCTTGATTTAGTCCAAGTTCAAGGATAGGTACCAGCAAAAGATGAAGAGGATAACTGCACAAGCCCTTGAACCAGTGGGGTTCAAAGCCTTCCCACAACAGAAGCATCGGCTTGCGACCATTATAAGAACTTGGCTGGCCAAGAGAAGGAAAAATGCTCCAAGACCATAGCCTGTTGAAATATCGGAATCATAGACACAATAGTTGTACTCGTCTTCAGCGTCTTGTTGTATTTTAGCCTGTCATTATCCATGGAACCAAATAAAGTCATTAACTACTACAAAATAACCGGGCGATGCTACTTCAATGTTAACTGGCGAAAATGCTTGAACAAGCTAAGAGCAGATAGCTGTTAACTCGGTTAAGGGCTTATCTTAACACGAGAAAAGATTGAATGCACATAAAACAGGCAAATATTATCCATTCGTATTCAGCTATGATCGAAAGCCAATAAGCAATGTACCAAACAAATAACGCTTTTGCTCAAGTTTTAAAGAGAGTAAGGGTCACAAATTTGCATAGCAAAAGCAATTTCTAGTATCTAGTATCAATGCAGATTTGATCTGACAGAATTTCAATTAAATCAACCAGATAGTTTCAAGATATCACACGATCACATAACCAGTCAGATACAATCTTAAATTTCAAGGCGAAGATAAACCAACAGATAACATCAGAGTCCAAGAAAAGTTCGTATACAATATTAATTGATCATGTTCTGATTATCAATTGATCATGTTCTGAATCAAAACATGATCAATTAATATTGTATACAAACTCTTGGATTTCATGACTAGCAGTGCACAAAGTAAACACAAGAGATGTAAAAATGAACCAAACGATTACAAATCAAGAACAAATTGAGAAGTTTTACTCACGGTGCTCCTTCTTTGCTCAGCAGCAACAGCTAAACCGAAAGCAATGAGATCGAGGAGAAAAACCACAACTATTACTAATTTGGAAGCCATTAGTGAACTTCCAGGACACAAACAACAGAGCCGCACACACAGATCTGGATCTCAGAGTATCTCTTCAGTCTTCAGTCTTTTTAATTTTATAATATAGGGATGGATGGATGGTATGAATTGATTGTCGATGAAGCTGCAACCGCAATCAATGTACAATTAAAATAAAGAGAATTCAGCCTAACAACGACAGATATAATAGTCGAAGTGAAACGATTTTGACATTTCACCGTTTCAACCAAATGAAATGAGGATGCTTATCAATTAATGGCGTCATTCAAGTATTCAAGTTCACGTGAAAGGAGGAAGGATAGTACAATGGATTGAGCTGAGTGTACAATCAAGGTGAGCATGAGAGTGAGATCATATCACATGGGGATGAATTAATGGCGGAAATTTAACTTTCCGGTAACGGTGGAGTGTCGGTGACGTTAAGTTTTAAGTTTAAGATGACGACGTTGGAACTTTGGTGACAGAGAGATCACATCCAACGGTTTGTTTTTGCCTTTTTGCAGACGCTTGGCGAGGGTGTGGGGCCATCAGCCTTTACGTTGGCATCCAGCAAGATGTTGTTGCTTTTGGTCAAATGCTGTTAGAGGGTGTTTGGTTTTGCATTATGAATCAGATTATCAGCTTATTACGTTACAATAACGCAAATAATTAATTTAAAGTGTTGGGATTGCATGCGTTAATAAGTGATTATTTGCGTTTAACGTTAATCTTACCACACTTTTTCATAAGCTAAAAATTGTAGCTTATTTGCTTCATAAGTGATTATTTGGTCATTTTACAAGTAAAAACGCAAATCCAAACACTTTAAAAACTGATTATTTGATAATTATGATAGCAAACAGCAGAAGCTAACCAAACACTACATTTCCTGCAGCACTTTTTGTTACAGCTATTATCTGATTATTAGTTTTCAAAACGCCACAACATTTTTTCAAACGCAAATCCATACACCCTCTTAGTAATTCTCAACTGTTGGTTCTAAACACAAATCCTCACATTGTTATCAATGGTTTGTTCGATAAAGCTTAACAAGGTCTGATCAGATCTGAACTTTTTATTCTGTAAAAAAAATTTAATAATAAGTGTGTTTCATAATCATAGGTGATAATACGTAAAATATCTCATCATGTCTTATTCTGATGAACGGTAAAATATAATTTTATCACATCTTATCAGATAAAAAAAACATGCTCATTTCCTTCTTCCTCAAAAACCTTAAACGAATCCAACCCCCCTCCGACGGCCGCCACCCCCGACGCCAACAAAGCCGACCACCTTCACTCCGGCAACACATGTTTTTTTTCAACTTTTTTGTTGATATATTCTCTTTTAGCCTAAAATTAGTGATATATGTTTTCATAATAGAATCAAATAATTTATAATATAAACACACTTATTAAAATTTTTGATCATATTCTCTCAATTTCTCTCAATTTCTAATCAAAGCCCATATTCTTGATCAAGAGGATGAAGATCCATTACGCCCATATTCTCTCAATTTCTAATCAAAGTTATCTCTTATCAATCACAAGTAGAATAAGACATCAGACAATTTGATCTTATGCAATCAAACAACATCTAAGTTTAATCAGTAGGTACCATGCATTAACAAAAATTATATGAGAGAAGACGATATGTAACTAGTAAAAATTAATTATAGGGATGTGCATATAGCATGACTCAATTTAAACGCATAAATTTGTATATGTGGCCACAAGGCCCACAATCAGGGGTGTAAACGGCCGAGCCGAGCCCGAGTCCGTTTAAGCTCGAGCTCGGCTTGTTTAAAATTATTAGGCTCGAGTTCGGCTCGTTTCGAGCTTCGTATGTAAAGTTCGAGTTCGGCTCGTGAATAATTTTCCAAGCTCGAGCTCGGCTCGTTTATTATATATTTTAAAATTTTTAGTTAATTTTTAAATATAATATATATAACTTGTTGTTTTAATATATTTATATTTTGGCTCGTTTAGGCTCGCGAGCTCGATATGTGAAGCTCGGGCTCGAACTCGTTTATTAAACGAGCTCGAATTTAGGCTCAAGCTTGGCTCGGGCTCGTTTAATTCGAGCTTTTTTCGATCTTTTAGCGAGTCGAGCTCGAGTAGCTCGGCTCATTTACACCCCTACCCACAATCTATCTATTCTATTATAAGAGTAACTAGATGTCACATGACACCTAGATTGAACGCCACTTGGCTTCACCTGAGATTGCCATGTTGTAACACCCTCTAATCCCAGCTAAAAGCCACGTCATTTACAATACACATGTGGCATAAACGCATATAAAATCCATCACACATGTCGGTTTACACAAACACTGATTAATTAAAACATTTCACAACATAATCATAATATCCAAAAGTCAACCCGACATACAAAACCCGACCCGGACCCAAATATTCACATACGAATCCAGTATCATTTATCCCAAAGTTTCCAACAGAGTAATCACATACATATAACGAAAGCAGAATCTCTCGGCAACAACAAGTCAAGCTCCTATCGTCGCTCAGGAGCTGGCGGTCCTATCTTCGGTTCCCCTGATACACACATCAGACTCGAATACGTAAGCTTCGCAGCTCGTGAGTACACAAGGGTTAGACACTGCACAATTCACATAATCACATTGCACATGTCACATGGCAGCCCTACACTACGCGGCATAACACATCCCAACAAGTCTCTAATCAGAGACCCTAGAGATCCAATACAGAAGAGATACTCATCTCAATTGGGGAATCCCTCCCCCCCTGGAGCCAAACCACGCCCGTGGAGGCTAACAGGAGTAACGGCCGCATATATATATATATATATATATATATATATGGGAACCCTTCACAGGGTCAAACAGAGCTACACAGCTCCCACGATACTCATCGCAATATATAGTAATGGATCTCAATTATATAACACATATAAAGAAAGAAAGATCATACCTGAGGGGGCAGCTCGCAGTGCCCAACACAATCACAACAGTAATATACGCACATATTATGACTCGATAAAAGTAGGCCCTTTGAAAAGAACTCGTGTACTCACCTGGATCACCCCGCACAATATCTCTAATTTGCTGATCCGAACCAGGCCCGAAACGATCTCTGACAATCCCTGTACACATAACGAACCTTCCCAGGTTAATCCCGGCTTAACAGATAAGCCCAAAATGCCCAATAATCATTAATATAATTGATAAAACCCTCAAAAGCAACCCAAATAGGTTCCCAGGGTCTAAAAACCTAATCTGGCCAAAACAGCCCTGATCACGGCCGCGCTCATCTGATCACGGCCGCGCTCATCTGATCACGGCCGCACTCCTGATCACGGCCGCGCTCATCTGATCACGGCCGCGCTCATCTGATCACGGCCGCGCTCGCTGACAGACTCATTGTAACATCCCAAATTCGAGATAATTGCGTGTAATTATTTTAGTGGATATTTAAATAATTAATATCGTGTTGGGCCAATGATATCCCGAGTAGTGGATTTTACGTGTCGGGTTTGCGAGTTACGTGTCTCCGAGTTATAATATTAGTGGATTAATTATATATTTGGGTTCGTGGAGTTAAATGGGTTAAAAAGATATTAATTGTGAAAAAGTGATATCGGGTCCGGGTTAATGGGTTCGGGACCGGTTGAGATAGGGACGTACATATAGACGCTTATCTCTTTTCCTCCTTATCCTTTTGAGAACTCCCAAAAGTGTGTGTGAAAGTGTGTGTGTCCGTGATTTTCCAGCAGAAAGAAGCTTCCAACTTTGGGAATTAGCCATTGAAGTTCTTCCTTAAGCTTCATTTTTTAGTTTGGGAGTTGCTAAGGTAAGAATCCATGTATTGAACCTCTAATTTTGTGATAATTGTCAAGAGTTTGTGGGTTTTGATTGTTTAAGTGTTATAGTGAAGTTATATATGGATTTTGAGAAGCTTTGGGGCTGAAAATCGAGTTGGGATGGGGATTTTATCCCTGGACAGGACCAGAGCAGCGAAGCAGGGAAGCTGGAGCAGCAGAAAGCGCGGCGCGCTCGGAGGGGAAGCGCGGCGCGTTCGAGAGGCCAGAGGCTGAGTTGGGTAGGTGCTGTTAGGGGTCGGGTTTGGGAGTTTTTGGGGTTGGATTTTAATTGAGATTGTTGAGCTGGGTTTGAATTAAGCTTCCGGGGTTCCGTTGGGTTTGTTTTGGGTCGGATACATTGTGATTCGGGTTTTGATCGGTTTTTCGGGGTTTCGGTTGGGATTAATTATGGGGGGTTTTGGAGTCGGGTTTCGTTTGGGATTTTCGAGCCGGGTTTTGATCAGGCTATCGGGTCGGTTATGAGTTGGATTATAGATTGTTATGTGTATCTTTTGAAATGAGTTTGTGCTAACGGTTGAGATTCATGCGATTTCAGGGACGAGTCGGCGAGCCGAGTCAAAGATTTCGGGATTAGTGGATCGATCAGGTGAGTACCCGAGTTCTTTTCTAAACCCCGGGACTGTTTTACGAGTCATAACTGTGTAGCTAGCTTCGTGTATGTGTATATTGTGTATTGTGAATGAGACAGGGACGTGGGCGCCAGGTATGATTCTATTTCCCACATATGTGATATATGTGCATGAGATGAGATCCAGTCCGGGGGTCCGTGATGAGTTCCATACGGACGGTGATTCGCGATGTGAGATCGCGTGGGTTGACTGTCCCTAACAGTCCTTGGAGCGTGTATACACGGCAGGGCCTGTAGCCGGTTCGCGCCCGTGCTACAGGGTTGTGGCTAACCACCGGTGCGCACGGTCGTTAGCTGGGGAGGAGTCCCCTTCAGTGATATTGTGTGCAGGGCTTCGGATCTCATGCTGAGTGTTCATACCTGCTTTATACTGCTGATTGCCAGAGACAGAGATTGAGCTTGTGTTGTGTGTATGTGCTACGTGTTCGCATGCTATGTGTTTACTGTGCAGAGTCTAACCCTCGAGTACTCACGAGCTTTCGAGCTTACGTATTCGAGTCTTCCGTGTTCAGGGTTTCAGTGAAGGGTACAGTAGCTGGGCTTGTTGATCAGAGACTCGCCGTTATGCGAAGACTATTGCAGCTGCCTGTGTCATCAATTATGTTAGTGTTTGTGTCTTATGGGATATTGTTAATCAGTGAATGATGTGTAAACAATATTATGTGAAAGTTTTAAATTAATGGTGATTCCGAGTTATCCTATGACATATGTGTAATTGAGCTACTGAGATGTGCCACCTGTGTATTGTATTGACGTGGCATTTCTGGGATCAGGGAGGGTGTTACACTCATCTTCTTCCTTTTTCAGCTTCTTTCCATGGGGATTTCGACCCCAAACCAATTTTTGCAGTAATAACTCGCAAAATCACCCCCAAAACACTTCTAAATCATACAGAAACCAATTCCCACAATTTTATAACAATTAACACACAAAATCAGATCCAATTTTGAGGAAATCCTTACCTTGACTTCAAGAACACAAAAGGAAGGATTCAATTCTGATTTCCACACTTTAATTACTTGGTTTAGGATCCAATTCAGAACTCCAGCAACAATAGATCACACACACACTTTTCTCTTCAATTTGCACAAAAGAAAGGATAAGGAAGAACGTCACACGTACATATATCACATAAACGGATCCCGTTATATCGCGGGTTCGACACCGATACCCGACCCCAATATCAAAAATCCACTATTTATATCATTAAATCCCATTTAATCTCGTGAATCCATAATTATAATTTATCCACTAAAATTATATCCCGAATCCACGCAATCCCCGTCCCGACACGTATAATCCACTATACGGGACGCAATTGGACCAACGCAAAAATTACTATTATAATTAGTCAATAGGATAATTACACGTACCTGCTCGGGAGTCGGGGTGTTACACATGTGTACCTTACAATTTTAGCGTTTAATTAGTTTTTAAAATTTGATTTTTCCAATCTATAAATAATAATAACTATATATCTATACTCATTCTTGTGAAGCCACGTGTCATTACCATGAATTGACACGTGGCATTTATAGGTTTTAAAATAATAAAAAAATTTAAATTATATCTATCCATATCTAATATAATCTACTTTTAAATTCAAATCAAATCAAACAAAATCTAATACTCTACAAACTTATTAATTATCATATATATATATATATATATATATATATATATATATATATATATATATATATATATATATATATATATATATATAGATTTAAGTTCCATGGAGTCCCATATTAGATTGGAGTCCTGGAGTCCATATTAAATGTACATGTCCATTACAATATAAAATTTTATTTCATGCAAAAATGTAATATATACATGTTCAAAAGTGTACTACTGTTGAACAATTCATACAATTTGAAGTTCATTACGATATAAATGTTATATTTCATGCGAAAATACAATATGCACATGTTCAAAGTGCATCATCAGATCACATGTGCATATTGTTTAAATATTATAATTTTGCATGATATAGAATTTTTTTTATCGTTATAACTTCAAATGATGTGAACTCGTTAATTGTAATGCACTTTTGAACATGTGTATATTATACTTTTGTATAAAATGAAACATTTTATTGTAATGAACATGTACATTTAATATGGGATTTCAGGACTCCAATCTAATATGGGACTCCATGGAACTTAACCCTATATATATATATATATATATATATATATATATATATATATATATATATATATATATATATATATATATATATGTTTAAAAAAATATAAGAAAATAATTATTATTCATATATACTTAGACGTATGTAAAATTAATAGGTCATTATAGGTAATAATATCATTCTTATATACTTTTATTTAAAAAAAAATAATGTTTATACATTTACCTTTTAATTTATTATGTTTTATATATATTAAAAATATCCGCGTAATTCGCGGGTAATAAACTAGCATATACTATTATAAGAGTAACTAACTTGTCATTTGTCATCTTCACATGATGTCAAGTGACATTCTATACTAATGACAAGTGTTAATTACTATTTCAAGATTAAATTAAATATCTTAAATCAAATTACTTTTAAGATAAGATTATGATTAATTACTTAAATCTCATAAAATCACAACAAACAATATTTAAAAGATTTTTTGATTAATAATAAAATAATATAATAATAAACTTAAAAATTATTAATGATTAGTATTTTTGTTTAAATGATTTATTTATAAAAAGATATATTAAATATCATTATTAAAAAAAAGTTAGAATATTAATTTTTAATTTTAAGTTTATACTTACTTAAAAAACAAATTTATTAAAGTTATTCGTGTAATACACAAGCTAATAAACTAGTATAATAATAAAGGGTTCCAAAAAGGCAAATTACACATGGCCTCAATTTGTTATGGCTTCTCTGCTTTATTCACGTGCCCTTTCTGGTGCAATAAAACGTCACAATCTTATTATATATTTCTATCAGATGTGGATAGGAAGGAACTCATGAACGTATAGAGAGAATGTCATAACCGGTAAGAGATGATGAAGCATGTTATGAGCAATGGTGTTGGCCGACCCAACATACTACATCAGGAAAATAAAAAAAAAATGGATAATCTTATTCGAATATTCTTTAAACATCACATTTACATCATCCTATATTCTATGTGTCTTTCTCTTCCTTCATACCTTATAATATGCATCATATTCTTTATATTTCTCTATTCATTTCCCTCTCATAAATATGCATATAATAACACGTAGTGAAAAAGAAGATAATCTTGAAATTTGGAGGTAATAGAAAACTAAAATAATTATGACTAACAAGACAATCATAAAAAAAGATTTAAAAAAAAAACTTTATTATTTGGTATTAAAAAATCATTAATTATAAGCTTTTAAACCATATAAATATAATACATGAGTTGATATAAAAAATAAATTTAAAAGGTTATATCAAACTTTTATAATGATAAAATAATAACAATAATAAATAACAAATGATATTAAATGTGATTAAAAGAGATATTTTAGAATCAAATGTAAAAATTCAAAATATTAAAATTTGTATTTAAATCTTAAAGAAATTTGACATTTTTTTAAAATCAAAACATATATGGACGTTAATATGGTATTAGTTGTAGTATATCCACTTTAGCTACATATTACCTTTAAAGTTTTAGTTAAAACAATTGATTTACAATTTTATTTACTAATGTTAATTGACAAATGTCAAAAGCAAAAGATATTACTTGTTATCACAATAGGATGACATACAGTAGATCTAATTATTCATTTTCTAGTATTTATAGATTAGTTATGTGAAAATTCAAGAAACTGTTATATAAAAACTAAATTTTTGGGTTATTTGTCTTAGAAAAAAGAACTAAAATTTATTTAATCTATCATATCATTTAGTAAAATACTAGTTTATTAACCCGTGTATTACACGGATAAATCTAATAAATATTTTTTTGTTAAAACTATATAAATAGAACATTAAAAATTAATATTAAATATTTATAAATACATAATAATTTTAAAATTTTAGTTTAATGAAATTAAGTTAGTTAATAGTTAAAATAAATTTTAATAAATTGGATTGAAATAGATTTAGTTAGATTTGATTTGATATTATTATTATTAATAATTATAGTATGACATGACAATTTGTAAAAATGACAAGTGAGAAATTAAATAGAAAAATGACAAGTGTCAAATAAAAGGTAAAGATGACAAGTGACAGTTTTGTTACTCTTTTAATAGTATTTATATTTATAGATATAGATTTTAGTTAACGATTAGGCTTATTTAATTAGTAGTTTATTGACCTATCTTTCATACGACTGACGAGATGTCTAGTAAATTATTATTATTTTTAAGTTATTTAAACTTAAAACAAAAGAAAAAGAGTTGCAATAACTTTTTGTCAATTTCAAGTTCTTGCTTATACAATACAATAAAATAAAGTCAATGCAATTGTCTACTTTCATTCCCTACGATCTTTTTCAGTTGGGAGATTTGCTTATGATAATAATTAAATTTTTTTTAATTATAGCAATCTCGTAAATTTTGTCATAAATAATAGAACCAACTTTTTGTTTATTCCCTTCCCGATTATAACATTTAACCGGTAAACAACAAAAGTTGAAAGGTAAAAAAACGTTATACATAACTACATAAGGTTTATTGTTTGAAATAACAATCTGCTTTTATTTAATTCTTATTGTGATTTGAAATAACAACCTAGTTGTTGTTTACCAGTTAAATGATATAATCGGAAGTAAACCAATAGTTAATTTCATTATTTAGAACAAAATTTACGAGATTGCTATAATAAAAACAAGATAAAAGTTATTTGTTATTTTGAGCAATTTCCATTTTACAGTTCATTTTGAAACAATAAGCCCAGAAGCTCTTTTAGTATCAAAAAAAATTGATTGGTTTATAGTTTGAAACCAAAAAAATAAGAATTATTATCAAAATATAAAATTCACCTACACTCATGAGTTTTTTCTCTTCAACTTTATTCATACACTCTTCTTTCAAACTAATTTCTAAACTCATATCCATTCTTAAACCCTACTAGAATCCAAACGCCCTTAAGTTATCATATTTCAAGATCTTTTCAACACCAATTTGATAGCGCAAAATCACTAAATGATATTCAGTTGCAATAATATATATAATTTTCAAGATCTTTTTAACACCAATTTGTATGAGAATTTTTAATTTTGATTCAAATAACTGTATAAAAGCCAATGTGCATATAAAACGTGTCTAGAGATATATAACTTTACAGTAAAAACAATATAAGCCAACTTACCATCATTAATCGTTAGAACAAATGATGTGTTCTATTACTTCCACTACTACCTCCACAAGACCACAAGTGTTGCATGATAATTCACAATTGTTTAGTTTGGTTTATCAATTTATATGTGCCTGTCATTGGATCAAATCTGGGAAACTTTATTCCAGTTTTTGCTCCAGAAATTGACTCTTCAAAACTCAAAAAGATACCATGCAGATTTCCATCTTTAGGTAAGTAGCAAAAATGCTACCTTATAGGTGGAAAATTAGTTATACGATATACAACTTGTTTATGAATGAGTTTACATTTACAATGACACATTTGGTGAGTACCTTTTTTTTTTCCCTTGCTTTTTTCATGTCATCCCCTAAAAAACATGTCGTATGGTTAAGAGCATATAATATGATGTCTAATTAATTTGTTCAAATAATGGAGTTATCTTAATTAATTGCTCGAGACCAAGTAACAAGTCCATAAAATAGTTGTCGGCATCTGGATTAACATATTTTATCTCTTTCATCACCTCTTCAAATTCTTGTGAATATGTTTCCTTAAAATGCTCTCCAAAATGGATTTCCAAATTGAATTCCACTAAATCTTTTCCTGAAATTAGCATAACTATGTTGTGCACAATGTCTATGTTCAATGTAAGGCGCTACATCTTTCACAACTTCGACTAGCCCCTCTATTAAGTGTATCAAACAAGTTAAGAGTTACTAGATAATTCTAAAAATATAAAAAATATGTAACAATTCCATTACCTTATGTTAATATGATATTAATATCAAATCATGGCCATCAGTAATATTGCTTTAATTGCATGATAACCTTTTATGATGGTTGAAGATGACGTGTTTACTTGAAAACAAGCAAATATAGGCATGTTTTCATCCTACAATCGTTGATAAATTCTTATGGTAACTTAGCCAGATTTCTCATACAAAGTTGTTTGGCTCATTTAATTTATACAACAAAAAACAATATAAACACTACAGAGATGTTTATTAGGGTTAACAAATATCTCATAGATTAATCAAGTTGTACCTTAATTAATGAAACACTTGATTGAATGCATGCCCTTAATCACCTTCAACCTAATGGAATGCGATGCTTGCCTTGTGATCGATTGCTGCTCAATAGAAGTAGTTCTTCTGATGATCGCCTATGTACTTCTTCCTTGGTTTTCTTCTGATTGAGTTCTGGCATACATACTTCTTCTTTGGTTTTGTTCTAATTGAGTTCTGCCATACGTACTTCTTCTGGTTGTGTTCTCAGGCTTGGAAACGAAGCATCTTTTCTTTCCTGCTTTGAGGGTTTTTTTTATGTGTTGACACTAAGCATTTAGGTGGCTGATGACATGGAGGTCAATTTCTATAATTGATAAAAGTTTGAGTTAAATGTTATAAATGACAAAAATAAAAGATAGTTGTTGTTATTAGAAAAAGAGTGAATATAATTGATAGTTTTTTCAATTTGGCCTAAAAATAAAAATGAACATATTGTTTACTAGTGTTCGTACATACTAAATTATCTAGCTTTACGTGTGTATTCAAGTAAATACCATTTATTATACAATGCACTAGAAGATACTACAATTACAATACATTTCTTGATTTTTTTTATAAACATGTTTTTATTAATATTACAAAAATGATATATAAATTTCATGCACATTAACACATTCTAAGTGCATGAATCATGCATCACATAAATTTACGTTTACAATATTTTTAAGGAGTTAGGAGATATGAATGTATGTGAAATTTACATATCATATTTATAAATGTTGATTAAAACATGTTTTTGAAAATAATTTTTTTTTCCTTCAAAAATTGGTATATTCTGGTGAGTTGTATAATGATATACTTTTTCGAACCATATTACACATTACATATTATCGATATAAAGATTATATATAATAGTTTAAGTTAGTTTTTATAAAACTAAATATTGAAATTTTAATTATTGATTATAAATGAATTTTATTTTTTTAGTAAAAAATTAAAAAGGGTAGAAAGTTGAGAATGATGTGTCCTTTTAACATTTTAGAATGAAAACGACGAAGAAAGAAAAACTGATATAACATTAGGATGTCTAAAATGATGATTTTAAGAAGGTGTTTGGTTTTGCGTTATGACGAAGATTATTAGATTATTACGTTACAATAACGTAAATAATTAGTTTAGTGTGTTTGGATTGTATTCATTAATAAATGATTATTTGCGTTTAGAAATAATCTTATCACACTTTTCCATATGTTAAAAATGTAGTTTATTTGCTTAATAATTAATTATTTGATTATTTTACAAATTAAAATGCAAATCAAAACACTTTACAAACCGAGTATTTGATAATTGAGATAGTAAAAACAGAAGCTAAACCCAACATTAAATTTTCGACAACACTTTTTCTTATAACTATTATTAAATTACAAAATGTTGGAACACCTTTTCAAACGCAAGTCTAATAATGTAAGATGGAAATTTCTCACCGTTTTGTATAATGAAATGTTGTTGTCTTGGGATCATTTTCTCCTTTAAAAAGAAAATATATTCAAGTAAAAATCCGGATTCATGTCCAACATCCATAACTCTACGATCGAGTCAGATCCCCCCTTCACTAAAAAGAAAAAATATTCCTTATTCCAGCACAGAAATTTCTGCGCTTTTCTTCCGGCAGCAATGGCGACCGATTTCTGGACATCCACACACTAGTAAGATTCTTTAGCAACTTCATTATTCTCATGTAATTTCTTCAAGTTTAGGGTTTCATGAGTTGAATATTGTGTTTGGTCGCAGTATCAGCGCTCCAAAATCCGAATTGATTGATTTGGTTACTTGATGTTTCAAATTTGTCGAGTGAACTGATGTTCTGCTTGTGTTTTTCTGTAGCAAACAATTACTGGACCAAGAAGAAGTAGACGTGGTGCACAACCTCGATAAGGAGAGGGGAATCACGCTTGAAGATTTTAAGCTCATTAAGTTGCATATGACCAATTGTAACTTTTCCTTATCTATTCTGTGTTCTATCTCGGTGTTCATCTCTGATTTCCGGAAGTTTTCTTCTCGTTGCATGAATTTTGATAGTGAAAGAATTTATTGATAATCTGACTGATTCGTTATCATTTTACGTTAATGTTGATGTAATGAACATGTAAAGAACTATGCCTTTTAAGAAAGGATCATACATCTAAGATCGTGTTATTAGGTCTTGACAAAAGCTACGGATTTTGCCCAACCAAATAGGGGGATTCATGTAGGGTTTATGGAAATCATTAGAACAGCCTACTGTGTGGAATCATGTTACAAATATTGGGGGTCATGTAATCTACGCTGATAATTTTAAGGAATGAGTTCTTTAAAAGTCAAACTTTGACTTGTTGGTCAGACTTGGTACTTATGAAATCATAAATCAATAGAGATTTCTCACAAGTTTAACTTCAATGTTGCCAAACTGTAGACTTGTTACAAAGTTTATGTTAATATTAAATCGAACTTCCTTCTTCTGGAATGGATGGAATACATTTTATTTTACGAGTGACCCAATAGTTGCGAAATGCGAATTAATATTTGTGGTGCTATAAGTCATAACAGCTGGAACCAGATAGGGCATGACACACACTTTTTGACTGCTTTCCTTATCATGTACCGGATCATTTAATCTGTATTTTTGAAAGACCCTAAAAGGCAAAAAAGCACATCCATGGAGATGAAACTTTTGCCACTAGTCTGTTGATGCATCCATAGAGCATGAGTCAAACTCATGACCTTTAGGTTCTCTCAAATAAGATCAAACTTGTGATCTCATATTTTGTTTGTTTTCTTGCAGACATTGCACGATTGGCTCAAAATGTGAAAGTGAGGCAAAGGTTCGTTTCAATCTTTTGTTATAAATGGCTATTTCATGATTTTACCTTTTGTGCATATATATTGGTTTATCTGTTGATGCGCCTAGCCGTGAAACATCTCTATAGCATTAGCTATTAATGCATCATTCATTTTTTCACGAGTGACAAATTTTTGTAATTGACAGACATATGACATATCTTACCTCTTAACATTTTCCTTTTTAGGTTTCCTAGTATAAATAAAATATTCCCCTTAAAATTTAAATAAAGGTTTCCTAATATAAATACACCACTCCCTTTAATATTTAAATCGTCTCTTTAGTTATCAGTAATTGTTACGAAATTGATAGCAATGAGTTTTTACCCGCAAAGTCTCCTTTTAGTCATTATTATGGGTATCTTTTAGTTGTCTGACTGCAATTGCAAGTATCCATCCAACACTTCTATCAAACTATCTGTCCAGTACTGTGAGACTAAGTTATACATACACAGTTTTATCATATGATTCATTGATTTCTTTCTTACCTCTTGCTGCCTGGTTCTCATTGCATGGCTACTATTTCAGGGTTGTAGCAACTGCTGTAACATACATGAGGCGTGCTTATACAAGGTACGTCGACATGCATGCTTTTCTGATATATACATGCTGGCCAAATAATTTAACGACGATACCTTGTTTCAAAGGCCGTTTTCTTCACTCTTTCCCTGGCTATTCATGGCTGCGGTCTATCAAACCTCATCAATCTTCTATGCAAATCAAATGCATCTATTTGTTTGCAATCAGGTTGTGTTTATGTCATAACTCTAAGGGGACGTTTGGTATGGTGGAGTGGAATGTAATGAAACTTATAAGCTTTTTCACTCAATGTTAGTTACAATAAATAGAAGTTTGGCATAGAACATGAAGAAAAACTACTAAATCTTTGGCATAGAACATGAAGAAAAACTACTAAATCTCCATTCCCTTCCCATTATTTTGATTCTCTCCATGTTGAGAAGGAAAGGAGAAAAATGAAATTTATATTAAACTCAATCTCTACTCCCTTCCATTGATATCAATGTTTTCATCGCATAACAAAAATACATGTAAATTCTATATAATTCCTTTCCATTCCATTCCACCGTACTAAACGTCCCCTAAGGACTAGCACTTTTGCATTCATAACATATAGACATTGTTACTTCTTGTTCTAGCGACCCTTCTCATTTTTCCAATTTAACAGTCCCATATTACAGGCATTTTCACCAACTGTATATGTAGTTGTCAGAAATGGTTAACTGAAAATTTGATGATAATACCCTCTCTGTAAAATGACTTGCTAGTTTGATGTTATTAAGCCAATATTTTGTTCGAAAGGGTTCGTATGATAATCAAAGTAATATCGGACAGAAAATTGATTGTGTATAATCTACTTTCCATAAACAATATTTCGACCTGCTATTGATGCCAAGGGTTATATGAAATCTGTTTCTGCATAATCCAAATCCACAGTTTCGTTATTGGCGGCAAAACGAGAGCAAAAGCAAAGTATTATTGTGTTCGTGTGATTTTTGGATAGACCAGTGTTGTATTGGAGGGGGAGGGGAGGTGGTGAAATTCGGAGGCTATCAACTGTCAAGTAAACCTTCAAAGCATGACTGCCCCTTAGCTTGAGTGTGCATCCCACACATCCTATCCCGATTAAAACTTAACATGAAATCCTTTGGTCTCTGGTAAATCCAATTATCTATAACGATTGATGACGCTACACCAACATTTTTTAACAATTTTCTAGGATTTGCTTGATGCATTTGTCTATTTTGTGCATTTAGAAATTAGAATCCAAGTGTTGCTAAATGTTCATTTCTTTGGTTTAGGAGAAGCATGACAGAATATGATCCACGCCTGGTGGCACCAACATGTTTGTACTTAGCATCAAAAGCGGAAGAAAGCACTGTGCAAGCAAGGCTTCTTGTATTTTACATAAAAAAACTGCGTAAAATTCTTTTTCTTAGCCTCAAGGATTGTGGTATTCTACTATTCTGGATTATTATCTAGGTTCGGAAAGTGGTGTCCTAAAACTACGTTGAACTTCTTATTTGTGTTTGCAGATTCAGATGAGAAGTACCGATTTGAAATCAAAGAGATCCTTGAAATGGAAATGAAAATATTGGAGGCACTAAACTACTATCTGGTCGTGTTCCATCCGTATCGTGCATTGTCTCAGTAAGTCTCTTATATGAGGAAGTTAATTATAAAAATGACAAATGTATTAACAAATTTGCATTAATTTGAAATACGATGAAGCCAATATGAAAATTCTTACTGGCTTCATAGTTCATTTATTAGCATATGAAGCTGAAATTGCCTCTAAAGTCATAATCCAGTTTCTCAGCAATTAACTCTCTGTGACATAGTTTTTAAGTTAGACGGTTAAATATGCATTTCACAGCTCATATTCAATTCATCTTTGTTACATTTATTGTTTCTGATAACAGGTTGCTGCAAGATGCTGGGATGAGCGATGCAACTCAAATGACATGGTAAGATCTCAACCATTGGATCTGCTTGTATACTTTTTTCTAACAAATTTCTTGCACAGGGTATCATTTTGTTAGCCTCATGTCTAAACTTGCTTTGTTGTATTGTATCATTTAGGGGGCTTATCAACGACAGCTACAAGATGGATCTAATTCTGATATACCCACCACATTTGATTGCATTAGCCTGCATATACGTTGCGAGTATGCTCAAGGATAAAGATAACACAGCTTGGTTCGAACAGCTACGAGTTGACATGAATTTGGTACGTTTTCGAGCCAACCAAAATTTCAAGCACACGATATACAAATACATGATTTAGCAATTTCTTTACATCGATGACCGTCATTAGGATTTTAATTATACATGTGAATTTCTGTGATACATCCATACAGGTGATATAAGTTTTTAGTGTCTGCGTTGTTGTTGTTTTTTTCCTTACGTGACTGTTAAAAAATGAACTTGTTAGTAAATATTTCAGGTAGTGGTTTAATTTGTGGGTTTTTTTCGTCAGGTGGAGAAAATTGCTACAGAAATACTAGATTTTTACGACAACCACAAAACAATCACCGATGAGAGAGTAAATGCGGCAATGCAAAAGCTAACTACGCGATCATAACAGGTTAACTATGCAATACATAATTATCTGTAACAAGTGTAGGCTAGGCTGTGAACAGATGAGAGATGATAATATTCATATTTGCATCCGCTTGTGTCAGGTGCAGATGTTATCTATGTTTATATGATTTTAATGAGAATTAGAAGAACATATGTATCAATTAGTACTAAAAATGTACTGTGTATGTGAAATGATGTATAAGTTTTGTGTAACTATAATAATCGTATGTTAGTTTGAATTATTGTTTTAGTTTTGTGTAATTAAAAGGGTAGATATCTCCAAGCTCCCTTAATCTTTACCCATATTTTTTGCTTGCTTCCTTGCTGCAAACATAAAATAACTCTTTCTACTCATCAGTTAAAACGAAGATTTGTTTCGCTTCAGATTTTACAAATAACTCTTTCTACTCATCAGTTAAAACGAAGATCATCTCCTCTTCATCATCTTCTACTGCTACATTCCTTTCTTCCATCGTCCGAAGGACCAACAAATACATGGTAGATAAGTTCAAACTTACATTTTAAAGGAATGAAACTTTGCATATTTCCTATCAGATTCATCAAAAGATATATATGTTCTTTTCAACTCTGGTTGCCCAATGGTAAATTCAGGCGATAACTGCTTTTGATGCTAAATAGTAGTTTAGTATTTACCAAGTGTTAGCAATTAATTTATTTGATCACTTGTTTATCTTCAGAGTTTCCTTTTACTCAACCATTGAATAATATCCTCCGAGCTGTAGATATGTTCAGTTTAGGGGATGTTTAGATAATCACTGGGCAACCAAATACCCCTAAATCAAACTTAGGGGAGCTTAGATTTGCGGTGAAACTGATTGTTCGCAGAAATTACTTTGAAAAACCACATCCAAACAACCCCCTTAGTATCTAAAGCCAATAGAACATGTATAGTTATATTACTTTAGATTAGATGTTGGTATATCAACAAGCATGCTTTACATATATGTAGTAAAAATCATATACAATTTAGAGTTAATCACAATTTTCCAAAAGTTTAATTGCAAAAATGATATTCGTAATTCCATTGATTTCATATTTGATATTATCTATACATGATTACAGAGTTTGTGATTTTGAAGTTATAATGGCTTCAGGTGGTATGGAGTTAAAATTGTAAAAATTAGGGTTGGGGAGTTGAGAGATATGTTGAAGAGGAACTGAATTAGGGGAAATAGTCGTTGATTGGAAACTTAAGGTGTGCAATGGACAGTGAGGTAGTCAGTGTTCGCCGAGTGGGTAATCAGGCACTAACTCCAGGTGGTGGGGGTGACTGTTTGGACGAAACAGGTAGCCGCCATGCTGTGGACAATGCGGTGAGACTACGAGGCATCAATGGTGGTGGTGGTGGTGGTGCGGGAGTAACGGAAGGCGGCTGGAGCAAACAAGCGTTGGTGGCACCGTGGGAGACTGTGGGGCTTGCCTGAAGAATCCATGGACGCTTTCAAGTGGTTTAACTTCCATTGGGTTGACTGGCATTGGACCAAAAAATTCTAAATAATCGATGATCATAAATAGAGTAAATTTCATAAATGGTCCCTATGGTTTTAAGCAACCTACAAAAATTGTCCCTCGTGTTTGTTTATTACGCCAATGGTCCCTCCTTTTACTGTTTAGTTAGGTCAATGGTCCTTGCCTTGTACGGATTTAATTAGCTACCGTTAAGTTACATCACGTGCACAACACATGAGGGTATTTCAATGATTTTCACTTGTTGATCTCCCTTCAAACTCGCGACAATGGTGTGATGTGCTACTGTGGTGCTCCTATAGTTATGTCAACGTCATGGACAACGTTAAACCCAGGTCTACGTTTCTATAGTTGCTCTGAAAATGTAAGTTGATTAGGTGCTTTAAGTAACAATGGTGCCATCATATGAGGTGATTTAGTTGCTTTAAATCCGTTTATTTCAATGTAAACAGGTATCAAGATGCAGGTTCATTGGATGGGTAGATCAACCTATGTGCCCACGAGCTGTTCAAGTCATCCCTAGGTTATTGAGGTCCAAAAATCAGCTTGAGTCAAACATGCTTGCTACTGTGTGTGCACTAGAAGCATCAGTCACTGAAAATCGAAGGCTAAAGAGGTTGTTGTTCATATCTTGGGTGTTGGCACTTCACTTGATTAGGTTATGAAGATGAAAGGCCCTATATATTTTCATTTTGATGACAATATCAGTAGTTGGAATAGTAGGATGACAATGATCCATGGATTAGGGTTACAGTGTGCAATGTCTTTTGTGTTTCATAAATGGAAATGTATATCAAAGGATGGTAATATGTATGTTAACAATGCTTTTGTAATGTAAGTTTGGTTTTTCAATGACTGTGTAAAATTATATTGGTAAATTCTACCTTTGTGACAGGAAACAAATATGAAAGAAAGAATAAACATTGTTGTCATCATACCCTTAAGTAGCAATTAAAAAAAACATGAAACATTGTTGTATTTCATTATGTAGGAAATAACAAGCAAACATCAACATTCCCAAAAGGAACAATGTTACTGCCATTAAATAAGTAGAGGTTACAACCAAGGTCTGATCACAAAAGGTAAGCAGTCATTGTTTCACTACACAGATACAAGAATAATTAAAAAACATAAACATACCAAAAGTGGACATAAGTTACCATTGTTTTACTACCAATGTGAAAGAAAACCTTAGACATTAGTAGATAATAAATTCGAATCTTGCAACTACCGAGTCATCACTTACTTGCCTTTCATTCTATTGGTATTGGTTGTGTTTCTTCTGAGGCCCTCTCTAATCTGCACACCCTTAAGTTGTGTTCCTTGGCCCCCTCTATCATTGTTAATCCTAAGATTTTATCTTACAGTATGACGCTTGCATGTTCTTGAGTTGTGACCCAACTTGTGGCACTTGAAACATGTGACACTTTAACCTCCTCTAATTAGCTTGCCTCCTTTGACAATAGGTTGAGTTAGCTCCCTTTTTTTTTTCCCCCTTATTTGGCCTACCAACCTTAGTATGATGTTTTGGTGGTGTTAATGTTGTTGTACAACTTGAACTTGGCCACAAACTACTGCCATGGGTCAATTTTAAAGATATACATTTTATTACCATAAATATTTTAAACATAATTTACGTTGTTTTCCTATTTATTTGAAGTATTATATAATTAATTTGTAACACAAAATTACAAATTATAATACCTAGAAAAATAATTAAGAAATAGTGATTTTGTGGTAGGATCTTACGATCCCGATCTTGTAGAGACGAAAACAATTCTAGGTAATATCTCGTTCTTAACAACCTTGGTTTATACTTCGCATTAATGTTATTGTTGTTTTATATGGTTTTAGAAATAAATTTTAAACCATTGCAAATATTATTGTACTATGTTTCTTTTTCTTATTCTTTAAACCAATTGACTCTTTCCACTTCTTTTTTGGTAAGACCAATTGACTCTTTCCCCTACTTTTTTGATTCATTGAATGCCAAATATGAACACTTGTGTTATGTTATGTACAAGCAAAAGCTCAGGTCATGAGAAGCTTTCATCTTTTTCTAACTTTTAATCTCAAATTTATAAACCTTTCAAACCTCGTTATTTGGCTTCATGTTACAAACATTGGATATCCAAGTTTCTAACGGGACCATCAACTTCTCTGTCAAAGTCAATGAACATAAAGGAAGATCCAAAAATGGTCACGAAAAACCACATATGTATGACAGTTAAAAAAGTCAATGAACCCAAACTCATGAGTTCAGCAATGACACACAATGCATACTGCCAATGATGCAGCAACCACACATCCGGAAGACTGGCACAAGCAAGTGCTGTGTGAATGTGTGATACATGTGTCTGTCATGCTGTAATCCGAATAACGAACACATATTATAATAGAAAATTCAGGACCCTTCATAGAATGAAAACACTAGCTTATAATCAACTTGGGCCTTGGGGGTGACTTTATACATATTATAATAGAAAATTCCAATTCCATAAACTTCGGGACAATGTGGTTTCATATATGTTCAATATAAACAAAAAGAATGTTTACAGAAATGTCATATGGGCCCTCCTTTCTTGATTGTACCTGAAATTAGTTAAGAGCAATCACCGGCAGTGACCCTGCTTCTGAAAGTGAGAGGACATGGTCAAGAAATTCGGCTGTAGAGATGGCACTCTGAATCCGGCAGATTGAGGAACTCCATGAGGGATTGTACTGCTGAGAAATGAGTCAAGTATGATAGATAAGCAACGAGAAACTAAGGGCATGTTTGGTGTGAGTGCATCGAAAGAATGGAATGGGTTTACAAGCTTGTTTGACAATACATAAACAAATAACTATTCACATAGAAAATAATGTAAATGCATACTCATTCCTTTTCCAAGTTTTTGGTTCCCTTCAATTTGACAAGGAATACAAAGAAATGATATTTACAACTAAATCAATTTTCCATCCCTCTCAATGGACAATTGACACATTCATTGCATGATAAAAAAGCTCATAAACCCATTCCATTCTTTTGATTCACTTGTTCCAAAAGTCCCCTAAATATATACACTCCCTCCATTTCATGAAATTGCAACATCTTATATACCTCTCAACAATGACAACATAAAAAAAATCTTATGAAATCATTATCATCAAGTCTTTGTAATGATGACAATGGGCTAGGTAACTGATTTTAGATTGAAATAAAAGGCAACATTTGCATTGTCCATGAGAGAACCGGGGAAGAAATGTTTGCAGGGAGGGAAGAAGTAATTGATACACGTTTGTTTTGATATTGTCAACATTCACAATCTAATAAGTCTCTTGTAATTCAAAACCTCAAACCTGAATGTTAATGACAAGGAAGATTCAACGGGTGCTGGAATGCCATGGTTATCAGGGGGGAGGAGTGACCATAAAACTGGGGAAGAAAAAAAGAAGCCAGTCATTTTCCTACTTTAGATGATAGATGGTAGCTAATAACTATTTTGTGGGGCGATCAAATGGTGATTAAACAATTATGTACCAGAGTGTTGAGCTTTATCCTCATAGTCAGAGCAGAACAGATCCTGCACAAAGAGGTAACATTTATAGAGAAAACTTGCATTTTTTTATGGTGGATTAGCAGAGAACAAAGATTTGTAATTCGGAGGTCTCTTTGAAGTTTGAACATATCTCTACAAACTCACCTGTCTTGTGCTCCGAGTTTTGCGGGTCATTTCTGCATAAAAGACAAAAATAAGGTATAAAATTCTAATACGATATTCTTAGAAATGAATGGTAACTTCATTACCAATACTGGAAACACTAGGATTCACTGCCAAGGTCAAGCCCAGAAAACAATCCTCTTTTTTACGGCTGAAATCCCAGAGATTCAACTCAAGATTTGGTTGTGATCCTGTAGAATTATTACAAATATAGTAACATCATCAATTTGTCATACATACTATAATAGTGGAATTAATCAATCAGTTTGGGAAAACGTACCCATGTTGTCCTTCTTCAACTGAAGTGAATCATCAAGTGGACGAGGAATCCACGTGTTAACCTATGAATTGCAACAAATCAGATGGTCATATAGACTCATTAATAAGACTAGGAAAAGGCGCAAACAAACACATTACATAGAAAAACGGATGTTGCAAACACTGCTCTGCAGTTGGCCTCCTTAATGGGTCCCAGGAACATAGTTGCTACATAATAAAGAAACAACATCAGAAGCCTGACTGAGCAAGCAAATCAGAAGTTCAAGTACGACAGATCCTAAAAAATGATACTCACCTTGATCAAATTAACAGCTTCTGAGCTAGCATTTGGGATCAAGTCAGTGAGATTAGCAGGCATAATCTATCACAATAGAGAAAGGGGTTTTAAGGGAACATCGAGAGACAACAGAAGAGAACATGGTCGTTCAGGTAAACTTATTAAGACTAGATTCACCTTTGAATTACTGATATCCATCAATCGAGCAACATTCCTTGCTTCAGGAAAATGTGTCCAATCTGGTGTGCCAAGAATACAGCATATCTTGTGCAGCTGATCTATTTCGCTGTCCAATCGTAAAAGCAAATATATCTTCATTTTTAATGTTTGAGCTAAGCTTTGAAAAGGAAAAATTTTGTGTACACATGAGTTTTGACTGAAAGAACTGGGATCTTTCAGTTATGAAGTTACTTATTTCCAGTCATCTTTGAGACTAGCTTCCAGAAGGAAGAAAGCATTTCAGAAATGTTAAGGTCTATTAAAACCAAAGGAACAAATCTTATTTCTGATGGTTACAGAAGAAAGTCACCTTTCACCAGGAAACAATGGGCACAAAGTGAAAAGTTCAGCAAGTATTGCACCAACTGCCCACATATCTGCAACCAACTTAATATGTCAGTACAAGGAGAGTTGCATATTATAGAAGCAGATCAAGAGAAAAGCCATCACTAATTCCCTTGCTCACGTTTTTTTATCTCATTGAGATGCATCTTCAGTTTATGAAGAGTGAATTAAGTTTCTAGTCTTATTAGGTAATTTCACATTTACATTTGTTAGTTGTATCATGCGAGGATGTGATTGGTGGGTTGCGTTCACTACACGATGAAAAAGGAGAGCCGCAAGATTGAAAATTACGTATGGAGGAAAATGGTGTTATAAGATCACATCCTGTCATGAATAAGGGTCATTACACACACAGCATACCTATGGCAGGAGTGTATGATGAAGATTGTAGCAGTACCTCTGGAGCTCGGTACCTTGCCAAAGAAGAAATGTATAGTTATAACAAAGTGATGCAAATATCTGATACGAAAACATCATATAATGTGAGAAAAAATGAGAAAGAACAAGGAGTGCCAATACGAAAAGGAGAAAAGCACAGCATTTTGACAGTACTAACCAGCGAGTGGAAACATAGTCAGTAAAAGGAGGAGCAGATGACACTTCTCTAGCCAGGCCAAAATCAGCAATTTTAATAGTATTCTTGGTCACCAGCAAATTTTCTAGAAAGGTAAAATAATTCATCAAACCATTCTTGTCAAACACAGATATATTGACAGTCTGAACAAGGTATAAAGTCCCATGGTGTAAGATTCTATACCAGGTTTTAGGTCCCGATGAAAATATTCACTTTTATGCATATGTACAATTCCTTGTAGGAGCTGACTCATCAGACCCCTGATCTCTTCCTCTGAAAAAGGTCTTTGTCGTTCTCTCATTATGTGGTACAAATTATGTTCCTAAGTATAACAAGTCAAATAAATACCCAAACGAATTGACGAAACTACTAAATATATAAAACTAATAATGGTGGCAATTCCTGTAAGCAGGAAACGCCTTTGTATAGCGTTCACTGCTTACGTCTGAAATTGTTGCCATGATTAACGTGACACACAAGAAAAAGAGATTTCCGCATAAGAAGATATAGACAAAAAGCATCGGGAGATGTAAGATAGAAACGATAACAATACCATGTATTCAAATATGAAGAATAACTCGTTATTCTCCCTGACAACCTCCTTCAGCTTTATGATGTTAGGATGATTCAATTTCCTGAGGGACTGTGCCAGAAGGAAAACAAGTGAAATTACGTTTCAACAATTCTTGTTTTAATATCAGAAAACAGCAGCAATAAGCCAATGTTACATAAGGCAGAACAAATGGATAACAAAATACCTTAACTTCTCGCAAATTCATACATTCTTCCCAAACATAGTACTTCCTCTTCATCTTCTTAACTGCAACCTGTGATAGATACAATACAGTTTCATATGGTTTTTGGCAACTAGTAAACTAAAACATACTTTCCACAGGAAGTGCAATTATCATAGAAGAGAGGTAGCTGATATATTGGAAACAGACCACACCTTAACAGTTACCATGTGGGAAATAAGATATATTTGTAAGAAGGGTTTCAAGGTATGGCTAAAAGATCAAAGGAATTAATTACAGGAGGAAACAGCTTCTCTTCCTTACATGAATGAGCAATAAATCTTTGATACTATGAGTGGAATCTCAATCAACAGTATTTGAAGAAAGCTCATTTAATGTAGCTACTGACTATAAAAGAAAATGCCGTGCACTCATGCATACATCTAGTACTCAAATACACGTGATATTAGTTACATGTCTTATAAGTTTTAAGATAAGATAGAGCTTACCATTTGCCACAAAATGTAATCTACTTCAATAAGATATGTTTGGTAATTTGGTGATGACGACTGTGCATAACGTTGAGTAACTATTATGATGAAATGCTTCACACTAAACTAGCAAAAAAGGGGGTTTGATGTGTTTTGTTATAAAACCAGCTTATCCTGTTTTAAAACTTTGAGATTCACTTCCATGACAAATCCTTAAAATAGGGGCGAAAGGGACAGTAAACAACTATGCTGAACAAGAAAAATGTTGCTGATTGCTCAAGTGGAAGTACAATTTCAGATGTCTCCAGGTTGATGGCCTTATATACAGTTCCACAAGTTCCATCTCCAATCTCTTCTATACTTTTATATCTGAAATAATCATTAATAAGAAAATATAAGTCGTCAAGTTTACAGAAAAAAACCGTGAAACCATAAACAAGAAAATATTAATGGTGAATTATTAATGCTTATGGCCTTATGGGAATATCATGAAATCTACCTTTCCATTATTGACAGAGTAGCAAGTAATTGATCGATTTGTCAATGGACTTCCAAGGTCCAAAAAGAGGCTTCTACACTGTTAAAACAGTGTTCTTCACTTGCTTGTAGACTACCATTAGTGATCAAATGCGAAAAACTATGCAACGTATCATGGAAACCCCACTTTTCACTGCAAGAATGATTAAGCATCAACTTGAAAGCAATCAACATGCTTATGCAGCCTCTACAAGCTGCAACCAACTGCTGTCATTTAAAAGCCACCGCGGTTATCTAAAATTTTCATAATTCTGCTTCAATTTCAGTACAGTAATGATTCAAAAGGCTGAAAAAAGATTAATTCATGCCAATCAATTTGATTTCCATTTTGCTCATACATTTCCTATCTGCAAAATCAAAACAGAACTATGTCAATTGTAAGAATAATCCACTATGAAAATTAGAGAATTTTAACAAGCTGAGTACTGCTAACCCACTCTTTGCATCCGTTTAATAATGACATACAGGTAATATCACTCAAATAGATTAATTGCACACATGTTCGTATCTCTCCATATAAAGACATATCAAAGACATTAGAAGGAAATTTCCATAATAAACCAAAATTGTTACAGCAAGATTCATACAACAATCAGTAACCCTTCAGGGAACAATAACCTTCAAGAATATGGATACCTAGCCAAATGCAGTTAAGCATGTTGGCATGATACGGAGTCACCTTCCTTTATTTATTATTTTAGGATCGCTCATGTTGAACATATCTTCGAGTTTTTTGATTTAACTAACCTGTTTGCTATATATTCATAAATAATTGTAAGACCTTCGTAAACACTTAAATCACAGAATAGCAAACATCTGGTTACCCTTTGACCTCAAGAATCCATGTGAAGCAACAAATTAAAACCATTAGTAGTCTTAAATGTCAAATCAGAAATTGATAATCATCATTCATCAGTGCCAAGAAGTTTAAATTGATAATCCCAGATTGAAGACCAATTCAAGAATTAATTGAAGTAACTTTGAGTAGTCTTGAACTGATTGCCAACAAATTTCAAATACACAAGTTTTCAGATAAAGAATTATATATGATAACCAAAACTATTTACTACAATTAATTTCGCCAAAAAAAAAAATCTCTAGATCTAAGGACTAAAATCTTAATCTCAAACCACGAACACAGTGTTTCACCAACAATCTTGGAGGGAAAAAAAACATACACAACACCACCAAGAAAAGGCACGATTGAAAGACTAAAACCAGAGTAATAACACTAAAATTTTTATATAATAGAATGTAAATGCAAATTGAACCTCTGATGAGTTCTTGAAACAAGTGGATCGGAAATTGGGGCAAATGCAAATTGAATTAGAGGCAAAACTCACCATCAATGATAATCTAGAGATCTCATAGATGAAGAAACAGAGAATTCGAAATTCGGATGAACAATGCGATAACAAATTTGTTGAAATTGCAGAGAGAAGATAGAAAGGATTAATGTTGTTGGTATATAACAGCCAAATCCGCAGAAGAAGCGAAGGAGAAGAACCCAAAGAAATAAAATAATATTATTCGTAGACAGTTACAATTCGCCTACTTAAACTATTGAAATATACCCAAACTTGTCCCTCTACGTTTGATTGTTATAAATTTGCCACTGCTGTCATTAATTTGCCATCGTGTGCATGTCTGGCAAATAACCACGAGTGAACGTGCAATATAAAACTAAACTAAACTAAACTATAATTTTAATCTAAATTTAAGGAAGCATTTGATACAAAAATCATAGTTAATGAAATTAGTATGAGTTAAAAGTTTTTTTTATCAGACGAGCATAATTTTGATATTGATGGAATGAAATGAAAATTTGATTTTGATATAATTCTTGGTCCTTTACATTCTTATCGGTTATCATACCATGAAAAATTAAATACATAGAAATGAACTAATTTTAATGTTTATTCTTTATTTTGTATGTCAATTATTATTTATATTTTATAATTCTTTGCTAAAAGGTTTTTATGGACATAAATAATTCTATTATTTCTAATTCTCCATAGCAAATGTATCCTAAGATCTTAAAATACTAGTCATAATGTTAATATTCTATGGATAAATCCAAAAATGTAAATAATTTATTACAATTCTTATCCAATAAGATATTTATTGCTTTTGAATTGTTTGGAATATATTATGAAATGATTTTAGGATTAAATTAATATAATTATTATAAATAATGGTCATTTATTGATCAAGTCATATATATACCGTCATAAAGAAAAGTAATGATTTTCTTAATTATACGACTATAAATTTATATCTTTTTTTATAGGGATTATTATGAAAAAAATCAATACGTTTTCATATTTTTTGCGTTTATGTCCCTCAATGTTATTTTTTTTTCCATAAAATACCTGATGTTATTCTTTTCTTTTTGGTTTACTTAAAATTTGGACATTAGACTCCGGTAAATTTGTGAACCGGGTTTTAAAAACCTGAAAAACCGGGTTCTAATTTCTAAATTTCACCAAACCAAAAATAAAAGAATAACTTGAGGACTTTTATGAAAATATAAATAACATGGAGAGACAAAAACGTAAGTAACATGAAAACATGTTGGTTTTTTTCATAATAAATCCTTTTTTATACACCCGATGTTAAAAAAAAAAAACAATAATAACAAAATCAATTGACATCAAGATGAGAAGTTTTAAAATATAACAAACTGAGGTTATAACAAATGAGAATTAATTGTATGCACAACATGATTTTTTTTAGTCTATAAATTGTAGGGTTAGAATATCTTAAAAATAACGAGTCTGGTGGTAAAATTATAACAATTATAACATGAAGGACAAATTTTACAAACCACCCCAAATCCAGGGTCTTCGGGTGATACATTAATATTTAATGGATATATATTAATTGATGAATAAATTTATATTATTTGTTTATTTAATACTTTAATGAGAATATGATATATTGAATTTTTAAAATAATCGAAAAACATTTGATTGGTGGTGGGGAAAAGGATGCAACACATTTATTCCGAATTACAAAAGTACCCTCCGATTAATGGTACAATTGCAAGTGAAGGGATACGGGAATATGGCAAGCAAACGCGTTGGCAAAAATTCATCCGGAAGATCCAAATAATCTCTCTTTCTTTTTTCTTTTTTTTTTAAATAAAAAAAACACAGACAAACACAAACCAATGGAGAGAAAATAAAGATGTTATATTTATTTTCTTTTCACTCTTAAAAATTTTTTTGGAATATGAATTTTTTTATGATTCCTTGTAAAACGATAAAGACATTTGGCTGACAGATTTTTTTCATTTAGATTTGCTATCTTCAAAGGATATGCATTATACAACTGTATTAGAACCAGGCCAAATCAGTACCATCTGACGCAATTCTAGGTTCTAAAATTTAGTGATTTTTTGTTTATGATTCAGTTGATCCGATTGCTATTTCAGTTTGGTACTTTGGTTCATTTTGGTACTTTTTTTATCTTTTTGAATGTCGAAAAAAAACTGAAACCAATACCATCTGGTCCGATTCATGATTCTAGTTTTTCCTTTTTTTGCTCTCGGTTTTGGTCTGATCTGATTTAGACTGTTTGCACCTCCCGTCGCAACGAACTCCACTTTTATACAAACATTTAAAATAACTATTATCTTAACTAATATTTCTTAGTAAATAATCAATATTTTAAGATTTATCTCATTTTAATACTTGAATAGTTTGCTTTTTTTTCCCCTCCATTTCCCTCCATCAACAACTACTATTTAAAATTTATTTTGCCTTTACCCAAAATGAAGTACGATTTTTAAGATAATTTTTTACTTTAGCAGAATTGTGTTATATTACGGTTTTATAACAAAATCTTATGTGTTTAAATTTAGCAAACATGTTCGTTTATTTAATTATGTTTTCACTTTAATGATGATTTATAGAACCGAACCAATAACCCCAGAAATGGGAAATTAGATACGATAACCGGACAAAGTGTATCGGCCCGATTTCGCTCCTGTCTGGTATCTATTCGATCATTGTTTTTCCAAACTTCTACAATGAAACAGAACAAAACCAAACCAAACCAAGAACTAAATTTCATAATATCATCCGCCAAAAACCAAACCGTATACATACGGTCTAGTCCGCTATCGGTTCGATTTATCGTTTTCGTCGGTTTGAACCATTAAATGCACAACCTTATTAATTAGGGTTATTATCGAAAAAATCATCCGAACTTTTATGATTTTTTCGATTTAACCATTCAATTTTTTTCACAACCGATTAAATACTTTTTTATTTTTTATTAGTTTAATCACTATACTTTCAAATTTATTGGTTTAGCCATTCATTTTTGACCAATAACCTGTTTGACCGGTCAATTGTTGTTGTGAATTAGAGCTTTTGTAAAAAAAAAAAAACCATTCGAACTTTCATAATCTCTAATTTAATTGATGTTCAGATTTTTGTAATTTTATTATTATATTGCTCATAACATCAAATGATTAAAATAAACATTAATTTCAAGAAAATTGATTATCTCATTTTTCATCATCATATTGCTTTTATCAACAATAATGTTTCATTGATCTCTTCTGCTTCTTCATTATCATCCTCTTCTACTTCATCAATTCTTCATTATCATTGTGTTAATCCAAATAGATTCTAATCAATTTGATTCTCTAAGGCTCTGTATTCATCAAGTTTGTTAGGGTTTGAATGTTTTAAAGGATCGTAAATAAATAAATTTTATAAATTAAATAGTAATCACTTACGATAGTAATAATATAATTAAATAAATTTTTAAAAAATAAATAATAATAGAAAATTAAAAACTAAAATCTTATTATAAAATTTTATAAGCAATTTTGAAACTTAAATTGGGTTTGTTGTTGGTGTTTATAAAAATCTTGAAAACACTTAAAATAAAAAATGGATTAATTTTAATTTGATATAATACTGTTATTGATAAAAATATGATAAGATATGTTTGTTTACATTGAATTATCGGTTCTTGGAGTTTTAATTTTTAGTTTAAGAGGATGGTGGTCAAACCAAAAAAATATTGGAAATTCGAGTGGTTTTTTCAATGATAAAAAAAAGTCACGTAATTGTCACGTCACCAAATCACCTGCGGTAACAGGTAAAATGGTCAAAGCAATAAAAGTTGAAAATGTTAGTGTTTTGATCGATTGGAAAAAAAATTGAGTGGTTAAACCAAAAAAATCATAAAAGTTCGGATGGTTTTTGCAATTTACATCAATATGACTACAAATCCAACCATTCAAATATTCAATTATGGTTCCACAATTATTTTACCAGTAGCATGTCCATCAATGATCTTGGCCCAGGCTTCTTCAGCCTTGTTTAAAGGATATTTCGAGTCAATAACGGTTTTAATCTTTCCTTCCTTCACCAAGCCAACCATGTAATCCAGATTCTTTGCTTTCGGGATCAAAAGAATTGGTACCAGCTGTTTTTTCGAGCAGGTGAGTTTCTTCACAATAGCAGTCCAAAATGCGCTTGCGCCAGGGGTTATGTCTATGACCTTCCCTTTCAGGCTAAGATTCGGCTCGAAGGTAGACCAGGGAATAGGTGTGGCGCAATGGATCACCACATCGTATCTCTTATCTGATGGGCTTTTCAGGGCAGCGCCTTCTGGGGTTTTGTAGTCGAGAACCTCGTCAGCACCTAGGCTTTTCACAAGGTCTATGTTGCGGGCCCCACAAGTGGCGGTGACATGGACATTACCTAGCTTTGCGAGCTGGACGGCGTATTGGCCTACCCCACCTGAAGCGGCAGTGATGAGGACGTTGGTAGAGGGGCTTGTTTTGTCGAGGGTAATACCACCGTGATAGGTGAGTGCCTGTAGAGCTGTAAGGCCAGCTACAGGTATCCCAGCACCTACGGGTGCTGATACCTCTGGTGGTCTACAAACGGTCAGTTCCTCACTGCTCACGGCATACTCGGATAGTCCTCCACCTTTCTGTGAGGTACCCTGATCAATAAATAACCAAACAAAACAAACGAACACAGAGAGATTGAGTTAACGAGATCAGTCTTGTGGGTGATCACATCAAATAATCAGAAGCACAAGAATTGGATGGGGTGGAGCTGAGGGTATGGAAAAGAACTTACAAAATGGTTTAGAATGGACACAACTTTATCACCAACTTTGAACTTTTTTACTCCAGGTCCAACCTCTAACACCTCTCCTGCTACATCAGTTGCTGTTCCACCAAAGAAAAACAGTTTCTGGACGTTGAAAGTAGATAACAAGAATTGTTCTAAATTTCAAATAAAGGTTTCAAATTTTAATGAAGATCCCTTTGTTGAAGAGTTTTGAAGTTAAAGGTAACATGCTTAGTGCTTACCTTTATCATTTTTACAAATAAATTGATGGTATTAAATTGGGTCATAAAGGTTCCTGCATTTCACTTTTATTTGAGGATCTTTAAAGTGTTCGAAGGGGTCTCCACAAATTCCTTGTGAAGTCAAAGTGTTTCAAGCCCCATCAGAATTTTATTGGGTTTGGAAGGGAGCGGGACAATAATTATTGGCGGTTGAGGGTTGGGATTCTCCAAAGGATGTTCTTGGGTTTTATCCCTGTAGGCTTCAACTCTTTGGGAGTTGGGCCACTTGCTTTAATAAAAAAAATCTAGATTGATGATGCAAAATTGTAATTGTTCTCAACAAATTGGTCTCATTTGAACAAAGAGTCAAGCCAGAAGGAATCAAGTAAAAGCATTTCTCACTTTGGTCAAAGATACTCCCAAACCTTGTTTTGGAATGTGCAAAAAGCGATCCAAAGTATAAGATAGCTTCAATTTCATGCAGATGGGGGGACATGAGAAATAAAAAAAGCATCTATATTGCTGACACGAAATTGGTTTGCAGATTCTGATTTAACCAAAACTTAAAAGGCGCCGATTTCATATTATTGAGATATTAGTGAAGGTTAACGTGCGGATATTGTCACTAGAGAAAGCATAAACTAACAATTAATCTAGTTACGATTCTTGATGAGAAATCTTGAATGGAGGCACTAGTAAGGCTGGAATATAGACAGGTCTATACAATGCAGACGACAATAGTGAATAAGACGATTAAACAAAGAACTGTGAATTATAGGAACAGACCTGGTATACATGGGAATTTGAGCGGGAGGAGAGGGCGCAACATGCCCTTCTGTATTTTCCAATCGACTGGATTTAGGCTAGTTGCCTCTAGCTTTAACAGAAGTTCACCTTTACTTGGCTTAGGAATAGGAACTTGAACATGCTACAAAACAAAAAGCCAGTGTATGAAGTTGACATTTACCCTTGAATGATACTAAGAACACCGAGCTTTTGAAATATATAAAAAGCTATAAGCCCCAAGGATCACAATGACTTCAGCAGTTCAAATACACATGCATGAATGGACAATAAGATATCTAATGAACTCTGCCTCTAGGCCTTAAAATAACCATACGAGGTCAAAAAAGAAATAAATACAACTTCAAATTCAAGTAAAAAACTATGATTTTAGGACAAACCGGAAAGCCAATAATTCAATACCCATAAATTGCCATGAAACAAAAATTGTATGAACATCCTAAATCCTAACCATGTTATTTATACACAGAATTTTAAAAGTAAAAGACATCATACTGATTTATATAATACACAAAACGCTTTGATCTGATCCTATGAGGCTATGATTGCATTGTACAATATAAGCCTTTTTTAGGGATTTATCTATAAGTTTCAGAAGGTTAAATCAACTATTGCTCTCTCTCTCTTACACACACTTCAAGGCTTTAAAAGAACAATAGAACAACAATTCAGTAACAAAAGGTTATCAGTTGATCAATAAAACTGAAAAGCAAATCACTTCAGTATAATCGAATGTAGGTAGAGTATGAATCAATAAACCCTTTTTTATCCGCTAGCCAAAGTTTCACCGGATCTTCAACCATCGAATACACATTTTAGCTTCTCCTTCCTATCTAGGATTTTTTTTTTTTTTTTTTTTTTAAATTTAAAGCTTTATAGCGCCGACTGATCCATACAAACAATTTAGCAACAAAAGCTCATGAGCCATTATCAAATAAAAAAGAAACGAAAATCACTTCAATTTAATCAAGCCTCTTTTACTCATTAATCTAACTTCGCTATATTTGTAACTACCTGAAGAACAATCTACCCCTACCCTCACCCCCAAACTCTTTCTATTTAGGGTTTCTTATCAATCAGAATCCACATTTCAAAATTTTACAACCACGAAACCTTAGACAATACATAATAAAAAGTTGATTAATTAGAAAGAAAAAAAAGAAAGAATTATACCTTAAGACCAGTAGCACCGCCTCCATAGGAGTCGTACTGAACCGCATGCATAAGCTTTTCCGGCATAACTACTTACATACAGAGAAAAGAAAAGAAATTAGTAAGATATATATATCATCGGCGGGAATGTGAAAGGAATGAAGGGAAAGGATCAGAGGCGTAATCGTCGACGTTACGATTTGTGTTAACATAGCCATTAATTTGTACAGCAAACTGTATGTTGTTCAGTTGTTGGACGTGACGGACTCACGTCCACCAGATAATATAATGATGAAAAACAACGTTAAATTCAAATATTCTTTTCATCGATTGCTACGGTAAATGATGTTTGGAGGTAAACCAATATGTTTTTTTTCCTTCAAAAGTTTTCCAATTAAAGATTTTTTTTTTTTTTGGGTTTGAGAATTAAAAAAAAAAAAACATAAAAGTATGTAACTGTAAAAAATATAAAAACTTGTTGATTTTAGTTAACTTTATTTTATAGGGTTAATATTGAAAAAACCCTACAAACTTTTATGAATTTATCGATTAAGTCACTGTATTTTTTTCCCCGAATGTTTAAGTTCCTAAACAATTTTTGTCTTATTCAAAACTATATATTTGACCTGTTTAGCAGGTCACTAACCGGAAACGATATAATAACCTAAACAAGAAAAAAGATTGTCCAGTGACTTAATCGTAAAAATAGGAAAAAAAAGTTGGTTTTTATAATAATAAAATATTCGATAAACTAATTGTTTTGTCTGTTAAGCAGGTGACATGTTAAAAATATATAGTTTTGAATAAGACAAACTTTGTTTAGGGACTTAAATATTCAGAAAAAAAAATCAGTGACTTAATCGATAATTGCATGAAAGTCTGTGAGGGTATTTTCAATATCAACCCTATTTTATAATACATAACAATATAAAATCATATAATGCATAAAGATACAAAGTATTTATTGTTGTAAATGATAAAAACTTGTTATTTATTAATTAACTCTCATCTTATTGTAACTGATTTAAATTTATTTTATGTAATCATCAAAAAAATTCATGTGAATTAGCTGACAAAGTTCAGTAAATAATAATTTTGATATATCTATACTATATAAAATTTATTGAAATGTCTGTTATACCCTTAATTAAAATCAATAATTATACCTATGTCATTTTATCTTTCTTTCCTAATTAAAATCAATATTTAAAAAATATATAAATAACCTTTTATCTTTCTTTCCTAATTTATTTCCTTACATTAATCACTTCAGTTTATTATATTAAAAGCAATTAACCAATAGGTTGCTAATAACTAAAACATATATATTGTCTTTAAAATTCAAAACATGCATATAATAATTGTAATAAATTTGTATAGTTTATATCTTAAAAACAAATATTTATTTATTAATATAACATAACTTTTTTAGTTAAATCATATTAAGTATAAAATGTTGACAAATTAGATACAATCATTCCTTCATATATTTCATATGTTTTCATTCATAAATATTCTACAAAAGTATTGGTTTTAAATTTTAAACTAATTTATAGAATTTAAAATCTACTTTTATTCTTAGAACTTTCTATTATTATTACTTATTAGTAGCAATTATAAGAAATTATCAATTCTTTTTATCAATTCTAAAAAATCTGAATGAAAATCTGAATTGATATAAATAGTACACTTAATAATCTAGGTAATCCATATATCTATAATAAATACTAATAAAAGAGTAACTTTACTCTTTTCTTGTGAAGTCACGTGTCATCACTGTGAATCGATACGTGATATTTATGAGTTTTAAAAATAATAAAGAAATTTAATTGAATTCTATCCAAATATAATATAATCTACTTTAAATTCAAATCAAATCAAACAATATCTAATACTCTACTAACTTATTAATTATAATATAATATAATAGAAGTTTAAAAAATATAATCAAATAATTACTATTCATATATATTTATATAGTTTTGTTTAAAAAATAATATTTATATCTTTACCTTTTAATTTATTATATATATATATATAGAGGGGGGTTCAATGGAAAACCACTATGCATCAGAAAACCTCCATGCACCACCACAAATGCATCACAATTCCCGCGTGAAGCATCGAATTTCCGCGTGATGCACCGTCTTTCTGCATAATGCACCTGAAAACTTGTGAAAACCGCACTACACAACCACAAATGCATCAAATTTCCCGCATGATGCATCAAAATCCCGCGTGATGCATCTAATTTCCCGCGTGATGCATCAAAATCTCGCGTGATGCATCACTTTATTTACGATCATGCCATCGCGTTTTTCAATAAATGTATCAAATCGGACGGTATGCGTAGGTTTCCACGGTTTTCCGGTGCATAGTGGTTTTCCATTGAACCCACCCATATATATATATATATATATATATATATATATATATATATATATATATATATATATATATATATATATATTAAAAATATCCGCGTAATACGCGGGTAATAACGAAGTTTTAAAATGAACATATAATTAATATATAAAATGGGACATTACTAAAACTGTTTTTTTTATAATTTGACCTTTGAGATTTAATTAATATTTTAAAATAATGCATTACTAAAATAAATGTATACTTGTAACACCCTCGAAATCCGCTAAATGCCACGTCATAATAGTATCATATATGATAATATCGCAGAAAACTCACAATAAATATGTCATAGGATTACAACAAGCATTGTTGATTTAAAACTTTAATACAACATGATCAACTCTGATCCAACATAATCAACACTTTACCTTATCTAATAGTTATCTATATATTTGGTTTATTGTAATATTTAATACAACATTACTAATAACACATATCATAATGGTTTAATTATTATAATAAAATAAATAAACATTATATTTTTTGTACAATTAAAATATCAAATTTACGAGTAATATAAATAAATCTAAAAATAAAAACTTAAAATAATAATAATAAATAGCTAGTATTTACATACGTTCAAAAGTTATATAAATAATATTTATGACAAATAACAATATGTAATATTATGACTTTAAAAGAACAACAAATACATTTTATGTATTAAGTTTAATATTATATACATTTTTTGTAAATAAATTTTATTAAATTTATCACATGATGTGTGGGTTAATTATCTAGTTTATTTAAAATTTATAATAACGAAGTTTTAAAATGAACATATAATTAATATATAAAATGGGACATTACTAAAACTGTTTTTTTTTTTTTTGACCTTTGAGATTTAATTAATATTTTAAAATAAGGCATTACTAAAATAAATGTATACTTGTAACACCCTCGAAATCCGCTAAATGCCACGTCATAATAGTATCATATATGATAATATCGCAGAAAACTCACAATAAATATGTCATAGGATTACAACAAGCATTGTTGATTTAAAACTTTAATACAACATAATCAACTCTGATCCAACATAATCAACTCTGATCTAAACTTCAGATGTAAAATAAGTTAAGATTGTTTGTTTAGTTTTAGAGTTATGCGTGTAGCACTAGTTTGTCTCTCTTTCAACTCTGACCTATAGTCACATAACAATTACATCTTTTTCTATTTGTGTCTCTTTCTTATTTTCTAATGATGGTGTTAGCACTAGTTTGTCATTATGCGTGTAGAAAAAGAAGAAGAAATGTCTTACGTGACCATTAAAATGAATTGATTGATTCGTCAACAGCATTATAAATATTTAATATATATATCAACTTATGTTACAAAAGGCGCAATCCAAAAAGGTTTTTTAAATACAATATATATAGAACGTATAAACGACTTTTAGCCCATTTTAATTTTTAAATTTTTTTAGGTTGATTGATAAATTATTAATAACATCTACTCGTTTTCAAAATAACGAGTGAAAATTGATATATTGGTTTAAAATTGATATTTTTGGAATGTTGCTTGCTATACATTATACATCATTGACCTTATGCGTGTTGGAGTGATGTTTCATACATTCATGACGATTAAGCTAAGGAAACCACCAAGGTAACTTCTTGTGAAATTCATGATTGTGAATTCGTGATGTATTTTCCCAAAAAAAAATTGATATAAGACGACAAAACTATATTTGTTTTTCATATCCTTCTAATTTAAAGATAATACGTTATTTGTTATTTTAACTTTATAAGATATACATGATTTTCCTCTTGGAAAAACATACTCATATGTACCTATTTGTTTATTAATAATCAACTCATAATATTATAAGGTGTCTATGTTTTCACAAATTTGGTTAAAACGACTACTTGGTCAAGGGATTGAATTTAAACATATATTTTTTGTTGAAAAAATGATTGACAGACCTAAATAACATGCCTAAAAATCAACCTAACAATATGATTGTGACATGTCACAAAATCAAAGGTAGAAATGAGGGATGATAAAATACTCATACCACATTTCAGTCATGAAATATATGTATCATTTCTCTTTTCTGTTGTCTTCTGAAATTTTGTTTGATATGATGCCTAGAGAGCCTTTCCTTGTTGGAATCTTCTTGACAAATACGATTAGTTTTAACAATGGTTGGTAAGACTATGTAAGAGTGGCTCTCATCCTCATTTTTATGTTTATGCTAGATTGCATGTATTTAGTTCTCTTTAACAGTGTTTAGATTTACGTTTGAAAAAGTGTTGTAGCGCTTTGTAAACTAGTAATCAGATAATAGTTATAACAAAAAGTGTTGCCGGAAATGTAGTGTTTGGTTTAGCTTCTGATGTTTGCTATAATGATTATCAAGTAATCATTTTTTAAAGTGTTTGAATTTGCGTTTTAAATTGTGAAATGACTAAATAATCACTTATTAAGCAAATAAACCACATTTTTTAACTTATGTAAAAGTATGATATGATTAACTCTAAACACATATAATCACTTATTAACATATGCAATCCAAACACTTTAAACCAATTATTTGCGTTATTGTAACGTAATACGTTAATAATTTTGTTTATAACGCAAGACAAACACTCAGTCAAGAATTTCTTCTGTAAATACGCTATCAACATATCAAGGGGTATTTTAATATTTTAAATTATAATCAATTTTTTTATTAAATCATAAATGGAACCCGAAAAAAAAATGATATTAAAAAAAATTATCTATCAACCGAAACCTAAACAATTAAAGAAATTCCCATATTTGATGCTCTATAAATGAGTAGTTTTATACATTATTGACTACATTCTCAACCACAAATATGATGGATGTGAAATATATGAATTATAAAATACATCCAGTTTTTTAATTCGTTTGATTTTAATTGAACAGTACGTTGACTTTCTAGTTTAACCATCAAAATAATAATTAAGCAAGAATGATAAACAAGTAAGCAAATGGTCTTACGTTATGGGTTTAAGTTTCATTTGAAACGAATGCGGTTGTATAACATAAATAGATGATGACATAGATTAACTTTCGATACCAAAAAAAAACAAGTAGCATTTTTCGTGCCTTAACCCAACTATTAATTGTTAATTAGGGTGTTTAGTGAAAGTTTAATGTCAAGTCTGCTTGTCAAGCAACCGTAAATGCAAAAAATAAAGATATCGATCGATATATAATTATATACACAAAAGCCTTAATGTTTTTAACTTTGAATCCTGATATTGTTGCAATACACTAAAAAATAATAAAACTAACATAAAAAGAAAATCTAAATTACAAATCCTTACAAAATAGTGGCCAAATAGCCGTTAGTCACTTCCAGTGTTTGATTTTTTGAACCATCAGAACCCCCCTGTTTTCATGTAAAAACAAGGGTTAATAATGAAAAAACCCCACGGACTTTCATGTTTATCGATTAAGTCACTGAACTTTTTTTTCGAGTATTTAAGTCCCTAAACAATGTTTGTCTTATTCAAAACTATATATTTTTAACCTGTTACCTGGTTAACAGGTAAAACAATTAGTTCCTGGAATAGTTTATTATTGAAAAAAACAACTTTCTTTTCCGGTTATTACGATTAAGTCACTGGATTTTCATATTTCTTGTTTAGGTCACTGTACCATTTACCAGTTAGTGACCTGATAAGCAGGTCAAATATATAGTTTTGAATAAGACAAAAATTGTCTAGGGATTTAAATAATCGGAAAAAAGTAGAGTGACTTAATCAATAAATTAATGAAAGTTCGTAGGGTTTTTTCAATATTAACCCAAAAAATAATCGCTATTATATGAAAATATCGAAGAAAAAAAAAACTATAGTTATTATATCATTGAAAATCGATTTCACTTTACATTTTAAAAAATCACTGGCTGTAAAAAATTATGGCGTTTTTCAGGATAAAAAAACAATGATTTAATCACATATTAGTTGTGAGTTTCTTACCAAAACTCAAGCATTCTCCTTAACATAACTTTGGGCATCCATATAATTATTCCACAAATCCACCACCATTGTAGTAACCATCTCCACCGCCCCTTCCACCACCGCCTGAAACTCTTCCGTCACTACATCAAACGCCGATCTCATCTTCTCCGCCAACCCTCCAGCCGCTGCCCCTGTGGCTGCCACCGAACCAAAAACACCCTCTTTCACAACATCAAAAGCCAAACCAACAATCTCACTAATCACCTCCACAACAATCTCCAAAATGGACCCTACACAAGCTCGAATGAAGCCAACAATCTGCTCCATTGCTGACTGCATCGTTTCTCCGGGGACTTTAAACGCTTGGATTGCGATTACGAGGAGGCAAGCGACGGCTTTGAAAATTAGCCAAGAAAGGAGGTTTGATAAGAGGGTTATGGTGGAGAAGATGATGTTGAAGAGAATGAGAACCGCCATTGATGAAAGTCTGGAGGAGAGTTTAGATGGAAGAAATTTGGAAGTTTGGGTATAAAGAATAACAATGAAGGCATCGGAGAAATTGTTTAATGTGGGTTGATAGTTGAATATTGGGTTGATGATGTATTGTGGAGGATATTTAAAACTTTTGGGTCCTTTTTGTTTAAAACTAATTAGATTTTCATCCCCATATCAACTATACCCAATTTTATTTTTTATTATTGTTTAGAATGTTATGAAATTACTCAACATGCCATTTTATCTAGTTGTGTCAAACATACCTAATAAACCAGTTATTGCAAAACCATTAAAAAAAACTTGCAACAACTAATTATATATACTGAAAACTACTTGAGCAATAAATAAAATAGAGTCAAAGTCTATGAGAAAATAGTTTTTTATGTCATATTCCAACTAATTAAGAGTACAATATAATTATATTAAACTAAACCTGAAATTATTGGAAATGATTCAAACAACATTAGAAAAATAGAAGTAGGTAATTTTGATGCCTCTCATGGATTTTAGATCTCGTAATTATATTAATTGTTTTACTTGTTAGCATAAAAATAAAAATTACATTTATATGAATGATTAAAAACATTAAGCTTACAGTTTACTTGTCAAAAAATATACAAAAAGTTGTTTATAATATTGGGAATCTAAATTATATTACAAACTAGGAATGACAAATTCTTCACTTATGAATATTGATAGAGTTTAAACTAATTTTAATTCATTATATGTGTAAATCAAACTTCCAAATACACTATAAGTAAATTCCAATTTTTAAAATTTCATTTAGTGATCCAAATAAAGACCTAATAGTTAGAATTTATTTTGCAACCCTAGCACATCCTTATGGTCTAACAATTAAGTATGTTTGAAGATTTAACCAATAGCGTAACAAATATCACTTCAAATCTAACAACTTTAAAAAATGTTTAGGGATTTTTATATCTAAAACAAAAATAAAGAATTAGCACAATCTTTTTCACAAAAACCAGTTAATCAATCAAACACGATCATGTCATAAAGAGTTTGTTATAGAAAAGATTATAGGCCCACAAGCCAAAAAAACAAATCAAAAACCCAGTTCAGACCTTTTCAGAACGTCACAAGATAAAACTCTCAGAAAATACTACAAACTCCATTATGGTTTGACAAAACCGTAAATCAATGTTTTTTTCGTTGATCAATCTCTATAGCACACGCCAAATGTCACGAACTTAAACAAGCATTAATGGTTTCTCATGAGTTGGCGTTGTATGAAAACAAACCCACTGCATATACTTATTGTTATTTGATACATGAGTTATGTGAAAAAGGGAGAGTGGATGAGGGTTTAGGGTTGTATAAAGAGATAAAAGAAAAAGGTTGGGTGCCAAAAGGAAGCACTTTTATGATCTTAATTTGTAGCTTAACAATGAAACAAAGGTTCAAAGTTTTGATTAACGTCATTATTGATATGCTGAACAATTCGATGTCACCTGATTTGTTAACTTATAAGCCCATTCTTGAAGGATTGTGTAGCCCTGTAGCCTGTAGGGAAGGTAGAGTTTGTGATGCTTTTGATATTCTTGAAGAGTTTAGGAAGATAGTTTTATGAATGAGAAAACACACAGGAAATTGTTTGATGCATTGCATTATGTGAGTTGAAAGTAGATTCTATGTTTCTCCTTTGATTAGCTGCATTATGCAATAAAGCATACAAGTTTTTGCATGATGGGTACTTTAGTCGTGAAGAAAGGAGTTTCATATTTGGCAGTTGGCACCAATCAAATCCTATGTGTATAAATTGATGAAATTCTAAGAAAAACTAGCCAACTACCAACATTCTTTCAAGCGTTACACACAACAATAGGAAGCGAGGGTATAGAAATTGCTTATGCACAATATCGGTGGATGACCAGATTCATGTATTTGTGCATTTAAAGGGAACTTTAGTTGGGCTAATTTTCATTTTTTTGGCTTAAGGTAACCAATTTTATTTTAGTTGGCGATCAATATCAGAAGTGGTTGCTTCTATGTTTACGTCAAATGTACTACATACACACGTAAATATAATCACTTACCCAACATTAAAAAAACTAAAAAATTATTATGTTAAATCGACAAATTTAAAGTTGATTATTTTAAAGGAAAAAAATCCCAAAGTTAATTACATTTTTTATGAAAATAATCTATTTATAAACTGTATGTTAACCCTCCCGTTATACGGGAAAAAAGGGACATGGATACACGCCGTTGGATTAACAAGAGTGCGACTCCACCATCAAATGTATGACCGCAGCACAGGGGATCACATACTCCAACAAACTGATCATTCTCGAACAAACTTGGCCCTTCTTCACACTACCCTTTTACCGCATAAATCCTTTCAGAACTCTCCAGAACCCTCACTCACAATTGCTGTTTTCGATCTATAAAAGCTACCAATCTCCAGTTTCATCCAGGATTCAATCTCTTGCATTAGAAAATTTCTGCTCGGTATTTCATTTTAACTGTGATATTCGTTTGATTGTGATCGATCAAAATGGAGGATGATTTTAACTTTCCCTCAGCTGGAGAGATGAACGATGAAATGATGGATGATATGCCGAATGATGCTCCGGTGACATTGAAGGTTGGAGAAGAGAAGGAGATCGGTAATCAAGGTTTGAAGAAGAAACTTCTCAAGGAAGGTGAAGGTTGGGAAACTCCCGAAAATGGCGACGAGGTGGAAGGTATAGTTCCGTTTTGATGCTGCTTCTGGTGATAAGTCTCTGTGAGCAAACTCGTAGTTATATACTTGTGTGGATTATGATTTCGTTTTGGGTTTTTGACAGTTCATTATACTGGAACCTTGCTTGACGGGAGCAAGTTCGATTCGAGTCGTGATAAGGGGACTCCGTTCAAGTTCACTCTCGGTCAAGGTATAGATACGTTTTCATTGCAATGTCTGTTGCCTATATTCTTATGAGTCTTATATCATTATATTCCTTACATTGTAAATGCGATTTATATAGAATCATCTAAAGAGGGATTCTAGTGAGTTATTTTCATGTTTATTCTGCAAATGCCATATGCGGTAAAGTGGAATTAAATTATAGGTGTCCTTATTTTAAGATCGGCACTTAGAATGAAGATTGTTGATGTTTGGTTGTTCTTTCTGAGTGAAGTACTTCATTGATTACTTTAAACTAAATGGTGCGGGGTGTTTATATGATCGATCATACTTGTCTCGTTTGTTCACTAGTAGTACACCTCGATCTGGTACTTCTTGCACTTAGTGTCCTGTGAACAACTTAGTTTCTATAGTCTGAGAAAATTCACGCGGTTCGCTATACAGTTCCATCTTATCGGCTATCGATGGATTGATAAATTGCTTCTGTAAGATTGTTGTTACTGTCGTGATGTTACTATGGTCACGAAATTGGTGTTTTTACATGGCTGGAGGTTCCATTTTTTATGTGTTCTGACGTTTACCTTCGTCCAGTTCATTGTGTTTTCTATTATAGATAAAGAGGAGAAATTCTATGCTGTATTACATGCAATCCATTCCTCTCATAAAATTTGAATATCTATGTAGTGAGATTCACCATGGATCCAGTGTATTTTGCTGCTTGACATGTGAGAGTTGATTGATTTCCATGAGGTGATATGTTGTTGCCATCTGTCAATAGGTCAAGTAATTAAGGGATGGGATCAAGGAATCAAAACAATGAAAAAGGGTGAGAATGCACTTTTCACCATTCCTGCTGAACTTGCTTACGGCGCTTCTGGTTCACCTCCAACGATCCCTCCTAACGCCACTCTCCAGTTTGATGTGCAACTGCTTTCCTGGGTTAGTGTCAAGGACATTTGCAAAGATGGTGGTATTTTCAAGAAGATTGTCAAGGAAGGAGAGAAGTGGGAGAACCCTAAGGATCTTGATGAAGTTTTAGGTATTTCTTTTGTTATCATTTTATCAACCACCATGCTTGTAGGTTCGAAAATTCACCGCACTGCTAATGTTCATGCAGTGAATTATGAGGTTCGACTTGAGGATGGGACTTTAGTTGCGAAATCAGATGGAGTAGAGTTCACTGTCCAAGATGGTAATTCGCTGGCTGTTGTACTGTTTTCTGCATGTGTTTACAGTGTCTTTTGCTTATTACTGACATGCTCACCTTGATTAGGCCACTTTTGCCCTGCTCTGTCAAAGGCTGTAAAAACAATGAAGAAAGGCGAAAAGGCTGTTCTTACCGTTAAACCTCAATGTAAGTGAATGAATAATCAAGGTGGTTTTTGAAGCCAATTGGATTTGGCTTGTTGGTAATCACTTGGATTTTCCCGGTTACAGATGGTTTTGGGGAGAAGGGGAAACAAGCTTCTGGTAATGAAGGTGCAGTTCCAGCAAATGCCATTCTACAAATAACGCTAGAGCTTGTCTCATGGAAGACCGTCTCAAATGTTACCAACGACAAAAAGGTTGTGAAGAAAATTTTGAAAGAAGGAGAGGGATATGAGCGCCCAAATGAAGGAGCCGTGGTTCAGGGTATTTGCGACGACACTATACATTCCATTCCTTTATCATCTGAAATCATTTGTAATATGTATCGGTGGTCTGACCATTTGCTGCTTTTTTTTTAATGGACAGTGAAACTGATTGGTAAGCTGCAAGATGGCACCATATTCATAAAGAAAGGTTATGATGAGACGGAGCCTTATGAGTTCAAGACAGATGAAGGTATATGATCGAGAAGCCATGTTTGTCATGGAGTTTGATGCTTCTAAATTTGTATTCACTAATAGTTACTTTGGGTGTTGCACAGAGCAAGTAATTGACGGGCTTGATAGAGCTGTGGTGACAATGAAGAAAGGGGAAGTAGCTCTTGTGACGATCGCACCGGAATATGCTTTTGGTTCTACAGAATCTAAGCAGGACTTGGCACTAGTCCCTCCTAACTCCACTGTGAAGTATGAAATTGAGCTCATCTCTTTTGTCAAGGTTAGTGAGGAGTTATCTGATGAACACATAGCTCCACATATTAAGTTGCAGGGTCCTTAATGTTGTTATGCCTTTGTAGGAGAAAGAATCCTGGGATATGAACACTCAGGAGAAGATTGAGGCAGCTGGCAAAAAGAAGGAAGAAGGGAACGTGTTGTTTAAGGCTGGCAAATACATCAAAGCCTCCAAGCGTTACGAGAAGGTAAATAGTTGCATGGGGAAATTTAATTTGTAAGAAGCATGTGCATAAGCTGAGGCTGATTCATACTGGCAGGCTGTCAAGTACATAGAATATGATAGTTCTTTCAGCGAGGAGGAAAAGAAGCAAGCGAAAACATTGAAGGTGTCATGCAACCTCAACAATGCAGCCTGTAAGTTGAAGCTGAAGGATTACAAGCAGGCTGAGAAGCTTTGCACTAAGGTAGGTCTTTTTGAAAAAGAAATAAATCGTTTGGATGTGGGGAGATATGTTGTTGTATTAGAGGGGGTTGGTTTGCTTTGTTGCAGGTGTTGGAAATGGAGAGCAGTAATGTGAAGGCGCTGTACAGGAGGGCTCAAGCATTCATAAATGTAGCTGATCTGGATCTGGCGGAACTTGACATTAAAAAGGCGCTTGAAATAGACCCTGATAACAGGTAGGTATAGACAGACAGACAGACAGACACAGAAATGTTTGTTTAAGTTTGCATGGTTAATTCATTGAATAATAATTGAAATGATTGGATAGGGAGGTGAAGGTGGAGTATAAAGTTTTGAAAGAGAAGATGAGAGAATATAACAAGAAGGATGCTAAATTCTATGGAAACATGTTTGCCAAGCTATCAGCACTTGATGCTAAGGTTCTTATCCTATTCCTCTTATCACTACTTTTGTTTTCCATTTTATTTAACCCATGGTGCTGACTATTTCAATTATTTGTGCAGAAGACATCTCCAATGGCCATCGACAGCAAGGCTTGATTTGATGAACACAATCATATCATATCATATCATGATCCCCACATAAGCATTGTCCTCTTCTTTTTTTTTCTTAATGGGTTGTTTGGAGGTCAAAGTTCTCTTCCGTTTAGTTGTAAGTGTTGTAACGAGGAATTGGAATTTGGATCTTTGAACAATAAAATGGAATTAGAATATGCTTTTAGAACTTTGATGATTTTATCTTGTTGTTTCTTCTAATTGGAGACGTTTGTAAGTAAAAAATTAGACCAGGAAGGATGATATCTCAAAAGCCCGTGCTCTTATTGGTTCTGTTTCAGATTGGTCTTTTTCAATAAATTTGTGATTTTAAACATCAAAGTTATATTTATTATTTTATTCTTCGACGATGGAAACGGTTGCAGGTGTTGTTAACTTGTCTGGTAGTGGAGGCACGGTTGGTGGTTTTGGGTATTATAAGATGTTAATGTGTCATGATGGATACGTTTTTAAGAAGCATAGCATACCACCAAATCGGATTTCCCTTGATCCTTATGATTTGTTGTCTGTTGATGGTGATTTCCCATAGTAGACAAGGCTACCAACTATATGGAGCGATCATCCATATGACCTTGGATGTGCAACTCCAAGTGATGGTCCAGATAAATCATCCATATGATAACAAAAGCTTCAAGGCATTGACTCCCGTTGACATGCTGCAATGCATCATCCATCATCTTACCACCCAAGTACCCGATTCAAACCAAGACTATCATTGTTCTTTCTAACTTCATGATTTGGGCTTTGATTTGATCTTTTATGCTCGAACATCAGTCTTTATGGTTTTCAAATTACATCCACCTTTTCACCTACCATATGGGTTTTAAGCAGGACGTCATATTTACTATAGTCATTACTTGGAACACATTTCTCTTTACCTTTTTCTTCTAATGTTTATGTGCTAAGGGCTGGTGTGTTAGCGTTTAGTTAAACATTCAATTTCTTGGAAAATCACGACTAACCAATTAATTTTTTTAAAAAAAAAATTACATAAAAAGTTGTAACAAGCTGAGTGAAAATACATTGGCACTGATACAGTTATGCATTCCAGTTTTAACGTTTCTGCCTCACTGAAACAAGTATGCAAGATGTCCAAATTTCGTTATATACCAAAAGATATTATTGCTAATACACACAAATAAAGAATGTCCAGCCAAATTCCTTCTATCCCTTTACAAAAGGCCATAAAATTTCAAAACACTGCCCCTCGAGCTCATACTTGCGTCTTCACCTCCTCGCTTGGAGCTATATTTATATGCATATACTTTGAATAGGACTCTGGTGTTCCTCAAACGGAGTCTGTGCAGTTACTCGTCTACTTCCTCTTTAGTTCCAGAGAGAAAGACAACAAAGGAGCCAACTACTTCTAATTTGCAAAGGTTCGTTAACTAACCTGCTCCCCGATTAAATCGAGACCCACAACTAGAAATGTAACCCCTTGAAACAGTAGGAAATAGAAATGAATACCATGTGCTGATAACAAGCTTCTCAAAGAGGCAGTCAACAAAATAAATGCAAGAACAAGTTCCTTCCTATACAAACGGTTATTTCCTTTCTTTCTCAGCTCTGAGAGACCCGACTCTGAGGACGATCTCTGTATGACACTATGGGTTTCTTCTTTTGTTTCAGCATAGGCTACAAGGTCTGATTCAGAAGATCGGCCCAGTTTCTTAGTTACTACCCACTCATAAGAACTGCCCAACTTAAAAAGTCCGGATATCATGGCATTGAATTTGGTAACAGACATGGTGTTTTCAAAGAGAAGGTAGGGGACGATGAATGGGAATGAACGAGGTGCAGGCAGGATGTTCAAGACTGACATGATCCCGGGAACATAACATACTACCCAAGCTGGTAATTGAGCTTCTGGCAGGAACATGGTCAATGGAAGAATGATGCAGAAAAGAGTGAATGAATAGAAGGGAAGGATGAGTTTTCGTAGGAGGAAGAATAGGAAGATCAGATTAGCTTTCTTCAAGAAACTTACCTGTTAATAGGAAAAGATGGTTGTTAGTTCATTAGCATACATCTGTTGCAAGGGATGATCTTTAGAAGTCGAGGATTATCCATATGTGTGTATGATGCCACCAAACAAAGTTAAGAAACAAATCTCTTAATTCCTACACAATAAATGAATAAGAAACTCTTAAGCTTAGCTATCCTACTTTTATTTTAGTTGTATACTTAGTTCGTCCTTGTCAATCTAAGTGTCAGAAATTGTTCTCCAATTCAACTAAAACTGTGGTCAAAAGTTGTTAGTAGGCCTACTACAATGGAGCTATGATAACTCATCCCCCACTAAAACAAATATGGTACCGAGCTGAAGTGCTAAAGATGGATGAGATTTTAAATCAAAATTTCAGACCTTTGAGCGGATAATGTCCATAAAGCACAAGCGGAACAGCTGCATTGGACCTGAATGCCACCTGTATTGCTGCTTCTTGTATGCTGCATAGGACTCCGGGAGCTCACACATACACTGCATGAAGAAAATATATTTAATTTTACTCGCAAATATAATAACTTGCTATTTCCTAAGGTATATGTACAGACCTTGACATCATTCAGATATATAAATTTCCAGCCATTAAGATGAGCACGAACAGCAATATCCATGTCTTCAACAGTTGTTCTCTCCAACCAGCCACCACAATCCTCGAGGGCTTTGATCCTCCATACTCCAGCAGTTCCATTAAAACCAAAGAAATTGATGAAAACTCCGTTCACTTGTTGTTCAACCTCAAAGTGAAATGTCAAGTTTATGTTTTGCAACCTTGTAAGCAGATTTTCGTCCTTGTTTACGAAAGACCACCTTGTTTGAACCAATGCTAACTCATCATTCCCCTTCAAGAGAAAAAAAGGCAACATAATCATTAATCAGCATTGCAACAACCACGAAACCAACTAGCATTGTATAAAGTCTTGTCCCTTGTGTGTGATATTGTACCCTGCTCAAACCACAACTTACCTTGAAATGTGGGATGGTTTTTTTCAGAAAATCGGGTGCTGGTTGGAAGTCTGCATCAAAAATTGCTACAAACTCATAATCTTTTACATAATCACAACTCATAGCTGACTTGAGATTCCCTGCCTTGTAGCCTGTGCGAATAAGTCGATGCCTGTATACAATATGTACACCTCTATGTTGCCATCTGTGCACCTCTGCCTTGATGAGGGCCTGTACAGTCGTATCATCAGAATCATCAAGAACCTGTACAAGCATCCTTTCTCGAGGCCAGTCCTGGATGCACACTGCGGAAATAGATTGTTGATAGACCTAGAGGCAACCAAAATAAACAAATTTAGAGCTAGTAGATATACACACTATGTTGTGTGCTGCATATTCTGCCTACATGAAAGAAAGGAACTGTGTGTCATGTGGAAAAAGAAATATACGATGCCTCCTCCTACCAACCCCTCCAGAGAAGAAACTTTAACAAGAGATGATACTCTGTATCAATTGCTAAAGGAAATATCCAGAAACAAAGCTTAAGGGCTGTAGTAGTATCAAGTTCTGAGAATAGTCGAAGCATAACTCACTACAGAATATTGGGATTGGAGACATGTGGAAGTCCTGTGTTATGACTGAATGGTAAATAAGAAGCCACACATTCAACTGATCCAGATAAGGAAACATATATAAGGATGAGTAGCAGTACCATGGCATGCAAATGAATGTATGGAATACTAACGATTGTGATGACTGTGAGCAGGACTTCTTAAGAAATTTTTAAAACTAGTTGTTTTACTTGTATCTATTTGACTGCATGAATAAAGGCATGTTCATATTAGTTGTCTTTTCCTGGTCATGAGAAACAGCACAAAACTTCATCGGCGATTAATGACAGGAAATTCATACAAAATAACGGGCATGATTTTGTAGGTAAAAGACTTCTACTTCATAAAGGATATTAGGTTCATGCTGAACTCTAGATGACATTCCAGAAAAACCCTTTGCATCATATAGATTTCTGTTATTGACATTATAAGTCTTCCTCTTCGATCTTGGCCAATAGCTCAGTACCTTCTAGTTTTTAGCAAATGGCAAAGTAAATTGTTGTTAATGTTGAGACTGAATTAGCTCAAATACGAAATTTACCATGGTTCTCAAGGATATGAGAACAAATTGATCTCTTCTCACATGAGGGGGGACCTAGCATGGTGGGTGTGTTTGTTTGCAGTCCTTCTGTGACCTTGTTTATCCATTTAAGACTAAACATGTAAAATTTGGATAAAAGATCAAGAGGAAGGCAAACTCTTTTTTCCCGATTTCTTCTATTTTCCATTTCCTCAAAGTGTGAGCTTAAAAAAATTTAGGTTTTGAGCAACTTTAAGCAAGTCTAGGAGACCCCCTAACTTCAGAACAAAGGTCAAAAATAGAGAAAAAAATGGTAAGAGAATCCAAACATTGATCTATCTCAAAGCTACCTTATTTGCCATCAACTTGTCTTCGTCAAAATTGCTCGTCTGATTGACTTCGCAAAACCAAAACAGCACAGGCATCATTGCATATGACCAAAGTTCAACCAGGGCCATCTAGTGGTGTCACATCCAGAGTAGCTCAGATGTAGTTATTTGCAGGTCAGTTCACACATTTAGTGCAAGCACAGTTTGCCTTTTAATTTACAAACAAATATTCTTTTGTTCAGATGAGTCACAGGCTCGTACAGGTAAAATGTAACATAAAGTTTTGGAAAACAAAAATTGGTCAACTGGACTGGAGCAACAGTAATTGTAGAAATATGAAAATCACCAGTTAAAGATGGAAGTTGCAATAAGAAGTGGAGTGCGAGAATGAACATTGGTTGTAAAGACAGTGTAAACGGACGTAGTAGAGTTTCGAAACCTACATCGTCTTACCTCCCTCTCGTTGCACATTGGAATCTGCACCAACACCATCGGATACTCCTCCAAATTCACATCACTGGAACCGGATGAATACTCGAATTCAGCAACTGGCTTAATCTTCCTGAACTTAATCCAGAAACATCCGAGCACCAAAAGCAACCGGTCCACCGATTGTACCAAGAACAGAAGGATACAAACATTCGTCAAACTTTGCAAAGGCGGTGCTAAATAATTCGACCTAATCTCAAGCCAATGCGCATAAACATACTCCACCAAATCCGCCGCTCTCCTCACTGTCGGCGGACTAAAATGCCACCCCTTAAAGTAAGCAAGAAGTTCAATCACTAACAAACACACTACAATCACCAACAACACCTTAATAACTCGATAAAACCGCGTCTCTGTCCGATATGACAGCCTCTCAGGCGGCGAATCAGCGCTGATCCGTCGGTTCGCAGTCTTGACAATCGAAACGAAGCAACTGGTAACATAAGCAAACGAACTAGCAATCTGAATCAGTTTCAACAACCATACGTGTTTGATTTGTCGAGCACTGCGCGTTCGCTCTTTATCAACTGCCTGATCATGATTGCCGATTTGGACAGCTAAAAAGTTAGGCGTTTCAGATTTGTCGTTGAATAACAGCTCATTATTGTGATTTTCTCTCTGTTTGTTCCACCATTCCTGAAATTCATAGTGTTGTTGCCGAGACATATATAAATCGATAAACACGGAATCAATGTATGTGTATTTCTCAAGCTTGAAGCTCTCAGATCCGTGAGTTTTCTCTCAATACGCCATTGTTGATTCCGATGATGGAGATGCTCGATTTAGTAAAGGCTGATTCGGGAGCAGATTTACCGGAGGTTTTGCTGTCTCGTCAAGCGACAAAGCAGCCACTCGCTGCCGACATTCCACGCGCTATTACTAACCATCGTTGCTTCAGGGCGTGGAGTGTAAAAGAGGATACTGCGCGTGGGGATGACCGGCCTCTTGTGCGGTGGTTTCTGCTCTACCTCGCAGCTGGCTAAATTAATTGTCGGTGTAGTGTTTCTTCTTCTTTTTTTTTTTTTCACGAAATAAAATATATAGAAAACAATATATGTAGGATTTTAGAATTGAAATCTTATTTGGACCCGTTGAACCGCGAGCAGAATGAGCCATTTCAATTAAAAAAAGGTTTATTTTTCGGAACCAACTAATCCATGAATTGTTTTATCTTGGCTTAACGTTGAAAAAGCAAATCAATTTTTTGATTTTCTCAATTAAGTTTTTATTTTTTTCTTAAAAATTGTGTAAGATCCTATTATATTTTTTTATATTATTTACAAGTATATATTTTTTACCAATAATCTGATTAGACAGTAAAACACAACTGAAAAAATAAAAAGTTTAGGGAATTAACCTTTAAAATATGAAAAGATAGTAAGTTTTTCCAACATTAATCAAATGAAATACTAAAATTACTTTTTTGGCATCAAATAGGTCAAATATAAAAATAAATAGTTTAGAAACTTAAACAATAAAATAAAAATTTAAGAACTTATTCATAAAAAATAAAAACAATTAATGAAGTTTTTTCAATACCAACCATTTTATATCAAAATTGATTTCAAATTGAAATATTTTATTAAAATAATATTTATTTTAATCTATCTTGTGAAATTACATTAAAAATTATCTATTATAAATTGATAAAATATGACAAGTTATAAAGATTCAAAAAATTCATAACTAAAATTTTATATTTTAGAGATTGAGTATAAAAAATATATAAAACTAATTTATTAACATTATATGAGTATATTTAATAAATGATTATTTTTAATAAGATATAAATTTAAAACAAATATAACAAATTGTCGTTATTATATCAACATAAAAATTATAAAAATACAAAATTTTATGTTATATTCTTATAATAAAAAGTCAAGATAAAACATGTTTAATGGGTAAAATCACATAGTAAAAAGAATTTATTAAAATTTTATAAAATAATTTTAAAATAGATGTTTAGGTAAAATTAGGTGTTAAAATTTGAAGTAATAAATTAATTTACTTTCATTAATAGATCTTAAATTACATAGTATTTATTTTTAAATAATTATTTATTTTTTAAAATCAATTAAATGATTGAATTTAGAGAGTTATATTTAGGATTTAGGAAACTTTGGATGGAAAATAAAGTTTTAGTTAATTAAGATGATGAATATTAGAGGTTCTCATTTATTAATATAATAATATAGATGTGTTCTTATAAACAAAGCATGACTGAATCGAATTGGATCAAGATTCTAGAATCCCTCTCTTGGTTTGTTATCAGGCGCATTTCATCTTCGGTCAGAAGAATTTGATGATTAATCTGTCAATTTGTTTTTCTTTTAATTTTTTTATAGAAGTTTGTTACAATATTAGTTTTAATAATAATATTTTTGACCACTAAAGTATTAGTTTTGTTTTATTTATGTTTGATTAAAACGTCTTTGAAAGATCACAAAATGACAAAATATACCTAACTTTAGAAATATAAATTAGTACAAACACTTAAATGTGTGATACTTATTATTACATGCATTAACAAATAACAATATATCATTTTTAGGTAGTACATATTTATATGATAATTCATATTATTTTATATTTCTTAAACTTAAATACATCAAGTATGTTTGGCACAACTAGTTATAGTTTCAAGCTGCAGCAGTGAGTTAGAGTTTTTGGAAACTGTAGCATTTTCTTTCTATAAATGTGTTTTGGTTAAAGTTTTATAGTTTTAGCTTTTATTATTAAATTATATTAAAATTAATTTGAAGTTGTAGTTTATAATTATTATGAGGGTAAAAATGTAATTTTATTAGACCAAATGCTCTAGTTTTTTAAAAGCTACTCATAAGGGTATGTTTCACACGACTAGCTGAAGCTTTTGGGAGCTGTACTTTTTTTAAAAAGTTGGAGTTTTTTGTGTTTTATAAATGTGTTTGGTAAAAGTAGTTGTAGCTGTAGTTTTTAGTATTAAATGACATAAAAAGACATTAATATTAAGAGGGTGTTTGGATTTGCGTTTGAAAAAAATGTTGTAGCGTTTTGGAAAAGGATAATGACACCATATAACTATATACTTTTAAATTTGTTTACATTTATGTAATGTACTTTTATTTGTGCACATTTGGTAGTCAAACTTTTAAAAGTGTTTCAATTAGGTTGTTGTGTCACCTGATAACCAGTACAACATGTTACCATGCTTAGTCAAACTTTCTTTTTGTACACATTTATGTAGTGTACTTATTCTTTTGTGCACATTTGGTAGTTATACTTTTGAAAATTGTTTCAATTAGTTAGTTGAGTGACCTGATTTTACCGGTCATCAGGTCACCCAATTACCTAAATGAAACACTTTTACAAGTATACTACATTAATGTGCACAAAAAAAGTACATTACATTAATGTGTACAAACTCAAAAGTACATAGCTATTAGGTGTCATTTTCCCTTTTATAAATTAATAATCAGATAATATATGTAACAAAAAGTATTGCTTGAAATGTAGTGTTTGATTTATTTTATGTTATTTGCTATCATAATTATCAAAATAATCAGTTTTTAAAGTGTTTGGATTTGCGTTTTAACTTGTAAAATGACCAAATTATCATTTATTAAGCAAATAAGTTACATTTTTTAACATATGAAAAAGTATGGTAGGATTAACTCTAAACGCAAATAATCACTTATTAACGTATGCAATTCAAACACTTTAAACCAATTATTTGCATTATTGTAACGTAACAAGCTAATAATCTCGTTCATAGCGCAAAACCAAACACCCTTTAATTAAAAATTATAGTTTATAATTATTTAAAGGGTAAAAATGTAATTTTGTTTAACTAAAAACTCAAGCTCGTTTTGAAAGCTAATTTATGTAGCTTCTCGTGGAAGAGCTTTTGAAAGCTTTCAAATCCAAATCAAAAGTTGGGCTCCTGTCAATCAAACAGAGATTTTGAGTTTGAGCTTTCAAGAATAAAAAACTTAGGCTCCGTTTGTTTTTTTAAGAGTTTAGACGTCTAAACACTTTTAACTTCTGTTTGATAAGATATTAAAAAATGTCTAAAATCTGTTTAGACTAGATTGTTTGTTTTTTAATTTAATAAAGTGTCTTATTACATATAATTTATCAAAAGACAAAAGACAAATTTAAAATAGACAAAAGTGAACAGACAAAAGACAAATTTAAAATCTGATTGAAACAGACCACGGTCAGACATCAGATGTCTGATTGGAGTAAGAAAAACAAACGGCTTTTAACCTCTTATATCTGACCGGTTCAGATATTAGAGGCAAAAAAGTGATAAGAGGAAAAAACAAACGGAGCCTTAAGCTCCTAAAACTTCTTGCCAAACGCAACAACTAGCTTATTATGGAAAAGCTTTTGAAGGCTTTCGTTTTCGAATCAAAAACTCTAGCTCCTATCAATCAAACGAATTGAGCTTTATCTTTCAAAAGTCAAATACTAAAGTGCCTGAAAGCTCTCATAAGCTCCTTACCAACCACACTCATTATATTATTGTCATTAATATAAATAAAACTAAATTCACATTAAAATGACAAGGAATGTTGTTTGATTATACATATTATCCTTTTTTTAAAGAATATTAAAAGGTAAGAAACTGATATATGTCCTTAATTAATAGTTAAAATTCTTAATTATTTAGGTGAATAGCCTCTAAAAAAAGGCGTAACCCACTCTCTCGGGGTCCATTGACCGGTCCCACGACCAACGTGGAGGAAGTAAATCGTGGAACCCTTCATCTATAAGATCGATTATTGTGACGTGAATATTTTTATTATCGAATTTTTTCCGTTGAAACAAACATAAAGACTAAGATGCATTAAACACATCATTTGAATGCTATTCAATTGACCAATAAAGAAATCATAGCAAGAAATTTAAAAAAAAATGTTGCATGCTTGCTACAGTATATAGTATCATGTTGGCATGTTACGGCTTACGAATATACTTGATAAGTATAATTCTTGAGGTAGGGTACGTAACATATGTTCAAGACCGTGGACAAACTATCCTACTCCTACTCCCAAACTACTCCTTTGTCAGTTTTATAAAAATAAAAACTTTACACTTCTAGCAACATTTGATTTATAATAACAACCAATACTGGATAAATTTTGAAAGTGAGGACTTAAACATCATGAAAAAGAAAATACAACATTCTAAACAAGATTAATAAAAAAAAATAGATTGCTATGTACTGACATAAATCCGGGTTTAAATGCATAAGTATGATTCTTCAAGAAATTCAAATTTACTCATTGATATATAAGAAATAATTACATAATAATTGTGACATTTTTTTTGAACAGCAATATTTGTGACATTTGATTTTCATTTTCTTTAACTCCAAATTGTTTAATTCCAAAAATCTTGCAGATCTTAATTACTACTTTTTAAACCAGCTGCCAAATTGGACAATTTCTACCTTTCATATCATGCCAAATTTGAACAATCGAACGGACATATTCTATTTGAAATGGTCCATATAGTTGTTAAATGGAATCAGGTGATTAAAAAAGGGTTTTATCATCAAATATACCTACTTGACTCCAAAGCTTTGAAATTTCAATTTTTTATCAATTCAAAGTTGGATTATGAATTCAACTAGGAAATAGATGGGGACTTTGGTTATAAATCAGGGCACACAATCAACTATTGTGTGAAAAGTGAAAACTTGTACTGTTGGACTAACCCAAAGTTGCACGTCCAAGTTCCAACCATTGTTCATTCATGTAAAAAACAATAGAAACAATCCTCCTTGAAACCAAAGTTGCAAAATACATCCTTTCTATTGTGATCGCATGAACCGAAGTTCGAATCCAACATTCTTACATTAGATAACCCGCAGCTAGAAATTTTTAGTTTTCTGAGGTCTACAAGAAATGAATTAAAAATGAACAGTAAAAGGTAGTGTTTGATGTTTCCCCCCAAAAAAAGTCTTATTTGAAAACAGGTTTCCGAAAAAAAACTGCATTTTAGAAGACATGACACTGTTGTTTTCTGAAATCCCAGAAATGGGTGTTTTCTGAATTTCCAATAGTTTTTTAGAAAACGAAAACTGAAAAAACAAAATTCTGAAGTTTGAAGATGAAAATTTAGGGAAAACTTTCTACACCTAAACAGTAAACACACCTAAGCCATGCTTACGAAAAAACAAGAAAAAGAAACAATGGCCCCATGTTGCAATGAGTGTAAGATGTAATAAAGAAGACACTGGTAACCACAGTTTCTTTTTCATAGAAAAATGTCGCTGTATGAATCAATAAACAACAAAGATGGGGTCCTACAAATGAAAGCTTGGTCTGAATTAGTATGTACAGTAAGAACTAGCAACTCAGTGAGTACTACAATTTAGCCTGAAAGCCAGAAACAGTATGCACCTGTGTAGCCTGATGCCTAAGTCTAACTTGCTCATTCAACTGAGGTCCTGGGAGTTAGAGACAGATTTTTGTTCCACGAAACTGGAAGTGGTGTGATATATCTTCCGTCGTCCGAGTTTCCTGAGATACCAAGTGAGAGACATGTAGGCAGGTTAAGGCCAGATCACGTATAAAAGATCAACTGTTTATACTAGAGGATGCAATTTCAATTGATTTATGTGAAAGTGGTCACTTTATGTTTATATTTTATTGATAACAGGTCAAACAAGTAAAATTAAAAATTTGGCTAAAATACAAATCAAACAATGTATAGTGCCACTCTAAGTATACTTCAAGCGTTCTCCTAATTTGCTTTATCCAGAAATATTGGTTCATTATTTTAATGAAAGTTTTTTGTAATTTATTTAATATATTAATTATATACCAAATTCAAAGTAAATGGACAAAAAACTATGGAGGTCAACATTTTGATCCATTCTAAAATTTACCTGTTTTTATCGGAATATATTTTGATTAGTTACCTAACATGTACGCTTGCCCCCTTATATGTTATACCATTTTCCTTCATCTCTATTTCATAGCTTTTAATTTTAGTTCTTACATCAAGTAAATGGGATGTGAAATCACTTTCATCTTTCTTCAAAACTTATACATAGGACCCACAAATTGTAAATGTTATATAGCCCAAATGGACAAAATGAAAACATCTGAGTTTTAAGTGATCTGTAACTTCGCCAAGAGCGATTAATCTTCTGAATCATCACTATTGGCTTTTGTTACTGAAAATAAAACATGGTTTTTGCTAAAATGCATGGAAAAACATGATGTTACTCTAGCAAGAGTGAATGGTATTGGATGACAGAAGTCAAAAAAGTTTTCTTTTCTTTTTTTGCATGTGCATTCAATTTGGCCGATATAGCACATTCTAATAAAGTGTAGTGTTCTTTTTCCTCTCTTCTTGATTTTTTTTTTTCATAATTGGTTTGTTTGCAACAAAAGAAAGTGTGGTGCTTGAAATCTTCAATCACTAATTTTTCCTCTTAATCGAGTTTGGCATCAAGTATAAGATGGAGAATTAGTGACATTGAAGAATAAGATAGTAACATACTTGGGAGGTTTCGCAATTTGTGGAACACCATTGCTATCCAAAAGGCTATTCCCAAGCTGGATGGAGATTAGACCACTCGATGGCCCTCTTGATGACTTTGGTGAATCGTCAAAACTCAATGTTGAACTTTGACCTGAACCAAAACCTGAAAGCAAGCTCATGGTGACTTAAAATGCATACAAAACAAACCTTTTGTTTCGCAATCCCGTTAGTGCCAACGGTGTATATGATAGAGAAAATTTTACAGCCTAGATGACCCAATGGGCCTTGTGCCTGAAAAGCTTACATAAGGGAATGTTCTAGACTAGACACGTGTAGTCCGGTAGAAATGGGAGTTGTTACGCATCATGAGAGAAATAGAGATCAATATATATACCGGTAGATTTAGGTGAAGGGGGCATCTGGGTATTTTTATTTTTTATGAGTTTAGCTTGCTCTACACTAGGGCAGGAGATATCCTAATCGACCATAGTAGCTTTGGCAGGAGAGTTTTTCCACTCTGTGGTCACTCTTTCTGATTTGTATCATGATCTTTTGATACCAATTTCCAGCTTGTTACTAGGTTCTTATTTTCTTATTCTAAACTCTTTGTTCTAGTTACCATCAGTTTATGTGTGTGCCTAAAAAGTAGCAAAAACATAATCACGGGTGAAATGACCTTGTCATTTTATTGGCAATCATAATTGTGACGTACCTGGTCACAAACTAAGGGTTGTGAAGTACAAGTATGCTGAAGAACAGTTTGGAAACCTATAAACTGAAGCTATAGTAGTTTCTCTGCTGTTATGTAAATGTAGGATTGTATTATTAAAGTTGTCAAACATTTTTTTCTAATTAATTTACATAATTTATTATTTATATCACAAAGTATATCATTATAAAGATCTCATCAAAACCTTAAATATGAATCTAATATTGAATACATTTACTATTATGCCACATTGCAATGGCACACTACTATTATAACAACAATTTAAGGAGGATTTTGTTGACCAAAATAAGTAATGTCAATGGGTAAAGAGGTCACTTTTGCCTAAAATTCCTGTAATTCTGTAAAACAAATGTGGGATGTCCTAATAGCAAGTTGGGAGTTTTGAGTTAGTAACTTAGTATTTAAATATTTATCAACAGAAGGGTAAGGCTAATATGATAAGTTCAGACAAAGGTCAAAGCCTCAACCTACAATTGCAAATGGTTTCTACTTGGCCATCTGACACAAGGTTCTCCGTTCTCCACTTCTCCTTCTAAGGGGAAGGCACCCTTACATCCCTCGCACATAAAACCTTGGCAAAAGGCCAAAAGTCTAAAACACTCTTCTTACTGCAAACAATTAATATGGTTAGTACTATTAGGTTAGGTTTATAACTAGTGTATTCATATCTTAATCATGTTATTAAGCTGATTAGGAGGTTTGGCAATCTAATAGTGAAAATGAGCAGCAATTTGTAAAGGCTATTCATGTGCGCATTTCACAAAATGAACTGCTGCTATAGAATAAATATTGATCAGAAAAAGCACAATATATCATCTTATAATATGCACATAAGGTATCAAATTCGTGTGGTACCTTGGAAAATTATGACAAGGAAAAAGAGAACGGTGATGGCCAGAGCAAAGAGGCTGCTATTTGATGATGATGATGACGATGGTGGTGGTGCAGATTTAGTGGCTCTCCTCTTCTTCAAAGCTTTCAACCTTTCAACCCTAGCACGCTTTTTCATGGTCTGTTCAGCAATCTCCTTAACTAGTTGTAAGTCAGCTGTGTCCAGTGATGGACCCTTACGTGGCCGAGGTGGCTTTGGAGCCTTTTTTGAGTTCGAAATCTTGCGCTTCTCTTTCAGTTGTGTCTTTTCTAAAAGAGGTATATGCTCTCCATTCTTTCTAAATTTGTTGTGTGCTAATGATTCTATGTCGTTGTATTCCTCATCACTTGATTTCACCGAAGTCCTGTAAGAATTACTGCTGCATTCACCCTCCTCTGATCCTTCAAAACTCAAAGTGCCTACAGACCGGACCAGGGTTTTCGCTCTTTTGTTGCCTTTCAAAGTCTCGTTCCTTCTATTATCTTCACATTCACTGTCACTACTCACAATGTCAACGACAGTGTCTCTGTCTTTTGACGGTTTGTTATTGTCCATCTGACGTAATCAAGGAGTCTAATATCCTTCAAAAGATTGTTACTACCAACTTCAAACTTTTGCACGTACAATCACCACAAAGAAGTCATCTTTCTGCCAAGGAAATCCTGCATGCATGAATAGAATTCAGAATTTCATGTCAAGGGTAAATTTTAGTTACTTCATTTCATATCGTTTTCAGACATTCCTGTATTCTTCATGCTCCTTTTTTGTGAATCGTGTCTTTGTTTTTCAGATATTCCTCTATTCTTCATGCTCTTCTTATGTGAATCGTGTCTTTGTTTCTCCTAAGATTAAATAAGTGAGACCCACTTATTGTACCTCCATTTCGGCGGGCATTTCTTTTCAAACCATATAAACCAGACCCACAAAGGCAAATGTTAAATAGTGAAAGCGAAATATTTACCGGGCTAACCTCTTACCCAATAAGAACAAAATACTTCGATCAAGGAACTAGCTATCCTCTTAAAAAAACATCCAATACACAGTACAACCAGATTAAATGAAACACAGGTTAATGGAAATTACAATATGGGAGGAAAATGATGCACCACAAACACACAGATAATGAAGCAACAGTGAAGACCTTATGCTAACAAAGTGAAGTGGCAAAATAATGATTTTAAAAACCACAATGTTGAGAAACGTAAAAACTTTCAGAAACATGATTTTTGAATAATTTTTGCATCCTGTGAATATTTCATGCAATTTTGGTAGCCATCCCCAAATTATTATCTTGATTTATGCATCATACATAAATCAAAATTAGAATAGAAGTCATCATCAGAATGTACAAAAAATTAAAAGCGCACACACACGCAAATATCACATTTTCGATATCCTTAAATCGGTGACTATACCCTAAATCATTGGTAGGGTTTCGTTCTGGATTTTTCTGACAAATCATTGGAATATTTTCTAAAATAGAATAAATATGAGAAATTTTCACATATTACGTAGTAATCATTAGATTTATGATTGATGGAAGAAGCAGACCAATGATTTTAAGTTTTAACTCGTTCAAAATTCGGTTGAACATATCTCATTCAGATACTTCTAAACAACCTCAAAAATCAAAATCACGTACAAACAAAACACAACCATTATCCATTTGACCTATTTTGCAAAACCATGTGCCAGACGGAAGAAAACTCCACAACTAACGGTGCTACGCCGTCATCGGCGGCGGCGTCCGTCAGTCATGATCGTCACAAATACACAATAATACGAAGCATAAAACGACGAATTAATTAAGGAAAAGTGTATTACCTCGGCCGGGAGCGTCTTCAACCAAAACCGATCGATGCCAAAAGAACACATTCCATTCCAATGCGAAAGAAATTTCAATCGAGTTTTCAAATCAACAGATTTCTCGATAACACCGAAAGAAGATATTACATGAAATTCAAGTCTGCTTATTATCGTTAAATTCAAATGTTAGAAGAACATTTTTCCGAAATCCGATGAACACAGAGCAGAGGATGTCTGTTCTTCCCTTCCCAATCTCCTTAAATTTCTACCCGTTTCATATATTTTACTCCAATTAAAATGACATCCTAATTTTTTATTTTTATTTTCTTTATCCGGTTTTATTCAATCTTATTATTATTACGTAGTTTTTGAAAGGGGCCAATTTGGGGTATTTTTAGCAGGGTGTTATTTGAACGGATTAAATGCGTATTGAATTATTCGGTTTGGGTTTGAGGGTGTGGGTTAGCTAGTCAAATTCGAACCAAAAAAGGGGACGAGTCAATCGGTTTCGGGTTAAATGAGTATCGAGTTATTCGATTTGGGTTAAATGAATTATTCGATTTGGGTATAAAAATGAATCCTCTCTAAAGTAGTTTAAACGGATTTAATGAGTTGGCTAATTTGGGTAAAAATGAGTTAAATGATTTGAGTGTTAAAATTGAGTATTTAGATATTTACATTCTATATATAAACAATTCTAATTATAATATATATTAAACGGGTTATTCAGGTTATTTGGGTAACTGAATAAACATGACCCGTAAACCATACCGAATTAATTATTTAGGTATCATTTAAGCCGAATAACCCGAGCCATTTAACCCGATTAAGGTTCGGATCGGATGAGTTATTCGGGTTCGGTTATTTTGCACACCCCTAATTTTTAGTATGGTAGGTCGTAGCTTCGAGCTAAAATAATAAGTTGAAATTTTTAGTAGCGAAAACTTTCAATATTATTAAAATGTGTTAGATAAAATTAATTTTAACTAAAATTTACAAGCTTAAATAATATAATAGGAAATTAATTAAGAATTATAATTTGTAATTATTAGGAGGATGACAAACTAAATATGTTCAATCAAAACTCAAAAGCTACTACACCTTGAAGTTTGAGATTGCTTTTAAAAATAACTTATAAGTTTTCCAAACTACTAAGCAAATAAATAATTGTTACAAAACGTTTTATTAAATAAAGTGTTTGAATTCACTTATTAGTTTTGAAAACTCAATAACATATAAATAGATTTTTTTAGTGTTTAAATTTGCTTAATTAATTGATTAAATGACTAAAGTAGACATTTATATATTATAACCAAATAATAGTGGAAGGTAATCATAAAAATATTGATGGAAGATAGAAAAAATAACATTTTTGTACTTGAAAAACCATGTAGGAAGATGTTTTTAAAAAATCATGGTTTTGATGTTGAACAAAAGCAAATAGGTATTTATCTATCCTTCAAGTTTATCCAAACACTCATTTTAGTTTTCTTAAGTTTTAGAACCATAAATAAGCAAATAAGCAACTTCAAAACTCAATCCCAAACGTCCACTAAAAACTACTTCAAGTAGCTTCTTGTGGAATTCCGTTCTGAGAAATTTCATTTCCAATTCAAAAGCTTATATTTTTATCATCCACAATGTGCATTTGTTTGACTTGTAAAAAATCTAAAGCAAAAAGTCTTAAAATCTAAAAGTGTATTTTAAACACGTCCATATTTAATCTTTTATTTTAAAAGAATTATAATCATGGTAACCAGGTATTAAAAAAACTAGTAAGATGCTTGTGCGATGATCTTAAGATTTGTTTTAAAATGGATACTTTTATCAACATAAACTTTTAAGATAAAATGCGATGTCATTTTTTAACGTGAACATGTTACCGGTAATGAATTTCGCAGTTTCAATAATAAAAAAATAACATAAGAACTATAATGATAAAAAAATAACATTGGGGGAACTAAACAAATAAAACTATAGAATCATGATAGATTTTTTCAATATCAACTCATAAAAAGGATGACACTGACCTTTTTTTTTTAACTAAAACTTGTAAGTAAACCAATCTTTATAAATAACTTCTGTATTTTATACTATTATTAATATCCAATTATTGTAATAAACCACGTGCCAAATAAATTGACAGTTTCAAATGTCAATCCTATTATCGACATATTCAAATAATTTTACTAAATCACTTGTGGAACAACTAATCTTAACTAGCTACATAGTACATAGCGTGTAAAAAACAGATAAAATCAAAGTAAAAAAAAGGGACAACACTCGTAGATGATTCAGATGTTCGCTAAAATAATTTATTGAAATGAATCTTTTCGTACTAAATCCATTATAGAATCCACGTGTTCGCAGTTATATCAAAATTTAGGAAACCATTTTAACATTTTGATTTTTCAAAGAGAATAAACGTCTTAGGAAACAAACTGATAAAATACTAAAAACATGATGATATTTTCAATAAATACTTAAACTGAAATGTGACATCATTTAATTTAACTTGAAAAACAGCTCATCGATAACAATTTTTCAGAATTTCAATTACAAAAATTAACACGAGGGCAAAACGGTATAAAATTACGTTAAGGGAGATCAAGTTGATAAAACTGTGAAAATATAATGATTTTTTTAATATTAACCCTTTATTATACAAAAGTTTATATATTTTTTCTGCATCAACTAGGTAGAAATATTTTTTATTTTCAACAAATTACACATATATTTTATTAGAAACTAAAATATATGACTTTCAGCAAAAAAAAAAAAAAAAAAAAAAAAAAAAAAAAAAAAAAAAAAAAAAAAAAAAAAAAAAAAAAAAACAGTGTTAACCTTGTTTTTTCCTACAAAAGTTGATATCCTTTTTTTCTTTGTATTTATTGCGTAGAAATATTACTAATTTCTAACATATACTCTCTCTCCTATTTAAATTGTATTTAAAAATGTTTATAACAAAAAAAAACCAATATGTTTTCATGATTTTTTGCGTTTTCGTTCCTTAATGTTATTTTTTTCCAGAAAAGTTCTCAAGTTAAATTTTTTTCTAGTTTTGTGAAATTTGACTATTAGTGTCCGGTTATAATTACTAAACCGGGTTCTAATAGCTAAATTTCATTAAACAAAAAGAAAAATTAATTTCAAAGCTTTTATGGAAAAAAAATAACATTGAGAGACGAAAACATGAAAAATGTTGGTATTTTTCATAATAAAACTATTTAAAACTCAAATTATCTAAGAATCAAAATATCCAACGAATATAGATAACTCACATATTTGAGTGTTATTTAAAACTCAAATCATCCAGAAATTTAATTTATTCAGTGGTGTTTAATTAAGCATGTGCTTTAAAAATGAATTTTATCATTTTTTCTGATTAGATTGTTTGATAGCAATTTTAACGGTTAATCTGGTAACACTCGTTATGTTATATGATGAGTTTTTCTCACTGGAGCGTCAACAATTAATGTATAGATTTACATTATCATTAATCAATTCTACTTGGCAATGAACAAACCGATTGGACTTGTTGATAACATTAACTAGTAAAAATAATAATTCTAATAACAGTTTGTTGGTGGGATTGTTCCTAATACTTTGCATTTTTTTATTAATTATTACTGATAATTTAAATCAGATTAGTGAAAGTTTTTTTAACCACACAGTGTAACTAAATTATATTATTTATAAGATTTAGTTATAACGACGTCATGATGACCTTTGGTATAAATGCAACGATAAATATGATTGTTGTTATAACGTTAAAGAATTAAGTTCGGCTTGTTTTGTTGATACTTATTTATCCAAATTTAATAAGATATGGAGCATTATTTGTATATTTATTATCCAAACAAAACTATCGTGAAGATCTTTAATGCTAATTTAACGATAAATATATATTTTGTTATACGTACATTGAATGCATTTTATTCAGTTAATAATTATTAATTCAAATCTAGTAGGAACTAGAACATTATTACAAATTTATCATTCTACCTTCGGATCTAAAAAATAATTGAAAATCTAAACTAACACAAAGAACACTTTATTACTGGCACTATTCAAAAGTTTTATGAAAGAAAATTTATTAAAGAATGAACAGAGAAATAAAACAGTTATTAATTAATAAAGATTTAGTTAAAATTTAACATTATAAAAAAGAGAATTACTAAAATAGCCACAAATTACATCTCATTAACAAGTTTTAGCAATTAAATATTCATCTAACCGAAATAGCCACACTTTACGTTACCACATTTACATGATAGCCACCATTTACGTAATATGTACCTTTTATTAATATTTTAATGCATTACGTTACAAAATGTGTTTGGTAACGTAAAGTAGTGATAATTTATGTTACCAAATTTAAATGTTGCTCCTTCCCAATAAAAATGTAATCATTACTTAAAAAAAATATTAAAACTTCCTAAACTTACCTTGAAAGCAAAATATTTACCATTTCGTGACAAATCACGAAACTTGCTCCGACGACTTGTCATCTTTTCCGGCGCAACCACTCATCTTCTCTGGCGATTTGTCATTTTCTCCGGCGATCACCATATTTACACCATTCCCATCCCCTCCTCCTTCGTTGAATAATAATTTATTTAAATAATATTAAGTTTCTAAATTATATTATTGTAATATAATCATAATTTGATTATTTCTAATCAGTCAATTTAAGTGAGTCTAATATATTTAAATATATATTTGATAAACTTTAATCCAATCCAACGTAATTTTATTTTGTCTTTTTTAAAATTAAAATAAAGGGTTTATTATGAAAAAACCAACATGTTTTCATGTATTTTGCGTTTTCGTAACTCCATGTTATTTTTTATTTCATAAAAGTCCTCGAGTTAAGTTTTTCTTTTTGGTTTAGTGAAAATTGAACATTAAACCCTGGTTTTTCAGTTTTTAAAAACCCGGTTTTCTAATTATAACCGATTTCTAATGTCCAGATTTCATTAACCAAAAAAGAAATTCAATTTGAGGACTTTTATGAAAAAAACATAAATAAACAAAAACACAAAACATGAAAACATGTTAGTTTTTTCATAATAAACCTTAAATTAAAAGAAACAAACATTAAAAATTTGTTAGAATGCTTTAATTGTTTAAAACTCAAATACAACTAAGTTGTACTGTATTATATTGATGTTAAAAAATTATATTATATTTTTTTGAAACATAATTATTTAAAAGATTGAATTGGTGAAGAAAAAAAAACTTATTTACACAAAAAAAAACTTGTGAAAAATGATGTTTTTGGTACATCGGATCAAAGAGCATATAAGAAGTATGTAGGAATATTATACAATGTAGTCAAAGAGTTAATGGTTTAGGTGATTCATGTCATAAGCTTACTAAGAATAGGTTCGGTACCAAGTTTTGGTTTGACCCATGGATGGTTCAACGTTATTCACAAACAAAAAAAAAAAAAAAAAAAAAAAAAACTTTTTTCAGATTATTCGCATCAAAGAATGATAATAAGTGCAACAATACAGATCGATGCAAAATGGAAGATGACATTTGTGTATTTTTATGCAATTTAAGGCGGCGTTTGGTTCGCAGAATGTTTATTCCTGGAATGGAATCTGTCAAGGAATGGAATTCTGGAAGGAATGGAATCTGTCGGAATAGAAATGGAGGCGGGTGAAGATAAAGTCTAAGATTTGGTTTTAAAACTGATAAAATCTTTGGAATGGAATTTAAATTCCATGGCACTAACCCAAGGAAAATAGATTCCTTCAAAAATGGTGTTTTTTTTAAAAAAGAATCTTCATTCCATTCCTTTTTACTACCAAACAGCATATCGGAATGGAATTTTCATTCCAATTCCATCAAATTCCATCAGATTCTGTGAACCAAACGCCCCCAACAAACCTAAGGAGAAGATGAGTAGTGAAGCTAGAGGAGCTTACGAGTCTAACTAGTTTGATGATCTCAAAGAGCTCGGATATTGATACATGGAACTATGTAAATAGAAATTAGAATCACAACAGAATAACGTTGAGGAATATTATACAATGTCGATTTGATGGGTTTATAATATTTTCTTTGCCTTGAAAAAAAAAGGATTTGCCGAAAAGGATTTTAAAAGAAATATGAAAACGTAGCAAAAAAAGGTCTCAAGGAGTGCTTGACAAGCAAAATTGTATTCATGTTAGTTTTGTCATCCATTGTCATTTTGATGTCATTCACACAGTATCGATACTACTTTTGTCTCACCTATTTTTTAATACGTATATATATATGGATATATATATTTATCCATATATTCTCTCTCTGTGGTAGCATTTGGATGTCATTTTTCATGATGTCAATGTCATGCCATTTTGAGAAGTTGGTGTTTAACAAATGTCATGCTTAGTACCGTACCGAGCCCAATTAAAGAGGTGTTAAAACCCCATCTAATTATACTAAGTATAGAGATATCTCTACAAAGTATAATAATAACAATAATAATAATAATGGAAAGGATACGTTCACTCTTGGCGTCCTCCAATAGCCATAGGTCCACAGCCCCACAAATGGTAAAACCCACTTTGCTACGTGCCCGTCTCCTTTATAAGTATCCATTTCCACATCATCAATTCATCATTTCATCATCACCCCCCTCCTCTAAACTCCTCTTTCTCTTTCTCTTTCTCTTCCTCTTTCTTTATAATAAACACACACACACGCACCACATCACCGGCAGACTGGAATTAACTCTTTCACCCCGGCCCGTTGGATATTCTTAACCACTTCACACGGTGACGGTGACGGTGACATTCTCTCTTCCTTGCCTTCAAATTAATAATAATAATAGTAATCAATTTGAATTTAAATATCCTTTTTCAATCACACCAATTTAATTATTCAACACGTACAATGTTGATTAATTAATGTGTGTATTTTTGTAATTTCATGGAATATTCTCCACTCGATTGTTTTCTTTTATATATACTTCCAGTAAATATTATTAATTCATTCCTCTCATCCATTATTACCTAATTTACAAGTTTGTTTTTTATGCTTGAAGAAATGGCTGTCACATCAAACTCTGTTACCCATCCTCTAGTCAAGGATCCGATAGTCTGTCCTCACAGACCACAACTGGTGGTGTACGGTAGCCAGCACACTTCTCTCTCTTATCTTCTTCATTCCTATCATCAACACAGAGAAGAAGATGAAAATAAAGGTGATGAATTAAACGAAAGTTATACACTGAATCATGATCCGGATTCTGATTCCGATTCCGATCGTTTGGATGTGAAAAATGAAGAAATTATTTCCACATTGCGCAATCTTAATGCGGATACGTTCAGAAACGCCCTCCTCGCAAATGTTGTAAAAGCTATGGAGGTTTTTCGATGTCTAAGACCTAACACACAGATTCTCAACCGTAACGTGATGTTATTTCTTCAAAATCTAGGCTATAACGCCGCGATTTGCAAAACAAAATGGGAGAGTTGTGGTGGACTCACCGCCGGAAACTACCAGTTCATCGACGTAGTCCGATCCGATAGCGGCGTTCGTTATTTCATCGACCTTAACTTTGCCGGAGAGTTCGAGATCGCCAGACAGACAAATCAGTTCCACAGCATATCACAAAAATTACCGACTGTTTTCGTCGGTAAAAGTGCAGATTTGAAGCAGATCGTGAAATTGATGAGCAATGAAATAAGACGGTCATTGAAGGGCAGGGGATTACTCCTCCCGCCTTGGAGAAAAAACCGGTTCATGCAGAACAAGTGGTTCGGGCCGTACCGACGGACTGTAAACTTCACCCCGGCTAATGCCTCATCGCCTTTCAAGGTTCCGGTAAATCAGGCGACGATGACCGTTAAATGCAGTCTGATCGGATTTAACGTCGTGGACGGTGCTCCGTTATTTCCCGCGGCAACCTGTACAAGATAATTTAAAATAATTTTACATAAAAATTCTACAATATGGCGTTTTGCCGTTTCACATAGAAACAACATCGATGAATATGAAGTGATTTGTTAAATTGTTCACTGTAAAATTATCATGCACAATATTTTTATTATATTTACTTTTGAGTACAATCATAAAAGAGGTTACTAATGATAAAATTATCATTTTATGCAAAATTATTGCGTATAACAAAGGTTTGTTGTTGTCTACAAATTACCTATCTATCTTTTGTAGTACTAAAAATCTGAATTTCGTGATGTTTATCTTACAAAGTATGAACTTATTTTCCTCATGTGTTGAAAAATATGATGCTTTTAGTTCACTGCAGTCAAGTAAATTAGCACACAATCACTAAATTTTAAAAAAAATTGTGCAAAAAATCAGGCCGATCAATATTGGAGTTATCGGTATAACGTACATTAATAAATTTTACTAATAAAATTGGTTTACTTATATAATATATACATAACCGACAATCATTAAGTTTTTTTGTGTCATTGCAAAACAACATAATTAAGTAAGATTTTAGCTTACGTGCTGTTTGTATTTTAAGAGGTAGTCTGCAGTCTGCGAACTTAGCTGTAGAATTCTGCAGTTAGACGAGATAACCTAAAAGTATGCAGTTTGCGAATAGAAAAACTATTTGTTTTTTAAAATCTTAAAAATAGTCTGCCAAAGTTCAATTTTAATTTTTTTTTTTCATCAAAAAATTTATATAGTTGAATTTATATGGATAACAATTTAAATAAAAAGACAATATATATAATTTCAAAGTTTAATTAATTTATATAAAATATTTATACTCCAAAGGTCATTCTATACAAACTTCATTTTATACAAAATATCCATAACCCAAAATACCAAACACTAGCTAGTATTTATCGTATATTTGTCATCAACTGTGCTGCTCTCTCAATTGTGTCATGAATTATGTATCGGATAAATTCCAAGTGATTGAACGTCTCCAATTGGTTGAATAACATCATCATCATTTTCAATTTGGACATTGGCCTCATCATATTGGGTAAAGAGTTCATCGCTTAAACCTTCCTTCCGTATGAAATTATGAAGTGCAAAACACGCAGTTGTGATATTTCGTTGGAAAACCTTTGCAGATGTTAATATTCTCTTTTGTTTTGAAGACATGGGAAGGCCTTTGAAGACGTGGGTAGACGTATGAGTTTCGAAAAAAAAACAAAACGCTTCATAGAGAAACCTCTTTCAGCGTCTTCGATTTCGCAGACATAAGAGTTTCGAAGATCTTTTACAGAAAAACAAACAAGACGTTAGTAAATTCAATCTAAGTCGCCATTTGTCTCATGGAATAGAATTTAAAAGAAATGAAACTTACTTACGGTGTGTTTGATATATTTGATAACAAATTTAATTAAATAAAAATTGTTTAAATTACATCAATATTTGGTTGAAACAATTGGTAATTCCTAGCTATTTTGTAATAAAATATAGATTCATAATGTTTCATAATCTATACGCTTTGCTATCATTAAACAACATTTTTTACTCAACGAATAAACATATTATGTTGTATAATTTAAAATACAACTTCTTTAATTTTTTTCCACAAGCCAAACATGGCCTAAAGTTAAAGACTGAAGTCATATGACAATATTTTTTTTTTTGAAAGCCTAAAAGATTTTATTGAAAAGAAACATCCAAAACAACAACCAAACAATCAACTAAGCAAGCATTAGCCATTAGTGATTTAACCAAGGCCTAGATATCCACTTCTCCCACTCCCAATTTCTTTTCATGCTTCTATATTCAATCCATAGCAACATGTTTTTTTTTAATTGCAAATATTCAATCCATAGCAACATGATTTTTTTTGAATTGCAATGAAGACATCTTCCTCTATAAGCCGATCTTGATTCTCATCCGAAGCAAAATCCACCAGCTGATTTCTCTTTCTCCATAACTCTTAGACGTTTTCTAGCTATGTAAGAAAACAAAATTTGCACGTAATAACACAAAATATATATTCTAATTCTCCTATAATATAAATTATATGTCTTGAAAAAAAAATAGAAACAATATACAACCCTAAAACTCATGTTAATGAAAAGACAAATACAGTAAAATATAATACTGTGACTCAATTTTTGTGTGTCTAGTAATTTTTAAAAAACACATGTATATCACATTTAAGAATTATAGTCATTTGTAACCTATAAATTTACAAGTAATAAAAAAAATGCTTATGAGAAAAATAACAATAGATTTAATCCCAAAAAAAAAAAAGACAAAGAATACAATAGCATTTTGCATAAACTTTCCAACTCTTACGAGGTTTAGCCTATTTGGTAAGAGGGGTGTGAGGTCACGGGTTCGACTCTCGTCGAAAGCAAGTTGAATTTCGGTGGTGGAAGTAAGTTTTGAAGTCTCCACTTGAAGCAAATGAGTAGTTTAAAGTAAAAGTAAGTTAGTTTGAGGTTAAAAAAAAAAAAAAAAAAGAAACAATACAAAAGATGAGTTAGGTTAAGTATAAGAATGGAAGTGGTGGGCGTGGGCGCAAGATTTCATGTTGTAAGTTGCATGAATCATTCGAGTTTCCCGTTTTGGCCCTTGGAGGAAAGGGAGAGGTGAGTGGAGCCCACAAAGACCGTGGCCTTAGTCGCTGTGGGTGGGTCTAATTCTTCTTTTCAACTTTAAAAGGGTCGTAGTGTTGTTTTCGATGTGATATTCCTATACGGGTAGTCACATAGATCTACAAGGTACCGTTTATACTCAAAAGATTTATAAATTTATTGATAGTGTAAATTTTCAAAATATTATAGTTGCAACAAAACTTAGAGGGTGTTTGGATTTTCGTTTGAATAACTGTTGCATCGTTTTGAAAACTAATAATCAGATAATAGATGTAAATTTTTGTCAGAAATTTAGTGTTTGGTTCAATTTCTATTGTTTGTTATCACAATTATCAAATAATCAGTTTTTAAATTGTTTGGATATGTATTTTAATTTGTAATTTGACCAAATAATCACTTATTAAGCAAATAATCTACATTACTTATGAAAAAGTGTAATGTGATTATTTTTAAACGCAAATAATCACATATTAATGAATGCAATGCAAACACTTCAAGCCAATTATTTACGTTATTGTAACGTAATAATCAACATCAATATTAGTGTTGTGGATAAAAATTGAAGAAATCAAATATTAAATATACAATCTTATCATATTTATAAAAACGAAGTTTATGTTTATGCTCAACTAGAGTAACAGGGTAGGTACCATAGTTTAGAGACATGCAGATAAAGTATAAACCTCTCTCTCTCTCTCTCTCTCTCTCTCTCTCTCTCTCTCTCTCTCTCTCTCTCTCTCTCTCTCTCTCTCTCTCAATTGTATATTAACCATCTGCTGAGCTTTCATCGTATACACGGACGAGCAGACGGTGAACCAGGCCGAGACCGTAATCAGAGGGGTCGGTGAATCGAGCGGATTACTCAGGTGAGTACTCGAGTTCATTTCCACACGTGCGCTTATTTTACGAGTCAAATCTGTGTATCTACTGTGGTGTATTGTGTATGAGACAAAGATGTGGCGTCTCAGGTATGATTCTATTTACTTTCATTATATGTCATATGTTTGTACGAGCCGAGATCATTTCCAGAGAATCTGCGATGAGTGATCGCGCAGGCTGACTGTCCCTAACCAGTAACCAGTCATGAAGTATGAGACCGTATGTATATGTCAGAGTTATTGCCAGGTTGTTCATGTGCTTATTGAGTGGCTAACCACTGATGTGTGCGGTCTGTTAGCCGTGGAATGACGTCCCCATTAAGTTGATATGTGCACTAAGCTCCCAGATCACATAAGAGGTTATGAGATATACCTGAGTTGATTATATTGAGTTACATGTGATTCTATGTGCTATGTGTTGTGCTATGTGTTTATTTCTGCAGAGTCTAACACTGACGTACTCATGAGCTTCCCAACTTACGTTTTCGAGTCTAACGTGTTTCAGGCAGTCAGAAGTTTGAGTCGCGGTCGCAGCATCAGAAGTAGGAGTTGAGTTACCCCAGAATTTCGTGTGACTAAGCTGTATGTTGATACGAGCTTTTGGGAATTTGTTAACCAGTACTTGTATAATTACTCAGTGTGTACGATGATCAGTAATCAGTGATTGTATGTTAATCCAATTAGAGTTCGGTCATCTTTATTAGACGTATGATCTCATGAGTACGATCTTTGTATTAAAGTTTTAATTATCAGTAAATTGTGTAATCCCCTGACATATGTATTATGAGTTAATTACGATATTGACATTTATGATATTATGTTGACGTGACTTTTATGTGTAAAGAGAGAGTGTTTGTCGTATTTGTTTTCTCCTCTCTCTATATCTCCCCTCTAACATAACTTGAACAAGAAATTGAATTATAAACTTATTTGAATGTGTTTCGATTTTCATAAATTTTGTTATTCTAAAATAATAATTAGTTAACACAACGAGAGCTTTAATTTGATATGTTGTTATTATTGGTAAAAATATAAATGTCATTGCTTTTATCGGTAACATGATAAAAAATTGCTGCCATTATCGATAAAATGATAAAAGTTGTTGCTATTAATGGCACGATGACATGTTATAACAGGTTTTCAGGTAAAAAATAACTATAATCGGAAAAAAAATACAAAAGTTTTGCTATTAGCCTATTAGTGATAGAAAATTAATAATGCTGCTATAAACGGTAAAAGTACAAAAATTGTTGTTGTTTTTGATGCATAACCATTTTGATGGAATGTCGGCTTGGTTACATATTTTTCATGTTATTAGTGTTATTAATTCTTATGTTTTACGGATGCTAAATTTTGATATTAATTGTTATGGTATTTTTAAATTGGGGTTGTAGTTTTACGTTCTATACTATACTCTTTTTTATGTTACTAGTGGTGCATCCACGCAAAACGGCGACAACAACAATTAAATTTTTTGGTTAACATGCTCCTTCGATACAAAAACCTTTGTTTTCAACTATTGCAAATACTACCAGACATGTGTTTATCTATGTAACATGTCATATAGTCTTAGTGAGATAAGTATGTCATCTCAACTGTCAAACGATACAGATAAGCACATAAATGCTAACAAATTATTATAAGCAATCATTGATGGTTAAATATTAAGAATGTGCATGAACTCATACCCTATACAAATCATATCCTTGTTGTTTGGTTAATTGGTGTGATAAATTCATAGCATTTGGATTTTGTGGATTTCATGAAGTCATTAGTTCACAAGATTTTGAGCTCCTTCAAACGTTTGGAGATTGATCAAGAGATTTCAATTAGACCATAAAATCTCATTGAATCTAGCAAAACAACAACAGTTACTTCAACTGTGCAACCCTGTTCAAACACATTAGCTTACTATATAGAGGCTTGGAGGAAAATTTTGTTACCCAAACCTATTACAAGTGTGGATGTTGAAAAGAGGCTTGCTAGAAGCTATTAATGCTTGATCAACTGCCTTTTTCCAAATAGGGATTGCCACACTCTTCTTCAATTAATTAAAGAATTTTAGTCTTAATAAAATTTCCGACTACTTTACTCCATAATCGATATTAGTAGTTCAAACTTAGAAGGCTCATGATTGCCCTTTATTGAAGGACAGGAGTTTGTATGATTCTAGTTCATCATTTAGTTCAAATGATTTCCCTGTTAAATGATTAAATTTGTTCAAATTGGATTTTGTTTCATAAAGAATCCATCACCAATCAAACTATTAAGAAGCTTAGAAAGTGAAAATCATATAGCAACATCATCAAATCAATCATCAAAAATCCTACCCACATCACTGATATTAAAATTTGCATATATATAAACCTTCCAAAAACTTTGCATTCACCTCTCAATAACACAGATGAAGTTAAAAATAATTGGAAGGATAATATACAAATTACAAAAAGCCAATAGCAAAATAGCAAAAAAAATGTTGAAATCTATACCATTAATTTTCAGCACCATATGCGTATGTTTTCATTACAAAAAATAACCAGACAAGAACAAGAAAAGACTACCATATATGAGAATGGATTTAGAACGGCAAATTTCTCCTCTAGCCTGCGTTTATCGAAGTCATCTGTTTTATTCTCCTTAGCTTCAGTTACTTACTGGTAGTAGTTCCGGTGAAATTGGTTTGTCTTCTTTGGAGACATCGATTGATTTGCTGATCTTGTTATGCATATTATTGCTGTTATGATTCTGAATTACAGATAATGCCTGTTGTTATTTCTGTTTTCACATGACAAATACCCCGAGACAACTTGAATCTCGGGTTCAAGGTCTTAGCAGTACACACACTATTAAGTATACATGCTTCACACATGAATGCACTTGTAATACACACACATACATTTATATACTACATTGATGTTGCTGTTAATTAAATTAAAGACGCACACCTGATCATAGATATATAAATATATTCTGCTGCTGCCGAGTTAAGTTTCCTTTCCAGCCTGGGTAGAAAGGAAAAGATCAAAAAATGAATATGTTGGTATATAAGAAGCAGAATTTTCAAGTCCATTAGTATTGCTAATAGTTCTTTTTAAACTGTCCATTACTAAAGTAATTGCAGTAATTGTAAACAAAATGTATGCTTTATCCTGATACATCAAGCATGCCACTTTTGATTTTACAAAATTGTATGCTTTATCCCGACACATCAAGCCAACTTTATTAGCTGGTGTTAATCCTAGATCAATGTGCTTTCAGAGTGTCATAATTTCAGAGATTCCTGTAAGTGCTGGACTTTACTTTCTGCATCTTCCAACTTCTTATATTTTTGTTCATTACACTCTTGAGATTCAGCATATTTTTACTCTAGATCAGCAGAGTGTTGCTTTTCTGACTCCAACATCTGTATCATATTTTAGAAACAACACTGCGTCTTGTTAATCTCCCTAATTAAAGTAATTTGTATCACCTTTTAGCAATATCCACAGTAAGACATATAATGAATATTAACACAAATGATATAAATATAAACACATTGGCATATAGTATCAGGAATCAATGGCAAAAAAATCCATGTCATTAGTAAAAAACCTTAATAATTTCTGAAGAAAAAAGAATCATACTTGTTGCTGGAAGCCTTGAGAGCATTTGTACAAGAACACCTGCAACATCAGTAACATTGGGCCTTCTAATCATTCCAACTCCAATGTTAATTTGGAGACCACGGTAAATAGACCAATTTTTGTTTCTATAACTTACCTTTTTAGTATCAATTTATTGTTTCTATAACTTCGATACCAAAAAAAACCCACCATCATCAAAACTACCATATTTCAAGTGATTATCTTGCACGCAGTTCATGTGAAATAAAAATGGGCCTTCAAGATTCCACTAAAATCACTTCTATGTTTTTTTTATACATAACAATATTTTCTCATTCGTTCGAGGTGATTCATCATCCTTTGTGCAGAAGCTAAAACACAAAAAAGATAAAACATAATAAAAGAGAGAATTGTTTTGTTTTTGTTTCATAAGCATACCAGTCATATGGAGATGCAAGCCCAAAATGAAGGGCAAGAAAATAAATAGTTGCACCTGCTTACGCTCATAAAGCATGTGGTTTTTGTTGAACTATTTGTGTGTATCACGTCCCTTGGCAAGCATATCTTGTTCGATTCGACTTATAATCCCAATAACCTGAGCAAGCAAAGTAGATGGTGAATCATTCTGGAAGAGAACCTACAACATCGGACACATCATTTTAATTTGGCATATTCATGTTGGCACACTTCTAATAACGGAAAATCAAGTTATCAAGTGTCACTTGCCATTGGCATTCCCCTACCTCCACTTTGCATATGTATATGAGATGCAAAATACACTTACATTTCCAGTACAAAGTTCAGCCAAGGGACCAAATGTCGATCTTCTTATCATATGGAAGCCCTAAAATAACCTTCACTTCACATCTACTATAGCTCTTCACATGTTAAAAATTAAAAATTCAAAATTCAAAATTCTAGATACTTAAAACACAACATCTACTATAGCTCTTCACCACTATATGACGCAGCATGTTCAAAATTCAAGATACTTAAAACACAAATGTAAACGAACCAGCATTTAAGTTGTTCCCTCAACAAGAAAACCTGACAATAAAAAGGAAACATGTAGTTTTGTCGTCTTTACTATAACGATGACAAACATAAGATACCTTGGTTTTCAACACGGTCTGATGTCACTTGCTTGCCCTGTCAATTCTATTCGTCAGTAGGGCTTCCTTCAATGATAGGACCCTCTTCATCAACTGGTGCTGCAGGACCATCATCGTCAACCGGACTACCCTCAACTGCAGGACCATCATCACCAATGAGGCTTAGTTCATACTCAGGACTGCGGCTGCGACCATTAGCTTCAGAAGGGCTGTGGTACCTATCACCAGTTGGGCTGCTTGCAGGACTTCGACTCTTTGCTCTCTGTGGACTCATGCTATACTCTGAATTAGCTCTCTCAGTGGACGATGCTAATTCTGTCTTCGTTGGGAGTTGGGTTGCGCTTCCTCCCTTATGATGAAGGTGAATCACGTGGCTCAATGTTGCGGCTTCGACTCCTAGAGCAGTGGGGACCCTTTGTTCTCCTTTCACTCACAACATGTTCTTTCTTTGGAGGATACCTGGAGCGACTCGCATCAATCAGGAAAAAATAATATATTCCATTAGAAAATAGAAACAATATTTTACAAAGCATAGAAAGCAATTTTACCTGAAGCTGGGGCTTCGTCTGCATAAAGAATTGACATGGTCCGCTATGAGCCTCTGTTAATCAACAATACTAAAATGAACATTAGAATAAAAAAACGAACTTGAGTGTTTCATACTGTTTTCGCAGTTCCGTTCTATGTGGCTCCTTTCTCCACAACGATAACATTTATTCTTCCAGTCTCGAGCCCATAGTTGAAACAGCGCTCTGATCCCGAAGGAGGGCCTCTTCCTACATATTCTCTAGAACCTCCGCCACCACATTCATTCGTTAATGGACTCATCATCCGATGAGGACAATGATTTAGAATATAGTAAATGTCTCGAAAAAACCAGTAAGGTTTTGCATTTTCTACAATATAGTTAATGGACTCATCATGTGATGATGACGCTTCTTTAATGACTCTTTAATCTTGTAAAAGGTCAAGTAAGGGTTTGATGGCTCCCGAATTTGCAAGAATGGTTTCGTTATCATTGACCTGGGCTACTGAGAAGATCGTATCAGCGGCTGTATTCTTGTTTTGATTTCATGAGAACGTAATGCCTTGGTTAAAACTGATGCGAGTTGAGGGGGATCAGACAACATTTGCTTGTCGTCTATGTGCAAGAAAACATTGAAGAAGATGGTAATAAGGTCTTCTTCAAGCTTCGTATCCAGATTGAAAGCTCGAGAAAACGGCACAAGAAACTGTTTGGTGTAATCCACAAAAAAACCCTGTAATTGGTAACCCCCATGGTCAATTGACGTAGGCAGGATGCATCTTCTGTTTGTTCCGAAACGTTAGAAGAGTTGAGCTTCTTTTAGTAGGATCGCAGTAGCAGGCGTTCATTTTTCGGTAACTTAGCCGGAGCCGTTAGTTCATACCCCACCTGAACACACCATCGGGCTATTAAATCTGAGCGCCTTGTTGGGTGGTCGTTAAACGTACCCCTGTTTTTTGGCAGCTATAAAGCCCCTTGTCAAGCAGGTGGTCGATGTGTATCCGATCATAGGTCTGCGATAACCAATAATCAAGTAAGTTCTTTATGTTATACATTCGCGAGCAATAATCGATTTAAATTCTTTATATTATACATACGTCAGTTCATTTTGACTCATTAAAATTCTTTATATTTTTTATAAAGAATTTAAATCGATTATTGGTCGCTTATGTATAACATAAAGAACTTACTTGATTATTGAATATCGCAGACCTATGATCGGATACACATCGAACACCTGCTTGACAAGGGGCTTTATAGCTGCCAAAAAACAGGGGAACGTCTAACGACCACCCAACAAGGCGCTCAGATTTAATAACCCGATGGTGTGTTCAGGTGGGGTATGAACTAACGGCTCCGGCTAAGTTACCGGAAAATGAACGCCTGTTACTGCGATCCTACTAAAAGAAGCTCAACTCTTCTAACGTTCCGGAACAAACAGAAGATGCATCATGCATCCTGCCTACGTCAATTGACCACGGGGGTTACTAATTACAGGGATTTTTTGTGGATTACCCCAAACAGCTTCTTGTGCCGTTTTCTCGAGCTGTCAATCTGGATACGAAGCTTGAAGAAGACCTTATTACTATCTTCTTCAATGTTTTGTTGCACATAGACGACAAGCAAATGTTGTCTGATACCCCTCAACTCGCATCAGTTTTAACCAATGCATTACGTTCTCATGAAATCAAAACAAGAAAACAGCCGCTGATACGATCTTCTCACTAGCCCAGGTCAATGATAACGAAACCATTCTTGCAAATTCAGGAGCCATCAAACCCCTACTTGACCTTTTACAAGATTAAAGAGTCATTAAAGAATCATCCTCATCAGATGATGAGTCCATTAACTATATTGTAGAAAATGCAAAACCTTATTGGTTTTTTCGAGACATTTACTATATTCTAAATCATTGTCCTCATCAGATGATGAGTCCATTAACGAATGAATGTAGTGGCGGAGGCTTTTTCGCTGACATGTCCATGCTTTAAAGAAGCGTCCCAAGCCATTTACGAGTTATGCCATCTCACAGACAACATGGCTCAAGCCATTAAGGAGAATGCAGTTGTCATTCTTCTGCAAGTAGTGAGAACCGGCATAGACATTATCGGGCCATTGATAACTTTTGAATTGCTTTCGACCAATCCTGATGGGGTTAAGGCAATGGGAGATTTGGGAGCCGTTTCCTTGTTGTTCACCTTGTTAATTAAGCCCATTGATGCAGAACATCAAGAGTGTTGTGTTGTCATGCTCCAAATTATATGGATAGGGGAGGAAACACGAAGACAAGAGGCGAAGGACGAGGGGATCAAATTCAACGCTATAGCTAAAGTAGTTCCGGGAAACGGGACAGAGAGGGCCAAGAAAGAAGCGAAGGCCCAACTTCATGAACTTTCAAATTGACAGGCCAGCAGCTTTAATGAATTTTCATAAAGCAAATAGCAATAGTAATTAGTAAACGATCTTGGATCACAGATGTCAAATAAGCTTGTTTTCCTCTTTTTTGCATTTACATTCAATTTGGCCAATATAGCACATTCTATAAAGTGCAGTGTTCTGTTGCTTCTCTTTTAATTTTTTTTTTTCCCATAACTGGACTATTTGCAATAAGATCAAGTATGATGCTTGAAATCTTCAATCGCTAATTTTTCCTATTAATCGAGTTTGGCATCAAGTATAAGATGGAGAATTAGTTACATTGAAGGATAAGATAGTAACATACTTGGGAGGTTTAGCAATTTGTGAAACACCATCTTTATCCAAAAGGCTATTCCCAAGCTAGATGTAGACTAGACCACTTGATGGCGCTCTTGATGATGGTGGCTTTCGATGGTTCCGGCAAAACACAGTGAATAAGAGAGAAGTGGCGGACATAGATGGTGGCCGGTGAAGTAGTGAACAAACAAAAGACGGTTGTCGAAGAGAGCAAGGAGTGTCAACGATTTCGCTGAGGTATAGGGTAGAGAGCGGACGCAAAGTTTTGAAAATCTGAAATGGTTGTTCTTCTTTTACATAAGTGATAAGTAGTTGAAAGCTGATTACGGTGCCGATTGATAAGTGATTGACGTTGATTACTAATTACTGAATTAATAAGTCTAAACTTTTGTATGCCGAATCTGTATTAAAATTTTTGTAAATTTTAAAATATCAGTTCAAAGTAAAAAATAATATAAACTAAAAACTTATTATTAGTTCAATAGAAATGTATATCGATTATATGCATAAACTATAATATAAACATTGCAAAAATATATGTATGTATGTATCTAGCATTTGTATCAACAATGATAGCATATATTTAGAAGTTATAATGTAAAAACAAAATCTTCATCTGAAACTAAAATCATAACATGTTATAACAATTGCCAAATACAAGGTTTTTCAATATATAATTGTGTATAATATAGGGTATCTATAGGTATGGTTTCTGGAGTATCTCAGATGAGTATTTCTTGAATCACAGCAAATAAGAACAACATTAAAAAGACAAGAATATACTTGTCTGCGGCGGAGAAAGGGAGCGGCACAGGGGGGACGGCGGCAGAGAAAGGGGACGGCGGCGGAAAAGGGGGACTTCGCAGGGGGACGGCGGCGGAGAAAGGGGACTGCGCAGGGTGGACGACGGCGAATAAAGGGGAGCAGCGCAATAGGCGGTGGCGCAAGTGAACAGCGGCGCAGGAGGAGGGCGACCACTGGTGTGGTGGCCGACGGTGGTGGTGCCGGCGAAGGAGGAGAAACTTGGGGGCTGGTGGTGTTTGAGAGAATGACGGTAGTGAGTTTTTTTTAGGGTTTGGTTATTTTTCAACAAGCAGCAATCACTCATGTTTTTTGACTGACGGAATAAGTGGTAAATTAGCTGATACTAAATGATAAAAAATAGTAACAAGTTTTGACATTTTTATCATTAATAGTAACATTATTTATTTTTTATTATTAATAATAACAACTTTTTATTTTTCTATCAATAATAGTAATGGTTGACCTGTAAACCTGATTATTAGGTCTCCAACTTTTCAGTTATCAAAAATAGTAACATTTTTACAGATTTTTATCAATAATAGTAACATATCAAATAAAAAACATATTTTTTGTTATTTTATTAAGTTTTCCAATATTCCATAAACACCAAAATAAACCAAATTTTTATTCCAAATATTTACGGATAGATAATATTCGATTATTTATTCACAATTATATATAATATGAATGAAAAAAAATACTATGAATCATTTCAATTTTCACATTTTCCAACAAAAAAACAACGAACCATCATTTTCTTAGTTTTTCCGAATAAAATAATACAAATCGTTTCATTTTTTAATTTTTTTCCAATCTAAATGGATCATAGGTTTTTTTTAAAACAATAAATGAAAACAATTTTCAATATTTTTCATTTATAAAACTATAAACAACAATGAGTTTATGGTTTTTCTATTCATTGAAAAACTAAAAAATGAATAGATCGCAATACTTTTTCATTGACAGTACTTTTCATTTGAAATAAAAAGATTATAAATTGATCAGTTTTTTAGTAAATTCCAAACAAAAATGATTACAAATCATACAACTTTTAGTTTTCCTGAATGAAAAACTACGACCCAATCATGTTTTAGATTTTTTTTTACAAAAAACTATTAATCATTTTGATTTTTCGTACAAAATAATTGCAACTCATTTATTTTTGTGTTTTTAACAACAAAAAAAAACTATGAATTATTTCAGTTTATAGTTTTGCCGAATGAAAAACATTGCAATCCATAAAAATGATACATAACCACTTGTACGAAATTATAAATTGAAATAATTCATAGTTTTTTTCATTGTTAAAAACACAAAAATAAATGAGTTGCAATTATTTTGTACGAAAAATCAAAATGATTTATAGTTTTTGGTAAAAAAAATCTAAAACATGATTGGGTCGTATTTTCATTCGTGAAAGCTAAAAGTTGTATGGAAAAACCATTGGAATTTACTAAAAAGCTAATCAATTTGTAATTTTTTTATTCCAAATGAAAACTACTACGAATGAAAAAGTATTGCGACCCATTCATTTTCTAGTTTTTCAATAAATGGAAAAACCATGAGTAATTGTGGTTTATAGTTTTATGAATGAAAAATATTGAGACTCTATGACCTATTTAGATTGGAAAAAACTAAAAAAAATGATACGATTTGTATTATTTATTCGGAAAAACTAAGAAAATGATGGTTTGTAGTTTTTTGTTGGAGAAATTGAAAATTGAAATGATTCACAATATTTTTTTTCAATATATTATATATAATTGTGAATAAATAATCGAATATTATTTATCTGTAAATATTCGGAATAAAAATTCTGTTTATTTTGGTGTTTAAAATATTAGAAAACCTAATAAAATAAAAAAATTATGTTTTTAATTTGATATGTTACTATTATTGATAAAAAACTGAAAAGATGTTAATATTTTTGATAACTGAAAAGTTGGCGAACTGCTAATCAGGTTTACAGGTCACTCATTACCTATTATTGATAGAAAAATAAAAAGTTGTTACTATTATAATAATAAAAAATAAATAATGTTACTATTAATGATAAAAATATCAAAATTTGTTACTATTTTTGATCATTTGCCCTATTCTAAAAAAACACATTTATTATCTTATTTCACCCGCCAAATAAATGATTTGGGTTAGAAATGCTTGTTAACAAATAAGTGATTGGGGTTTAAACAATGGTCACATGAACCTAGGTGGTTTCGCATTTTCACAGGTTGTAAAACTATGGGCTTGTGTTAATAAATTATCTTTTACTTTTGTTTTAATACCTAGAGCGTGTTTGGTTTTGCGTTATAGATGAGATTATTAGTTTATTACGTTACAATAACGTAAATAATTGGTTTAAAGTGTTTGGATTGCATATTTTAATAAGTGATTATTTGCGTTTAGAGTTATTTCTACCACACTTTTTCATAAGTTAAAAAAATGTATATTATTTGCTTAATAAGCGATTATTTGGTCATTTTACAATTTAAAACACAAATCCATACACTTTAAAAATTGATTATTTGATAATTACGATAGCAAACCGCAGAAGCTAAACCAAACACTACATTTTCGGCAGCACTTTTTGTTACAACTATTATCTGATTATTAGTTTCCAAAACGCTACAACACTTTTTCAAACGCAAATCCAAACACCCTCTTAAGACCATGTTAGTATGTTAATTTTTAATTTTTAATTTTCAGAAGAAAAAAAAAAGTTTCTACAAAAGTTAAAGATTTGTTTGATTATAAAGTTTTAGTTTTAAGAAAAATAAACTAGATGATTGTAAAATAAAAAAATAGGATATCTATCTATCTATACTTCTATACTATATATAATAAGAAAATCACTTGGAGTTTCTGGACCATTGGATGGAAAGAAATAAATGGTCCAGATTAATGACAACTCATAATTATTTATGAAATGTCTCTTATACCCTTAATTAAAATCAATAATTACACCTATGCTATTTTTTTAATTGATTTTCCAAATTTACTACATTACATTAATTACATTAAATTTTGATTTTAATTTTTTCATTAATTAATTAATATTTATCTAAAATAAATATGTGTCATTGTTATCCTTAATGATCATAGTTAAATTCAAATGTAAAAATTTGAATTTAAATGTAGAAGCGTAGTAAATAAGTTAAAATTTTTTGTTAGTTATTTTGCTAACAAGATTTAAAATTCAATTGATAAAACTCCATTTGTGAATATGATAAATTTTGATTGTTGATTTTCAGATATTCCATTTTTATATTTTATCATTTTCAAAATATATACACATTCACTAAATTGAATTTTTTTGTTTCTTACATTGATGTTTCGTATTTGAAGTTAATAAAAATTAAAAGAAATATTTTTGCAAACACATATTATCTGTTTTTAATGATACAATATAATAATATTTTTTAATTAATATCAAACAACTAAATATTTTTTTTATCTTTAATTTAACTAGCTTTCAATTTTTTTATTTTAATTATATATAAATTTTATAATAAATTATTTAAATATAAAATATGTATTTTCTAAATCAACCCATGTAATACATGGGTTAATTAACGTATATATTATAATAAAACAAAACAATTTATGTCACATGTCACTTATACAATACAAGAAAATTTTATTTTTCCACATCTTTTTCCAAATTTAACACCTTAACTTAATTGCATTAAATTTTGACTTTATTTTTTTCATTAATTAATTAGTAATAAATTAGATTTTGTAACATTTAAAATTAATGTTTACCTAAAATAAATATCTAACATTATTATCCATAATAATCATAATTAGATCCAAATGTAATAATTTGAATTAGTTGTGGAAATTATTATTATCATGTATAACAAAGGAAAACATCAAATGTCACCGGAGTGTCCCATCGACTACTATAAATCAAAATAATAACACGTCTAATATACTATATATAATAAGAAAATCACTTGGAGTTTCTGGACCATTGGATGGAAAGAAATAAATGGTCCAGATTAATGACAACTCATAATTATTTATGAAATGTCTCTTATACCCTTAATTAAAATCAATAATTACACCTATGCTATTTTTTTAATTGATTTTCCAAATTTACTACATTACATTAATTACATTAAATTTTGATTTTAATTTTTTCATTAATTAATTAATATTTATCTAAAATAAATATGTTAAAATTTTTTGTTAGTTATTTTGCTAACAAGATTTAAAATTCAATTGATAAAACTCCATTTGTGAATATGATAAATTTTGATTGTTGATTTTCAGATATTCCATTTTTATATTTTATCATTTTCAAAATATATACACATTCACTAAATTGAATTTTTTTGTTTCTTACATTGATGTTTCGTATTTGAAGTTAATAAAAATTAAAAGAAATATTTTTGCAAACACATATTATCTGTTTTTAATGATACAATATAATAATATTTTTTAATTAATATCAAACAACTAAATATTTTTTTTATCTTTAATTTAACTAGCTTTCAATTTTTTTATTTTAATTATATATAAATTTTATAATAAATTATTTAAATATAAAATATGTATTTTCTAAATCAACCCATGTAATACATGGGTTAATTAACGTATATATTATAATAAAACAAAACAATTTATGTCACATGTCACTTATACAATACAAGAAAATTTTATTTTTCCACATCTTTTTCCAAATTTAACACCTTAACTTAATTGCATTAAATTTTGACTTTATTTTTTTCATTAATTAATTAGTAATAAATTAGATTTTGTAACATTTAAAATTAATGTTTACCTAAAATAAATATCTAACATTATTATCCATAATAATCATAATTAGATCCAAATGTAATAATTTGAATTAGTTGTGGAAATTATTATTATCATGTATAACAAAGGAAAACATCAAATGTCACCGGAGTGTCCCATCGACTACTATAAATCAAAATAATAACACGTCTAATATACTAGTACTAGTATATTAATAAAGCAAAATAATTTGTGACACGTGTCACTCCCTCAGCTATCCTAATTTTTGTTTTCCTTCTCATTTTGCCTACTATAAATCTTTCAATTAATTTATAAAAGTGATCTTAAAAAAAACTAAAATTTTACTAATATAATTAAATGATTTAAATGCTTCCTAATTTAACTCTAACTTACCTAAAATGTTTTATCTAGGATTATATAATTGATTGATAAAATAATTTTTTTACAATTTTTAAATTATTTTTAAATATTACGTGTTTTAATCCTAATTATAATTATAATCTAGTCCTTAATTTGGAGAATCGATGAGTTGTAGCCAGATTTGTTGCCTGATTTAGAGTATATTATCTTTAATTTCTTATTTCCATGAATTGAAAGTTTAAAGATATAGATATATCTGTCTTCCAAATCGATTAAAAGAAACCCAACCGCACGTACCTCTTCCATCAAACCCTAGCTTGCTAGCTATGGATTCCAAGCTTTCCTACGAAATTATCATCGAGATTCTTTCACGAACATCACTGAAGTCTTTTGATGCCATGCGTTGTACGAACAAGAAATACAACATGCTCTCGTATGATTCGCATCTCCTTGACGTTTGCAAGCAACGAGACAACTTTGTATCTGGTTTAATCATACAACACTTTGAGCAATGGCACTACTTGAAAGAGTTTGCACCAATATCATCGCATGCTCTTCGTCTAGATTATCTACCAATGCGAGCTCGGATTCAAGCATCTTCCGATCACGGAATCATTGTGATGGAGAGTCCTTTCTGCCATTATAAGTCGAGGTATTTGTACCATCTTTGCAAACCTGCGAGTACACAGTTTTTTGCATTGCCTGTTCTCAAAAGTGACTACAAAACCGAGATGGTTGCAGTGGTCATAATGAGTTCAAGTTCGATACCAATGCATTACAAGATCATCAGATTATCTCGACCTCCAGACGAGTACGTATCTTATATATTAATTTATAATACTAAGATATTGTTCTTTAGCATAAATGATTATTAATGACTGAAAATTGATTGCAATGCTGATTAATAAGTGATTGACGCTGATTATTAAATTAATAATTCTGATTCTTTTGTATGTTGAATCTGTATTATATATATAAATCTAAGAACAAAACTTGAACACAACAATAATACGCTTTAATCAACTTTTTTAAAACATAAAAACATAAATAAATCTGAATAATCAAGTTTGTAAATATATATATATATATATATATATATATATATATATATATATATATATATATATATATATATATATATATATATATATAATGTATTTAAACATTCTTCAACATACAACCAAGAAAAAAAAATCAGAAAAATCAAGGATTTCAACATTTCTATATCATGGTCGGGAAATAGGACGTTAGATTGAAATTCTTTATCATAAATATTGGAATTTTTTTTATCATAAATTTCTAAACTATATATGCAACTTGTTCATAAATAGTCAAATATAAATATTTTAATTATACAAATATAATTTCAATTTATTTTCATTTAACTTCAATTGAATATTAGCAAAAAAATTATTTAGCATATTAAGGTAATAAAATATATTACGTTAGATGAAAACATATAAAATGTAAAAGTATTTTATCACACGAAACATAGATAAATAATTTTTTAATAATTAAATTGAATATATAAAATAAACGTAAAATAAATACATTAAATATTCTAATGGGAATAACTTTAAAGAAAATATTGAATAAATATATTTTTATATTTCAAAACTTGTTTTTTCTTAAAGTGTAACATTAAATCATATGCATGGTTTATACTCTAGCTAGTGTTGTTTTCCTACACCCAGTGATTCGCTCGGGGAACCACAGTTTACAACGTATCATTGTCAAATCTTTGACTCAATGACATGGGAATGGAGACGTCAAGAGCCCATACTTTTGCCTTATCAAGTCTTGTTGGATAACCCACCTGTTACCGTAAGGGGTTCAGTCTACATATTACAGACCAACAATAGCATCATGAAGTTCGATGCATATTCAAACATTTGGTCGACTTTCTCTTCGCCCGTGACACCCTTCAACTTTCTACTTTACCCGGTTCGGAAGCTCACAAAGTACCAAGGCATGCCCGCTATCGCTTGTAAGCAAGTATCTGGTTTTTGGGAGATATGGGTTTTTAAGATTGATAAATCATGGGACAAATTATACGTTTTAAACAACGGAGAGGCTCTTGGAAGGATGACACTCGCAACCTTCTATGATTCAGATACAAGTGTCATGTTCGATGACAAAACAATTGTGCTTTACAATTTTAAAACAGGTGATATTATCAACAGGATGGAGTTGAAGGGTCCACCTAATCTGATGAATATTTTCATCTATCGATCGGATTTTATGCCAACTGTACTTCATAACAGAATGGCAGCTTTACTTCGCAAAAAAAGACTAGAATAGAGACTTCTATTAAAGAGTATATTGTTTAAACCTAGATTCATATGCTATTTATGTCTTCTTTTGTATTGGTATTTTATGGGTGGTGGTATTAATTATTATTTAAACTAGGTTAATACCCATATATTACATGGATTGATATAAAAAATTAGTTATACATTTAAAATTTATGAAGAGGTGTAATCCCTTAAGACCCTTTAATATTTTTAAATTAAATACAATAAAAACCAATAAAAAGATGACATAGACAAAATCATCGAGTCCATGGTAAAAATGACGGCTTTAAGTCAAAGTTTACTCAAAAAAAGACGGTGAATTTGTGATTCAAAATATTTGAATTATGATTTAAATATAGTATTTTTATGGTTTTTACATATGTGAGTTAATTCAATTATTATCTTCTTATTATTAATTCAAAAATTTTGATTCTTCATTCTGTTTTATTTGTTGTTGTGTCATCTAGGGGTGAGCTCGGTACCGGACCGAACCGAACCGGTACCGATCCCGAAAATACCGAAACCGAATTATTAGTTTTGAAAGAACCGAATACCGAACCGTATAATTTTATATGGTGCCGGTTCGGTCCCGAATACCGAATTTTAGCTAATTTAAAAACCGAATACCGAACCGAAAGTACCGAATACCGAATTTTAGCTAATTTAAAAACCGAATACCGAACCGAATATATTAATTTGGTACCGGTCGGTACCGGTACCGATCCGGTACCGGTTCGGGTTCGGGAAATGGTACACGTCGCTCACCCCTAGTGTCATCATCATCAATCCCATAAAAATCAACAAAATAATTATTTATATTTTTTTATTTGTATGAAGTATTTTATTTTAAATTGTATAACTTTATTTGGGACCTTAAATAAGACCATATATAAGTTTTCTTATTGAAGATGTTTTAATTAATAATAAACTTTTATTGTCAAAGTGATTAAAACTTGATATAACAATTCCAGCGTCAACTGAACAAAAAATAGTTAATTAAGATTGTTTGAAATTAATTTATTTTAAAAGATAAATTTTGCAACATTTAGTTTTGAAGTTTTAGAAAATATTAGTAGAAATTTTTATTAAAGAAGATACATTTGAAATTTGAATGATTATTTTTTTAAATGTGTCAAAATTTCATGCTTACCATATAAAGATATAATAACAAAATATTTTTCAAATTTATTGTATAATAAAGTATTTAATTATTATTTCATAAAATTATTTATTCTTTCAGACATTTAAATTTAAAATTTATTAATTTATTGATCTTTTAAACTTTTTTATTTTACTAAGTGTTTTAAAATAAATTTTTTTTTGAATATTTAAACTTGAGTTTATTGTCTTATAGATTTTTAAAATTTTTTATTTAGCTTGTTAATTTGAAAAATCTTATTTAAGTATTAATTATAGTTTCAATTAGTTTAGGAAACGAAAATAATAAGTTTCAAAAGTTCAAATTAAATGAATTAAATGATATCCATGTTACTAAATTTAATGTAATTTTTATTTTTGAAAAAAGAGCGGGAAAATGAAAAAGTAGGGTATCAAGAAGATGACACGTGACAAGAATTGTTCTCATTTATTATAATATATAGATTTTATGATAAATAATAATAATAATAATAATAATAATAATAATAATAATAATAATAATAAAAAGAAATGTGTGTTTTATGTTGTTTCTGGTGCAAGTAGTGAAGACATATTGGCTCAACATAGCTAGATTTTGGTACCTCTATCCGTGATTACTAATATATATATATATATATATATATATATATATATATATATATATATATATATATATATATATATATATATATATATATATATATATATATATATATATATATATAGATTTAGGTTCAAGTGAGTACCACCTCTAATGCAGCGCACCAGAAGGTACCACCCTTAAAAGTAATTTTTTTGAAAAATTTTTTCATGAACATGTTCTAATTAACATTACACAGATCATATGTGAATTTCACGCAAATCCGAACACTCTAAGTGCATGAAAACACACATCACATAAATGCATGTTCACATGTCTTCAAAATTATGTAAGTGTGTGTTCACATCACATATGATCTGTGTAATGTTAATTAGAACATGTTCATGAACACACACTTACATGATTTTGAATACATGTGAACTCACATTTATGTGATGCGTGTTTTCATGCACTTAGAGTGTTCGGATTTGCGTAAAATTCACATATGATCTTCATAATGTTAACTAAAACATGTTCATGAAAAAAAATTTCAAAAAAAATACTTTTAAGACTGGTACCTTCTGGTGCGCTGCATAATGGGTGGTACTCACTTGAACCTAAATCTATATATATATATATATATATATATATATATATATATATATATATATATATATATATATATATATATATATATATATATATATATATATATATATATATGGAGGGGTAGATATATATATATATATGGAGGGGTAGATATATACTCAAAAGTGAGTCGGTAGAGTTCCCGCACAAACTCAGCTTCTTCGAATGAGACGTTTTCTATGCCTATAAAAACATCTCTAACCGGTTTTCTGAGTGCAAGTAATAGTATATCTTTATTGATCCTATATATTGCAGTACAATTTTAACGGTGGCTCTGATCTCAACAATGTTTTTTTTATCATATATGTCTTTATTTTTTATATATGTTTTTAAGGTTATATGTCAAAAATAGTAACAAGTTTTTATATATTTACCGTTAATAACCACATTATTTTTTATCATAAATAACGACGTCTTTTATATCTTTTACCAATTAAAACCATTTTAACCTAGAAATCTAAAATAGTAGATTATCATGTCATTAATATCAACAACATTTATCTTTTAACCAATAATAGCAATAATTTATATCTTTTTACTGATAAAAACAATATTTTTCTTATCTTTTTACCAATAAAACAACATATGATCAAATTAAAGTTCTCTTTATCTTTAACTAATTATTATTATTTTTTAAAATAAACTTATGAAAATCGAAACACATTCAAATAAGTTGATAATCCATTTTTTTGTTCAATTTTATAGAGAGAACAAATACAATGCGTACCGTGAAATAGTGAGAGAACAAATAAAATTACAACAGCTAGGAATGTGTAGAAAGCATGAAATTGAAAGATTTGGGGCTCGAAACCTAGTGAGTTAGCTTTATAGTTTTGGCATGTATTAAGTCATGTACTCGTGTGTTTTTTTGGTTAAGATTGTTGGATATATTTTCTATGTAGCCTTTTCTCTTAGCCTCACAGATTTTCATGTTGCGTTAATAATATATTTGTTTAAAAAAAAGTGCCCTAATATGTATGTTGTAAAGTAAAAAAAAATATTAATAATACAATATTATTGTAATTAAGTATCAAAAAATACAAATGTAGCAAAATATGTTCATCATAGACATCTCATACAAATTAAAATGAGTTTCACGCTTTCATGTTGTAATAGAAAAAAAAAACAAGAAACTCTCGGTGAACGGTTCAGTAGTGATGTGAAACGGGACCGAAAGGGCGAAGAAAGAAGCGCAGGATCTACTGCGTGAACTTTCAAATACTATATATATATATATATATATATATATATATATATATATATATATATATATATATATATATATATATATATATATATATGACTCAGTTGTTTAGTAAGTCGTCAAAAAACACTCGTCTCCGGTTAACATCCCAGAAAAGATTAATTCGATATTCAAAAGATGAAGCGTAAAGCATGGCCCTGCGAACGGAAAAGCCTCCGGCACCATATCCATTCGTTATTCGACTCGTCTTCCGATGAAGACACCCATTTAGAACTAAGCAAATGTCTTGTAAGAACCAACAAGGTTTTGAATTTTCTGCAAAATGAGAAAATTCTGGATTCAATCCATTACGAATTCCAATGCCCCCTTTCTGAAACCATAATGAGAGATCCGGTAATCCTATCCAGTGGAGAGGTATTTCTTGAATTTGATTTTTTAATGGCTTCAATTTTATGATTTCTTCCTCTCTTTTATAATAATGCTTGAATACAAATGTTTGATTTCCTATCATTTCCTATCACGGACCTATGATCGGATACACATCGAACGACGGCTTGACAAAGAGAATTTTAGCTGCCCAAAAACAGGGAAACGCCTAACGACCACCCACCTTACACCCAACATAGCGATCAGAAACTTAATAGCCCAATGGTGTGTTCAGATGGGGTATGAACTTAGGCCTCCGGCTGACTTACCGGAAAATGAACGTCTGGTAATGCGATCCTGCTTAAAGAAGCTCAAATCCTCTAACGTTTTTCATCAAACAGAAGTCGCATCCCACCTACGTCAATTGACCACGGTTTTTCCCAGTTGCAGGGCTTTTTATGAGGATAACCTCGAAGAGCTTGTTGTACCGTTTTCACGAGGTGCCAATCTGGATATGAAGTTTGAAGAAGACCTTATTACAATCTTCTTCAATGTCTTCTTGCACATAGGCAACAAGCAAATGTTGTCTAATGCCCCAGAACTCGCATCCATTTTAACCAAGGCATTATGCTCTCAGGAAATTAAAACAAGAAAAATAGCCGCTGATACGATATCCTCACTAGCCCAGTTCAATAATAACAGAACGATTTTTGCAAATTCCGGAGCCATCAAACCGCTAGTTGACCTTTAGCAACATGAAAGTGGCATACACATTATCGAGCCATTGAAAGCCCTTGAATTGCTTTCCACCAATAGTGATGGGGTTAAGGCAATGGGTGATTTGGGCGCGGTTGCATTGTTTTTCACCTTGTTAAATGAATCCGTCGATGCTACACACCAAGAGTGTTGAATTGTGATTCTCCAAAACATATGGATGGGGGAGGAAACACGAAGACAACAGGTGAAGGGCGAGGAAATCACATTTAACGTCATAGCTAAAGTAGTGATGGGAAACGGGACCGAAAGGGCGAAGAAAGAAGCGCAGGATCTACTGCGTGAACTTTCAAATACTATATCTATATATGACTCAGTTGTTTAGTAAGTCGTCAGAAAACACTCGTCTCAAGTTGACATCCCAGAAAAGATTAATTCGATATTCAAAAGATGAAGCGTAAAGCATGGCCCTGCGAACGGAAAAGCCTCCGGCACCATATCCATTCGTTAATGGACTCGTCTTCCGATGAAGACACCGATTTATAATTAAGCAAATATCTTGTAAGAGCCAACAAGGTTTTGAATTTTCTGCAAAATGGGAAAGTTCTGGATTCAATCCCTTACGAATTTCAATGCTCCCATTCTGAAACCATAATGAGAGATCCGGTAATCCTATTCAGTGGAGAGGTATGTCTTGAATTTGATTTTTTAAGGGCTTCAATTTTATGATTTCTACCTCTGTTTTATAATAATGCTTGAATACAAATGTTTGATTTCATATCACAGACCTATGATCGGATACACATCGAACGACGGCTTAACAAAAAGGTTTTTAGCTGCCCAAAAACAGGGAAACGCCTAAAGACCACCCACCTTACACCCAACATAGCGATCAAAAACTTAATAACCCAATGGTGTGTTCAGATGGGGTATGAACTTAGGCCTCCGGCTGACTTACCAGAAAATGAACGTCTGGTAATGCGATCCTGCTTAAAGAAGCTCAAATCCTCTAACGTTTTTCATCAAACAGAAGCCGCATCCCACCTACGTCAATTGACCACGATGTTTCCCAGTTGGAGGGCTTTTTTTTAGGATTACCTCGAAGAGCTTGTTGTACCATTTTCTCGGGGTGCCAATCTGGATATGAAGTTTGAAGATGACCTTATTACCATCTTCTTCAATGTCTTCTTGCACATAGGCAACAATCAAATGTTGTCTAATGCCCCAGAACTAGCATCCATTTTAACCAAGGCATTATGCTCTCAGGAAATTAGAACAAGAAAAATAGCCGCTGATACGATATCCTCACTTGCCCAGTTCAATGATAAAAGAACGATTTTTGTAAATTCCGGAGCCATCAAACCGCTACTTGACCTTTTTCAATATGAAAGATCCATACACATTATCGAGCCATTGAAAGCCCTTGAATTGCTTTCCACCAATAGTGATGGGGTTAAGGCAATGGGTGATTTGGGCGCCGTTTCGTTGTTTTTCACCTTGTTAAATGAATCCGTCGATGCTACACACCAAGAGTGTTGTATTGTGCTTCTCCGAAACATATGGATGGGGGAGGAAACACGAAGACAACAGGTGAAGGGCGAGGAAATCAAATTTAACGCAATAGCTAAAGTAGTGATGGGAAACGGGACCGAAAGGGCGAAGAAAGAAGTGCAGGATCTACTGCGTGAACTTTCAAATACTCTATATATATGACTCAGTTGTTTAGTAAGTCGTCAAAAAACACTCGTCTCCAGTTGACATCCCAGAAAAGATTAATTCGATATTCAAAAGATGAAGCGTAAAGCATGGCCCTGCGAACGGAAAAGCCTCCGGCACCATATCCATTCGTTGATGGCTCGTCTTCCGATGAAGACACCGATTTAGAATTAAGCAAATGTCTTGTAAGAACCAACAAGGTTTTGAATTTTCTGCAAAATGGGAAAGTTCTGGATTCAATCCCTTAAGAATTCCAATGCCCCCTTTCTGAAACCATAATGAGAGATACGGTAATCCTATCCAGTGGAGAGGTATTTTTTGAATTTGATTTTTTAATGGCTTCAATTTTATGATTTCTTCCTCTGTTTTATAATAATGCTTGAATACAAATGTTTGACTTCCTATCATTTCCTATCACGGACCTATGATCGGATACACATCGAATGACGGCTTGACAAAGAGGTTTTTAGCTGCCCAAAAACAGGGAAACGCCTAACGACCACCCACCTTACACCCAACATAGCGATTAGAAACTTAATAGCCCAATGGTATGTTCAGATGGGGTATGAACTTAGGCCTCCGGCTGACTTACCGAAAAATGAACGTCTGGTAATGCGATCCTGCTTAAAGAAGCTCAAATCCTCTAACGTTTTTCATCAAACAGAAGCCGCATCCCACCTACGTCAATTGACCATGGTGTTTCCCAGTTGCAGGGCTTTTTTTTTAGGATTACCTCGAAGAGCTTGTTGTACCATTTTCTCGGGGTGCCAATCTGGATATGAAGTTTGAAGATGACCTTATTACCATCTTCTTCAATGTCTTCTTGCACATAGGCAACAATCAAATGTTGTCTAATGCCCCAGAACTCGCATCCATTTTAACCAAGGCATTATGCTCTCAGGAAATTATAACAAGAAAAATAGCTGCTGATACGATATCCTCACTAGCCCAGTTCAATGATAACAAAACGATTTTTGCAAATTCCGGAGCCATCAAACCGCTACTTGACCTTTTACAATATGAAAGTGGCATACACATTATCGAGCCATTGAAAGCCCTTGAATTGCTTTCCACCAATAGTGATGGGGTTAAGGCAATGGATGATTTGGGCGCGGTTTCGTTGTTTTTCACCTTGTTAAATGAATCCGTCGATGCTACACACCAAGAGTGTTGTATTGTGATTCTCCGAAACATATGGACGGGGGAGGAAACACGAAGACAACAGGTGAAGGGCGAGGAAATCAAATTTAACGCCATAGCTAAAGTAGTGATGGGAAACGGGACCGAAAGGGCGAAGAAAGAAGTGCAGGATCTACTGCGTGAACTTTCAAAAATAGTATATATATATGACTCAGTTGTTTAGTAAGTCGTCAAAAAACACTCGTCTCCAGTTGACATCCCAGAAAAGATTAATTCGGTATTCAAAAGATGAAGCGGAAAGCATGGCCCTGCGAACGGAAAAGCCTCCGGCACCATATCCATTCGTTGATGGCTCGTCTTCCGATGATGACACCGATTTAGAATTAAGCAAATGTCTTGTAAGAACCAACAAGGTTTTGAATTTTCTGCATAATGGGAAAGTTCTGGATTCAATCCCTTACGAATTCCAATGCCCCCTTTCTGAAACCATAATGAGAGATCCAGTAATCCTATCCAGTGGAGAGGTATTTTTTGAATTTGATTTTTTAATGGCTTCAATTTTATGATTTCTTCCTCTCTTTTATAATAATGCTTGAATACAAATGTTTGACTTCCTATCATTTCCTATCACGGACCTATGATCGGATACACATCGAACGACGGCTTGACAAAAAGGTTTTTAGCTGCCCAAAAACAGGGAAACGCCTAACGACCACCCACCTTACACCCAACATAGCGATCAGAAACTTAATAGCCCAATGGTGTGTTCAGATGGGGTATGAACTTAGGCCTCCGGCTGACTTACCGGAAAATGAACGTCTGGTAATGCGATCCTGCTTAAAGAAGCTCAAATCCTCTAACGTTTTCATCAAACAGAAGTCGCATCCCACCTACGTCAATTGACCACGGTGTTTCCCAGTTGCAGGGCTTTTTATGAGGATAACCTCGAAGAGCTTGTAGTACCGTGTTCACAAGGTGCCAATCTGGATATGAAGTTTGAAGAAGACCTTATTACAATCTTCTTCAATGTCTTCTTGCACATAGGCAACAAGCAAATGTTGTCTAATGCCCCAGAACTCGCATCCATTTTAACCAAGGCATTATGCTCTCAGGAAATTATAACAAGAAAAATAGCTGCTGATACGATATCCTCACTAGCCCAGTTCAATGATAACAGAACGATTTTTGCAAATTCCGGAGCCATCAAACCGCTACTTGACCTTTAGCAACATGAAAGTGGCATACACATTATCGAGCCATTGAAAGCCCTTGAATTGCTTTCCACCAATAGTGATGGGGTTAAGGCAATGGGTGATTTGGGCGCGGTTGCATTGTTTTTCACCTTGTTAAATGAATCCGTCGATGCTACACACCAAGAGTGTTGAATTGTGATTCTCCAAAACATATGGACGGGGGAGGAAACACGAAGACAACAGGTGAAGGGCGAGGAAATCAAATTTAACGCCATAGCTAAAGTAGTGATGGGAAACGGGACCGAAAGGGCGAAGAAAGAAGTGCAGGATCTACTGCGTGAACTTTCAAAAATAGTATATATATATGACTCAGTTGTTTAGTAAGTCGTCAAAAAACACTCGTCTCCAGTTGACATCCCAGAAAAGATTAATTCGATATTCAAAAGATGAAGCGGAAAGCATGGCCCTGCGAACGGAAAAGCCTCCGGCACCATATCCATTCGTTGATGGCTCGTCTTCCGATGATGACACCGATTTAGAATTAAGCAAATGTCTTGTAAGAACCAACAAGGTTTTGAATTTTCTGCATAATGGGAAAGTTCTGGATTCAATCCCTTACGAATTCCAATGCCCCCTTTCTGAAACCATAATGAGAGATCCAGTAATCCTATCCAGTGGAGAGGTATTTTTTGAATTTGATTTTTTAATGGCTTCAATTTTATGATTTCTTCCTCTCTTTTATAATAATGCTTGAATACAAATGTTTGACTTCCTATCATTTCCTATCACGGACCTATGATCGGATACACATCGAACGACGGCTTGACAAAAAGGTTTTTAGCTGCCCAAAAACAGGGAAACGCCTAATGACCACCCACCTTACACCCAACATAGCGATCAGAAACTTAATAGCCCAATGGTGTGTTCAGATGAGGCATGAACTTAGGCCTCCGGCTGACTTACCGAAAAATGAACGTCTGGTAATGCGATCCTGCTTAAAGAAGCTCAAATCCTCTAACGTTTTTCATCAAACAGAAGCCGCATCCCACCTACGTCAATTGACCACGGAGTTTCCCAGTTGCAGGGCTTTTTTTGAGGATTACCTCGAAGAGCTTGTTGTACCATTTTCTCAGGGTGCCAATCTGGATATGAAGTTTGAAGATGACCTTATTACCATCTTCTTCAATGTCTTCTTGCACATAGGCAACAAGCAAATGTTGTCTAATGCCCCAGAACTCGCATCCATTTTAACCAAGGCATTATGCTCTCAGGAAATTATAACAAGAAAAATAGCTGCTGATACGATATCCTCACTAGCCCAGTTCAATGATAACAGAACGATTTTTGCAAATTCCGGAGCCATCAAACCGCTACTTGACCTTTAGCAACATGAAAGTGGCATACACATTATCGAGCCATTGACAGCCCTTGAATTGCTTTCCACCAATAGTGATGGGGTTAAGGCAATGGGTGATTTGGGCGCGATTGCATTGTTTTTCACCTTGTTAAATGAATCCGTCGATGCTACACACCAAGAGTGTTGAATTGTGATTCTCCAAAACATATGGATGGGGGAGGAAACACGAAGACAACAGGTGAAGGGCGAGGAAATCACATTTAACGTCATAGCTAAAGTAGTGATGGGAAACGGGACCGAAAGGGCGAAGAAAGAAGCGCAGGATCTACTGCGTGAACTTTCAAATACTATATCTATATATGACTCAGTTGTTTAGTAAGTCGTCAGAAAACACTCGTCTCAAGTTGACATCCTTGAAAAGATTAATTCGATATTCAAAAGATGAAGCGTAAAGCATGGCCCTGCGAACGGAAAAGCCTCCGGCACCATATCCATTCGTTAATGGACTCGTCTTCCGATGAAGACACCGATTTATAATTAAGCAAATATCTTGTAAGAGCCAACAAGGTTTTGAATTTTCTGCAAAATGGGAAAGTTCTGGATTCAATCCCTTACGAATTTCAATGCTCCCATTCTGAAACCATAATGAGAGTTCCGGTAATCCTATCCAGTGGAGAGGTATGTCTTGAATTTGATTTTTTAAGGGCTTCAATTTTATGATTTCTACCTCTGTTTTATAATAATGCTTGAATACAAATGTTTGATTTCATATCACAGACCTATGATCGGATACACATCGAACGACGGCTTAACAAAAAGGTTTTTAGCTGCCCAAAAACAGGGAAACGCCTAAAGACCACCCACCTTACACCCAACATAGCGATCAAAAACTTAATAACCCAATGGTGTGTTCAGATGGGGTATGAACTTAGGCCTCCGGCTGACTTACCAGAAAATGAACGTCTGGTAATGCGATCCTGCTTAAAGAAGCTCAAATCCTCTAACGTTTTTCATCAAACAGAAGCCGCATCCCACCTACGTCAATTGACCACGGTGTTTCCCAGTTGGAGGGCTTTTTTTTAGGATTACCTCGAAGAGCTTGTTGTACCATTTTCTCGGGGTGCCAATCTGGATATGAAGTTTGAAGATGACCTTATTACCATCTTCTTCAATGTCTTCTTGCACATAGGCAACAATCAAATGTTGTCTAATGCCCCAGAACTCGCATCCATTTTAACCAAGGCATTATGCTCTCAGGAAATTAGAACAAGAAAAATAGCCGCTGATACGATATCCTCACTTGCCCAGTTCAATGATAAAAGAACGATTTTTGTAAATTCCGGAGCCATCAAACCGCTACTTGACCTTTTTCAATATGAAAGATCCATACACATTATCGAGCCATTGAAAGCCCTTGAATTGCTTTCCACCAATAGTGATGGGGTTAAGGCAATGGGTGATTTGGGCGTCGTTTCGTTGTTTTTCACCTTGTTAAATGAATCCGTCGATGCTACACACCAAGAGTGTTGTATTGTGCTTCTCCGAAACATATGGATGGGGGAGGAAACACGAAGACAACAGGTGAAGGGCGAGGAAATCAAATTTAACGCAATAGCTAAAGTAGTGATGGGAAACGGGACCGAAAGGGCGAAGAAAGAAGTGCAGGATCTACTGCGTGAACTTTCAAATACTATATATATATGACTCAGTTGTTTAGTAGGTCGTCAAAAAACACTCGTCTCCAGTTGACATCCCAGAAAAGATTAATTCGATATTCAAAAGATGAAGCGTAAAGCATGGCCCTGCGAACGGAAAAGCCTCGGCACCATATCCATTCGTTGATGGCTCGTCTTCCGATGAAGACACCGATTTAGAATTAAGCAAATGTCTTGTAAGAACCAACAAGGTTTTGAATTTTCTGCAAAATGGGAAAGTTCTGGATTCAATCCCTTACGAATTTCAATGCTCCCATTCTGAAACCATAATGAGAGTTCCGGTAATCCTATCCAGTGGAGAGGTATGTCTTGAATTTGATTTTTTAAGGGCTTCAATTTTATGATTTCTACCTCTGTTTTATAATAATGCTTGAATACAAATGTTTGATTTCATATCACAGACCTATGATCGGATACACATCGAACGACGGCTTAACAAAAAGGTTTTTAGCTGCCCAAAAACAGGGAAACGCCTAAAGACCACCCACCTTACACCCAACATAGCGATCAAAAACTTAATAACCCAATGGTGTGTTCAGATGGGGTATGAACTTAGGCCTCCGGCTGACTTACCAGAAAATGAACGTCTGGTAATGCGATGCTGCTTAAAGAAGCTCAAATCCTCTAACGTTTTTCATCAAACAGAAGCCGCATCCCACCTACGTCAATTGACCATGGTGTTTCCCAGTTGCATGGCTTTTTTTTTAGGATTACCTCGAAGAGCTTGTTGTACCATTTTCTCGGGGTGCCAATCTGGATATGAAGTTTGAAGATGACCTTATTACCATCTTCTTCAATGTCTTCTTGCACATAGGCAACAATCAAATGTTGTCTAATGCCCCAGAACTCGCATCCATTTTAACCAAGGCATTATGCTCTCAGGAAATTATAACAAGAAAAATAGCTGCTGATACGATATCCTCACTAGCCCAGTTCAATGATAACAGAACGATTTTTGCAAATTCCGGAGCCATCAAACCGCTACTTGACCTTTTACAATATGAAAGTGGCATACACATTATCGAGCCATTGAAAGCCCTTGAATTGCTTTCCACCAATAGTGATGGGGTTAAGGCAATGGATGATTTGGGCGCGGTTTCGTTGTTTTTCACCTTGTTAAATGAATCCGTCGATGCTACACACCAAGAGTGTTGTATTGTGATTCTCCGAAACATATGGACGGGGGAGGAAACACGAAGACAACAGGTGAAGGGCGAGGAAATCAAATTTAACGCCATAGCTAAAGTAGTGATGGGAAACGGGACCGAAAGGGCGAAGAAAGAAGTGCAGGATCTACTGCGTGAACTTTCAAAAATAGTATATATATATGACTCAGTTGTTTAGTAAGTCGTCAAAAAACACTCGTCTCCAGTTGACATCCCAGAAAAGATTAATTCGGTATTCAAAAGATGAAGCGGAAAGCATGGCCCTGCGAACGGAAAAGCCTCCGGCACCATATCCATTCGTTGATGGCTCGTCTTCCGATGATGACACCGATTTAGAATTAAGCAAATGTCTTGTAAGAACCAACAAGGTTTTGAATTTTCTGCATAATGGGAAAGTTCTGGATTCAATCCCTTACGAATTCCAATGCCCCCTTTCTGAAACCATAATGAGAGATCCAGTAATCCTATCCAGTGGAGAGGTATTTTTTGAATTTGATTTTTTAATGGCTTCAATTTTATGATTTCTTCCTCTCTTTTATAATAATGCTTGAATACAAATGTTTGACTTCCTATCATTTCCTATCACGGACCTATGATCGGATACACATCGAACGACGGCTTGACAAAAAGGTTTTTAGCTGCCCAAAAACAGGGAAACGCCTAACGACCACCCACCTTACACCCAACATAGCGATCAGAAACTTAATAGCCCAATGGTGTGTTCAGATGGGGTATGAACTTAGGCCTCCGGCTGACTTACCGGAAAATGAACGTCTGGTAATGCGATCCTGCTTAAAGAAGCTCAAATCCTCTAACGTTTTCATCAAACAGAAGTCGCATCCCACCTACGTCAATTGACCACGGTGTTTCCCAGTTGCAGGGCTTTTTATGAGGATAACCTCGAAGAGCTTGTAGTACCGTGTTCACGAGGTGCCAATCTGGATATGAAGTTTGAAGAAGACCTTATTACAATCTTCTTCAATGTCTTCTTGCACATAGGCAACAAGCAAATGTTGTCTAATGCCCCAGAACTCGCATCCATTTTAACCAAGGCATTATGCTCTCAGGAAATTAAAACAAGAAAAATAGCCGCTGATAGGATATCCTCACTAGCCCAGTTCAATAATAACAGAACGATTTTTGCAAATTCCGGAGCCATCAAACCGCTACTTGACCTTTAGCAACATGAAAGTGGCATACACATTATCGAGCCATTGACAGCCCTTGAATTGCTTTCCACCAATAGTGATGGGGTTAAGGCAATGGGTGATTTGGGCGCGATTGCATTGTTTTTCACCTTGTTAAATGAATCCGTCGATGCTACACACCAAGAGTGTTGAATTGTGATTCTCCAAAACATATGGATGGGGGAGGAAACACGAAGACAACAGGTGAAGGGCGAGGAAATCACATTTAACGTCATAGCTAAAGTAGTGATGGGAAACGGGACCAAAAGGGCGAAGAAAGAAGCGCAGGATCTACTGCGTGAACTTTCAAATACTATATCTATATATGACTCAGTTGTTTAGTAAGTCGTCAGAAAACACTCGTCTCAAGTTGACATCCTTGAAAAGATTAATTCGATATTCAAAAGATGAAGCGTAAAGCATGGCCCTGCGAACGGAAAAGCCTCCGGCACCATATCCATTCGTTAATGGACTCGTCTTCCGATGAAGACACCGATTTATAATTAAGCAAATATCTTGTAAGAGCCAACAAGGTTTTGAATTTTCTGCAAAATGGGAAAGTTCTGGATTCAATCCCTTACGAATTTCAATGCTCCCATTCTGAAACCATAATGAGAGTTCCGGTAATCCTATCCAGTGGAGAGGTATTTCTTGAATTTGATTTTTTAATGGCTTCAATTTTATGATTTCTTCCTCTGTTTTATAATAATGCGTGAATACAAATGTTTGATTTCATATCACAGACCTATGATCGGATACACATCTAACGACGGCTTAACGAAAAGGTTTTTAGCTGCCCAAAAACAGGGAAACGCCTAAAGACCACCCACCTTACACCCAACATAGCGATCAAAAACTTAATAACCCAATGGTGTGTTCAGATGGGGTATGAACTTAGGCCTCCGGCTGACTTACCAGAAAATGAACGTCTGGTAATGCGATCCTGCTTAAAGAAGCTCAAATCCTCTAACGTTTTTCATCAAACAGAAGCCGCATCCCACCTACGTCAATTGACCACGGTGTTTCCCAGTTGCAGGGCTTTTTTTTAGGATTACCTCGAAGAGCTTGTTGTACCATTTTCTCGGGGTGCCAATCTGGATATGAAGTTTGAAGATGACCTTATTACCATCTTCTTCAATGTCTTCTTGCACATAGGCAACAATCAAATGTTGTCTAATGCCCCAGAACTCGCATCCATTTTAACCAAGGCATTATGCTCTCAGGAAATTAGAACAAGAAAAATAGCCGCTGATACGATATCCTCACTTGCCCAGTTCAATGATAAAAGAACGATTTTTGTAAATTCCGGAGCCATCAAACCGCTACTTGACCTTTTACAATATGAAAGATCCATACACATTATCGAGCCATTGAAAGCCCTTGAATTGCTTTCCACCAATAGTGATGGGGTTAAGGCAATGGGTGATTTGGGTGCAGTTTCGTTGTTTTTCACCTTGTTAAATGAATCCGTCGATGCTACACACCAAGAGTGTTGTATTGTGCTTCTCCGAAACATATGGATGGGGGAGGAAACACGAAGACAACAGGTGAAGGGCGAGGAAATCAAACTTAACGCAATAGCTAAAGTAGTGATGGGAAACGGGACCGAAAGAGCGAAGAAAGAAGTGCAGGATCTACTGCGTGAACTTTCAAATACTATATATATATGACTCAGTTGTTTAGTAAGTCGTCAAAAAACACTCGTCTCCAGTTGACATCCCAGAAAAGATTAATTCGATATTCAAAATATGAAGCGTAAAGCATGGCCCTGCGAACGGAAAAGCCTCCGGCACCATATCCATTCGTTGATGGCTCGTCTTCCGATGAAGACACCGATTTAGAATTAAGCAAATGTCTTGTATGAACCAACAAGGTTTTGAATTTTCTGCAAAATGGGAAAGTTCTGGATTCAATCCCTTAAGAATTCCAATGCCCCCTTTCTGAAACCATAATGAGAGATACGGTAATCCTATCCAGTGGAGAGGTATTTTTTGAATTTGATTTTTTAATGGCTTCAATTTTATGATTTCTTCCTCTCTTTTATAATAATGCTTGAATACAAATGTTTGACTTCCTATATTTCCTATCACGGACCTATGATCGGATACACATCGAATGACGGCTTGACAAAGAGGTTTTTAGCTGCTCAAAAACAGGGAAACGCCTAACGACCACCCACCTTACACCCAACATAGCGATTAGAAACTTAATAGCCCAATGGTATGTTCAGATGGGGTATGAACTTAGGCCTCCGACTGACTTACCGAAAAATGAACGTCTGGTAATGCGATCCTGCTTAAAGAAGCTCAAATCCTCTAACGTTTTTCATCAAACAGAAGCCGCATCCCACCTACGTCAATTGACCACGGTGTTTCCCAGTTGCAGGGCTTTTTTTTTAGGATTACGTCGAAGAGCTTGTTGTACCATTTTCTCGGGGTGCCAATCTGGATATGAAGTTTGAAGATGACCTTATTACCATCTTCTTCAATGTCTTCTTGCACATAGGCAACAATCAAATGTTGTCTAATGCCCCAGAACTCGCATCCATTTTAACCAAGACATTATGCTCTCAGGAAATTATAACAAGAAAAATAGCTGCTGATACGATATCCTCACTAGCCCAGTTCAAAGATAACAGAACGATTTTTTCAAATTCTGGAGCCATCAAACCGCTACCTGACCTTTTACAATATGAAAGTGGCATACACATTATCGAGCCATTGAAAGCCCTTGAATTGCTTTCCACCAATAGTGATGGGGTTAAGGCAATGGATGATTTGGGCGCGGTTTCGTTGTTTTTCACCTTGTTAAATGAATCCGTCGATGCTACACACCAAGAGTGTTGTATTGTGATTCTCCGAAACATATGGACGGGGGAGGAAACACGAAGACAACAGGTGAAGGGCGAGGAAATCAAATTTAACGCCATAGCTAAAGTAGTGATGGGAAACGGGACCGAAAGGGCGAAGAAAGAAGTGCAGGATCTACTGCGTGAACTTTCAAAAATAGTATATATATATGACTCAGTTGTTTAGTAAGTCGTCAAAAAACACTCGTCTCCAGTTGACATCCCAGAAAAGATTAATTCGATATTCAAAAGATGAAGCGGAAAGCATGGCCCTGCGAACGGAAAAGCCTCCGGCACCATATCCATTCGTTGATGGCTCGTCTTCCGATGATGACACCGATTTAGAATTAAGCAAATGTCTTGTAAGAACCAACAAGGTTTTGAATTTTCTGCATAATGGGAAAGTTCTGGATTCAATCCCTTACGAATTCCAATGCCCCCTTTCTGAAACCATAATGAGAGATCCAGTAATCCTATCCAGTGGAGAGGTATTTTTTGAATTTGATTTTTTAATGGCTTCAATTTTATGATTTCTTCCTCTCTTTTATAATAATGCTTGAATACAAATGTTTGACTTCCTATCATTTCCTATCACGGACCTATGATCGGATACACATCGAACGACGGCTTGACAAAAAGGTTTTTAGCTGCCCAAAAACAGGGAAACGCCTAATGACCACCCACCTTACACCCAACATAGCGATCAGAAACTTAATAGCCCAATGGTGTGTTCAGATGGGGCATGAACTTAGGCCTCCGGCTGACTTACCGAAAAATGAACGTCTGGTAATGCGATCCTGCTTAAAGAAGCTCAAATCCTCTAACGTTTTTCATCAAACAGAAGCCGCATCCCACCTACGTCAATTGACCACGGAGTTTCCCAGTTGCAGGGCTTTTTTTTTAGGATTACCTCGAAGAGCTTGTTGTACCATTTTCTCAGGGTGCCAATCTGGATATGAAGTTTGAAGATGACCTTATTACCATCTTCTTCAATGTCTTCTTGCACATAGGCAACAAGCAAATGTTGTCTAATGCCCCAGAACTCGCATCCATTTTAACCAAGGCATTATGCTCTCAGGAAATTATAACAAGAAAAATAGCTGCTGATACGATATCCTCACTAGCCCAGTTCAATGATAACAGAACGATTTTTGCAAATTCCGGAGCCATCAAACCGCTACTTGACCTTTTACAATATGAAAGTGGCATACACATTATCGAGCCATTGAAAGCCCTTGAATTGCTTTCCACCAATAGTGATGGGGTTAAGGCAATGGATGATTTGGGCGTGGTTTCGTTGTTTTTCACCTTGTTAAATGAATCCGTCGATGCTACACACCAAGAGTGTTGTATTGTGATTCTCCGAAACTTATGGACGGGGGAGGAAACACGAAGACAACAGGTGAAGGGCGAGGAAATCAAATTTAACGCCAAAGCTAAAGTAGTGATGGGAAACGGGACCGAAATGGCGAAGAAAGAAGCGCAGGATTTACTGCGTGAACTTTCAAATACTATATATATATGACTCAGTTGTTTAGTAAGTCGTCAAAAAACACTCATCTCCTGTTGACATCCCAGAAAAGATTAATTCGATATTCAAAAGATGAAGCGTAAAGCATGGCCCTTCGAACGGAAAAGCCTCCGGCACCACATCCGTTCGTTAATGGACTCGTCTTCCGATGAAGACACCGATTTAGAATTAAGCGAATGTCTTGTAAGAACCAACAAGGTTTTGAATTTTCTGCAAAATTGGAAAGTTCTGGATTCAATCCCTTACGAATTCCAATGCCCCCTTTCTGAAACCATAATGAGAGATCCGGTAATCCTATCCAGTGGAGATGTATTTTCTTGAATTTGATTTTTTAATGGCTTCAATTTTATGATTTCTTCCTCTGTTTTATAATAATGCTTGAATACAAATATTTGATTTCCTATCATTTTCTATCACAGACCTATGATCGGATACACATCGAACGACGACTTCACAAAGAGGTTTTTAGCTGCCCAAAAACAGGGAAACGCCTAACGACCACCCACCTTACACCCAACATAGCGATCAGAAACTTAATAGCCCAATGGTGTGTTCAGATGGGGTATGAACTTAGGCCTCCGGCTGACTTACCGGAAAATGAACGTCTGGTAATGCGATCCTGCTTAAAGAAGATCAAATCCTCTAACGTTTTTCATCAAAAAGAAGTCGCATCCCACCTACGTCAATTGACCACGGTGTTTCCCAGTTGCAGGGCTTTTTTTGAGGATTACCTCGAAGAGCTTGTTGTACCGTTTTCACGGGGTGCCAATCTGGATATGAAGTTTGAATAAGACCTTATTACCATCTTCTTCAATGTCTTCTTGCACATAGGCAACAAGCAAATGTTGTCTAATGCCCCAGAACTCGCATCCATTTTAACCAAGGCATTATGCTCTCAGGAAATTAAAACAAGAAATATAGCCACTGGTACGATATCCTCACTAGCCCAGTTCAATGATAACAGGACGATTTTTGCAAATTCCGGAGCCATCAAACCGCTACTTGACCTTTTACAATATGAAAGTGGCATACACATTATCGAGCCATTGAAAGCCCTTGAATTGCTTTCCTCCAGTAGTGATGGGGTTAAGGCAATAGGTGATTTGGCTGCGGTTTCGTTGTTTTTCACCTTGTTAAATGAATCTGTCGATGCTACACACCAAGAGTGTTGTATTGTGATTCTTCGAAACATATGGATGGGGGAGGAAACACGAAGACAACAGGTGAAGGGCGAGGAAATCAAATTTAACGCCATAGCTAAAGTAGTGATGGGAAACGGGACCGAAAGGGCGAAGAAAGAAGTGCAGGATCTACTGCGTGAACTTTCAAATTGACATGAAAAGGCATGTAGCAGGATTAAACTTTTTTTGCATTGAATGTTGTAGTTTGTAAATCCGTTGCTTGTCTTTTGGTTTTGGTTTTGGTTTTTTTTTTTTTTTTTTTTGTAAATCAAAATTTGGATTGTGTTTGCAATAAAATCTAGTGTAGTGTGGTGCTTTACATCAATGTTGTAGTTATTTCTGAAACACCATCGCTATCCAAAAGGCTATTCCCAAGCTGGATGGAAACCTATAAATCAAAGCTATAATAGTTTTTCAGCTGTTATGTAAATGTAGGATTGTATTACAAAAGTTGTCAAATATATATATATATATATATACAATCAATTTCCATAATTTATTATTTATATCACAAAGTATGTCATTATAAAGATCTCGTCAAAACCTTAAACATGAGTCTAATATTGAATACATTTACTACTATTCTACCACATTGCAATGCCACGCTTCTAGGATGTTATAACAACAAATTAAGGTGGATTTTGTTGACCAATATAAGTAATGTCAATGGGTAAAGAGGTCACTTTTGCTTACAATTCCTCTAAATAAATGCGGGATGTCCTAGTAGCATGTTGGGAGTGTTTCAGTGTGGAGTTAGTAACTTAGTATTTATATATCTACCAACACAAGGGATAAGGCTCATAAGATAAGTTTTTGACAAAGGTCAAAGCCTCGACATGTAATTCCAAATGGCTTCTACTTGGCCATTTGATATTGGGTTCTTCGTTCTCCTTCTAAGGGGAACGTACCTCTACATCCCTCGCTCATAAAACCTTGGCAAAATGCCAAAAGTCTAAAACACTCTGCTTACTACAAACAATTAATATGGTTATTAGGCTAGGTTTACAACTAGTGTTTTCATATTTTAATTATGCCACTAAGCTGATTAGGAGGTTTGACAATCTAATAGTGAAAATGAGTAGCAATCTCTAGAGGCTATTCATGTTCACATTTCACAAAAACGAAATGTTGTTATAGAATACATATTGATAAAAAAACACAATATATATCATCTTAAAATATGCACATAAGGTATCAAATCCGTGTGGTGGTACCTTGGAAAATTATGACAAGGATAAAGAGAACAGTGATGGTGAGAGCCAAGAGGCTACTGTCGATGATGGTGATGGTGGTGGTGAAGATTAAGTGGCTCTCCACTTGTTCAAGGCTTTCAACCTTTTCAACCCTAGCATTTTTTTTCATGATCTATTCAAATATCTCATCAACTATTTGCAAGTCAGTTGTGTCCAGAGACGGACCCTTACGTGGCCGAGGTGGCTTTAGAGCCTGTTTCATAATCGAAATCTTGCGTTTCTCTATCGGTTGTGTCTTTTCTAAAAATGAAATTTGGTTAATTTTTATTTTTTTCAATTCCATGTTATCAAATCAATTTATTCTATTGTTATTCTTATATTTGATAGTTATAAAATCTTGAAATTAATATTGAAATCTTTATAGTCTATGGATTATAATATTTTTTGATTAGAAAAGTTCAAACTAGAATAACTTACAAAATTAAAATGTGAATCGTTATTTTTATTTTTCTCAGATTTGTCATTCAACAGGTTAAATAAATAATTTTTATTTTTATATGATCAGATAATTTAATTCAAACATAACTTAATGCATGGGATTGTTTCATTTTTGTTCTTTTTTTTTTTTGGAAGGTTACGTCTTAGCTAGTAACATGGTTATCCGGGGGATGGCGACCGTTTCATTTTAGCCATAATATTTCAGCCATAAAATCTCACTTAAAATTACAAACACAAAATATTATAACAATTAGAGATAAATATTGAATGAGACCTTAATGAAAATTGTTAAAATATTGTTCTTCATTTATGAAATTATTTCAGTAAGTCTGATAACATCTAAATCGAGTTTTCTAACATAAAAAAAGTCAAATAAAACTCTATTGTAATCTTTTAATTCACGAAGAATAGTTGTCTCTAAATCCAATTGGTATTAACACGAACTTTTTGATAATATCTCATGTTTCAAACTTGTAAGATATAATTGTTTTGTTATTCAACGTAACAATTGTACCTAAATCATGTGACACTTGCTCTGTTGTCCTTCAAAAAATTTTTTTCTTATTTAGAACATAATTATATCTCTCAAGATTCATTAATCTTATAAACTCAAAAATCTTTCAAAAACCATAAAATTGCTTACGATAAAAGACCAACTTCCGTTCATACTGTAAGAGCTTCAATTCCTAGCAAGGTGAAGTAGAAACTTAAAAGGTGTAATTGACTAAGAAAAGGTCGTTCAATTGATTTTTCTGGTAACCAACATAAGAATTATTGATAAAACATAGTGATCGATTATAAACAAGGTTAAACTATTTCAACCAAACAAAGTTTTTTATTACAAGATTGAGTTACTAAAAACTTTTAAAGTTGTAAAAATAGTGTATAACCAGGGGCGGAGGCATGTTCATATAATTATAAGTGGGGGGAAAGGCCCCCAATGATGACTTAAATGGTAATGGAAACTATATGTAAATTTAGAACACGCCCCCATTTTATTATCAAAGAGGTCCTCAATGCTTGAAGCTTGCTAGAAGAAAGAAAATGGATGCTTTTAATTTTACAGTGAATGGATGAGGAAGAAGGGATGAGTGAAGAGAAGAAATGGATCCACCACTAAAAGAACAAGTCATTGTAATTTTTTGTAAAATGTATTTTTATATATAATATTAATCATCATCTTATTTAATGTAATACACTAGCATATTTAAAACTTAATTGATTAAATATTATATACAACTAATTTACCTTCCTAAATTTTAATTTAAATATCTTCAAGTTCTAGTTGTTATCAATAATTTTATTATTATGAACTTTGTAAATTGTTCCTCTATTTCTAATAAAATATTACCCTTTTACAATTTGTAGTTCATAATTATAATTTGTCTTAATTATAAACTCATTGGCTCCATAATAATTATTTCTAATGTATAAGCTCATCCAAAAAATATAGTTTTTATTTCGTAATCAATCCTATTTGAAAGATAGGATGCTATAATATGTCTATTCAAAAAATCACACAATTATTCTAACAGAAAAATGACAATTATTTTGCAACAGAAATACTGCAATTTATTATTTTCTTTTGAAACCAAACAAAAAGATCGAATATTGTTTTTGTTAGAGATGGATGACTTTAAATTCATAGTTAGTTAGTTAGTCACATACACGTTCATATAAATAAAAGGAATTCATTCATTTCTAAACAACGATTCACTTCAATAATAAAATTTCAGCCTATTACTTTCAAACTTTCTCTCTCAAGATTTCTCCAAAGTCGTCTAACAGTTTTCAATTGAAGAAACTCTCAAATCAAACCCGACATTTTTAATGAATCGTGAAAACCAACCAATAAACACCTTTATAAATTGTGCCCCCAACGATGACTTTTTCTGCATCCGCCACTGTTACATTAAATAAGAAAACATAGCTTTAATGGTAATTAATGTCAATGCTTTAATGTTCGTTGAAAGGAAGATATGAAATTTACTAGTGTAATCACTGGTAGTAGTAATTTGTAAACCCGAAAACTTAAATGAATTCACATATTTATGGTAATTTTGTAGTGATCAAACAAGAAAATCGTTTAATTTTTTTTTTTAACAGCAAAAAAGTTTACTAGAAGAGAGCTACAACATGACCATCACCCCTAACTAGACAACGAGAAAGATAAATATATATATAAAACTAGCAAGATGCTAGCAAAATTACAGAATAAAATTAGAAGAAATACAATGGACAAATACACAACTCCCAAATTAAAAACTTATAATTACCCCTATACTCCAGCCAAGAAAACACATTAACTTGTACTTCATCTTTGATTATTGACACCGATGATCTCTTGCCATTGAATACTAAATTATTCAGAGCTTTCCAGATGGACCACATTAAAACTTCCAACAATGACCTCAATTAGCTTATGCCTCGACTTTGTTTTGTAACTTTGCAAAAAAAAAAACTCCCGAATAAATGATCTAATGAATCCAGATGTCTGCACGACTCCCCCATCCAAATCAAAGCCCACCTCCATAATTCAAAGCTTACTGGACAAGTGAGGGAAAAATGTTCCTCTAATTTCTCCGCATTATTACAAAAAGAACATAACACCAAAGGTATATTTATTACCCTGGAAGGTTCATTCGCATAAGTAACCGTCATAGTGAAAATTTCCAAACAAAACAATTAACTATTGGAGGTAATTAGCGATTCCAAAAGCAATTACTATTCTCAAAATTACATGATAAGCTATCAATAATCCCTCTAAGTGAATTGATAGAATAAACTCCGGATACATCAACTTACCATTTCCAACCATCGTCGCCCTCACACAGCACCACATTGCTTAAAAGATTTTCTAACTCACCAACTTTGTTCCATAATCTATTAGCCTTCCTCACGCAAGTCCACGGCTAAGATCCGATTGCCAAACCTATCCTAGTAATTGCCAAACCTACCATTTGACCAATATTCATCGTATATTCTATTTAAATAATGGTTAATATTGAAAAAATCCTGTAAAATTTTTTTATTTTCACGATTAAGCCCCTAAATTTTTTTTCCGATTGATTAAGTCCTTAAATTATTTTTGTATTGCTTAAAAGTATATATATTCTTGACCGGCTACCGGATGAGTAGGTAAAACACAACTAATAAAACAAAAAGTTTAGGGACTTAATCGCTAAAACATGTAAAGATAGTGAGTTTTTTGAATAAGACAAAAATAGTTAAGGGACTTAAACAATTAGAAAAAAAAATTTAATGACTTAATTACAAAACTAGGAAAAGTTTATGGAGTTTTTTCGATATTAACTCTTTAAATAAATATAAGTTTAAGTTGATATTTAAAATTTATCTTATATATATTTCACTATAAATATAAAAAACAAATAAATTATTAATTTTACATAAATAAGCATGATATTTAATTCGTACAATATATATATATATATATATATATATATATATATATATATATATATATATATATATATATATATATATATATATATATATATATATATATATATATATATATATATATCTGTTTATCCATTCCTCGAAGAATATAGCATATGCTAAAAGAATGCGAATAAATTAGTATTAGTAAATTGTTACATTTGTATTGTTTTTTTTTTTTTTCAAAGCCATCAATTTTGAATATGTTTCTAGAAGCGCTACTCTCTTTCATTTAACATTTTGACTATTTTTTGGTTTAGCTGCCTGCCATCCAACCGAGTCATTTGCTGTAGCAAAGAAAAAGTTGAAACCCCTTCTCCACGCACATCACCAACCCTGTAATTGTATATAAAATCAAATTCCATCGCAACCGATTAAACCGAAGGAGAAACTAGTTTTTGTTGGTAGCCATGAACGAGGAGCAAATCCCGTTGTTAGACCTCGAGAATTTGAAGGTTTTAGCGCCGTTGGGTCGAGGTGCTAAAGGTGTGGTGTTTTTGGTGCAAAATGAAGCATCCGGTGGAGAATTGATTGCTTTGAAGGCGATTTCGAGAGCTTCGATCATGAAGAAGGCGAAGAACAAGGATAGTGATGGTAGTGAGTACAGACGAATATTTTTTGAGCAGGAGGTTTTGAGACGATTTCAACATCCGTTGTTACCGAAACTCCGCGGTGTTTTGTCGACGGAGAATATCGTTGGATACGCAATTGATTACTGCCCTGGGCGTGATCTGAATTATCTTCGGAAGAAGCAGACGGAGAAAATGTTTTCCGATGATTTAATCAGGTAAAATTAACCCTGTGATTATAAAGACGACACGTGTCATAACATTGATGAAGCTTACTGCATTTTGTTGTTGAGATTTAAAATATTTATTATTGTTTTGGAATTGGAGAGGCTGAATCGATTCATTTTACAATTTTAGGTTTTATGCGGCGGAGTTGGTACTTGCATTGGAATATCTTCACGGATTGGGGATTGTTTACAGAGATTTAAAGCCGGAAAACGTAATGATCCAGGAAAACGGACACTTAATGCTTGTTGATTTTGATCTTTCAACTAAACTTTCACCAAAAGCTTTCACCGGATCTCCGCCAACAAAAACCACACCGTCACCTAAATCCGATCCGATAACGAATAAGAAAAAGAAAAGCCGATTTTCAACGTTTTACAAGTGTTGCCACCCTGCCGTATCAGCGGAGGACTCTGTACATCCCGCCGAGTCAATCAACTCAGAACCGATTTCAGAGACTGGCTCACTTTCTAAAACAAACTCATTCGTCGGAACGGAAGAGTACGTCGCGCCAGAGATGATACAAGGCAACGGCCATGACTTCGCCGTAGACTGGTGGTGTTTGGGCGTCGTTTTGCATGAAATGCTATACGGTACGACGCCGTTTCGCGGAATAAATAGGAAGGAGACGTTTTATCGGATTCTATCGAAGACGCCGGAGCTCGTCGGAGAACCGACGCCATTGAGAGACCTGATCCGGAAATTGCTGGAGAAGGATCCGAAACAGAGAATATCGGTTACGGAAATCAAGGGCCACGATTTCTTCAAAGGCGTTGACTGGGAAAAAGTCTTACAGATCTCGAGACCACCGTTTATACCTGGACGGTTCGATGACGAGGGCAGGGACGGAAATAACAAAATCATCGACATAGAGGATTTCGTCCAAGGGGTGTTTAAGGTGGATGATGAGGTCATCGGTGACGTCACAGGACAAAATGCTGCCAAGAATTTTTTGGTTTTCTGAAACACATTTTTTAATTATTTGATTATTTAATTTACGAAATCTCGATTATATTTAATTTTTAATAATAACATATAATTAAATGGGGGTATATAATATGTTGACAAATGGGTGGTTTTTGGAATTATTGTCAGCGTATTTATATACAAGTAATTAATACAGTAAATTGTAGGGGTAGTTTGTACACTGAGGAGTGATATTAATTAATAGATATCGGCATCTTGGTCCCTTACAAAAAGGAGAGGTTTTTATAGATTCCGTTTTACATATTTATTAAATTAATTGTGTTATACCAATGTCTTCTTCTTCTTTTATTAAGCTATGCTTAAAAAAAAAAAAAGATATGTTTTAATGTATTAAAAACCATTCTAAAATTGTATTTATCATAATCACTATTTACAGGTCAGTAAGGATTAAAAATGTTCTTTTTGATAACTTACTAGTTACGAGTTAGTTTTATGTTCCATTTTATGTAATGAAATAAGATAATTAGTATACAAAAATAATACTAAATGTTTATAATACTATACTACTTAACATCTGTTTCTTAAAATGAAAATTAAAAAACACAAATGTTGTCTCACAGAAAACTTAAAAAGTAAATAATTGTCTCTTGATTTCTCTCTATAAAGAGATCATTATGTTGTGAGAGCTTTGCTAATTGCTATAGTAGGTAACTTTAAGTTTATAAATTGCTATTCGTTTTTTAAACTGATTTTGATCTAAACTTTATATAACTATGCTTTAAGAAAAAAACAAATTTGAAACATACAAATCAACTTATCAACATGTAAAAGGCTTGAATTCATTAGTCAACTTGTGAGTATCCCACCACAACCACATGATCATGAACCAAACTAATTTTCCTATAGGTTTACATCTTATGATGATAACAAACATACATCTAATTTGGCTTGAGAAAACACGTAACAAAACGGAAATTGTAACATTTTCATAAAAGGAAGGATGAACCTAAAGGGACAATGGACGACTAAAATTGTTTTATCGTATTAGATTTTTCAGTACATCGTACAGATTAATCTTAAACTTTAGTATTTATACATGGATCATCCAGTAAATTAACAATATGTGTTAGCTTTAGTATTGTTTTTGTAATATTAGATTTTTTCAGAGAAGTAATTTCTACAAATGTAGTCCCAGTCGCTCTTAAGGTTTGGTAGGAAAAAATTGCCAAATACAATATAACATTTTAACATGCACCCACAAAAGTATAATTTAAATTCATGAAAAAGCTTTTAACATATAAACTGAGTCATAAATATTTCCATTAAAAAAATGGCCCCCACACAAACCTCTTTCGCTTTCATGCCAACTCTTCTTGGGTCCATTTTTAATCTGGGGATTCAAGCTTACTTTGCTGTCGCACAAGTATCATGGTGTAACCAATATCTTTTTCTTTTTCTTTCTTTTTTTAATGATTTATTGTATTGTGCACTCCAAATCATAACTATATATATACAATGAAATTCAACGGAGATTCGGTAGGTATATATCGATGGACCGTGAGAATCGATTAAAAAAAATGAACGAGTCAAAGTTTTATTTATATCTAAATTCTATGATCGTAGTTTTTATTGTTAAAATAAGTAATTATAGAAATTTGTAAACAAATGTGACAATGTTATTATCAAATGTATATATAAATGGAAAATCACAACACTAACTACGTCTACATTTAAAGAGGGGTGTAATGAGAAAACACAATCAATCAAAGTCCAACTAAACACACAAAATCATTAAATTCATCTTATGAAAGAAAAGGTGGTCGACTTTCAATACGATTGTTGCTAACACATGGCATGTTTGCATTGAAGGAAATTTTTTTTTTTTTTACACAATTTATTAAAGATTTGGAATATTTTTTTAAAAATATTAATAATAAATAATTAATATTTTACTTGGGAGAATCATGTATTACGTAGGTTGGTTTAAAAAATACATAATTTTTATTTTTAATAAATAATTAGCACATATAAATATAATTAAAATAAAAAAATTTAAAAGGTAGTTAAATTAAAGATAACAAATACTTAATTGTCTGTGATATTTTTAATATCAGTCTTTAACTTTCTTAAAAATCTAGAATTATAATTATGTTTAGGTAAACTATTTTGAATATTAAAATATTTTTTTTAAAATTAAAATTATGATTGATGAGTGACAACATTAGATATTTATATTTGCCAAAATAAGGGTTTATTATGAAAAAAACCAACATGTTTTCATGCTTTTTGCGTTTTCGTCCCTCCATGTTATTATTTTCCATAAAAGTCCTCAAGTTATTATTTTCTTTTTGGTTTAGTGAAATTTGGACATTAGAACCCGGTTTTTCAGTTTTTTAATACCCGGTTCACAAATTATAACAGGGGTCTAATGTCCAAATTTCACTAAACCAAAAAGAAAATAATAAATTAAGATTTTTTATGAAAAAAAAAAATAACATGGAGGGACGAAAAAGTAAAAAACGTGAAAACATGTTGGTTGTTTAATAATAAACCCTCAAAATAATTACTCATTTATTATATAGAAGTTTAAAAGTTCATACTTGATGACAAAAAATTTCACTTTTACTTTTTAAAATATAAGTATTTAGATTATGTAAATAAAGGAAACTTTATTTGCTTAAAGATGTGTGACTATATTAAAAAAATTATAATACAAATTCAAAATCATAAGAACTAAAAATGTTAAATATGAAAAATAATAATTATATTTTGCTAGAAATAGAATCGATATAAAAATGTTTAATTTTAATATAAAACAATTTTCATCATCAAAACTGGAATAAGGGTTAATTACGTCAAAAGGTAAGATATTGTCCTTGTTCTTTTCAATTTGGGTAACATACTGAAAAATTTTATATTTAAGGTAAAATACTTTCCAAATCAAGTCAATCAAGTTAACCGTATCGGATTGAAAGGTAAAAATTAATAATATGACATTTTCTGTATCCAATAATAAGTTTTTTTTTTTATTTCTAATATTGCATAATTATTTTTAAATTTGCTCAAAATAACAAGGTATTATCAAAAGTACTTTTAAATGCTGACCGGACAAATAAACTGTCACGTCAATAATTTTTATCTTTCAATTCGATATGGTACCTTGATTGACTTGATCTGGAAAGTATGTTACCTTAATTCAAACAAAATTAGTATGTTATCCAAATTGAAAAAATTGTGACAATTGTTAACTTTGACGCAATTAATCCTAAAGTAAACTCAATGAGGTGTTTTTCTAGTGGGTTTTTGAAAATATAAAATGAGTTTGGGTAAAGAAGATATAGATTAGTTAAATGGATGATACCAAATATATGAAAATCATTACTAAATTGTTAAAGAGGGTGTTTGGATTTGCGTTTGAAAAAGTGCTGTAGCGTTTTGGAAACTAATAATCAGATAATTGCTGTAACAAAAAGTGCTGCAGGAAATGCAGTGTTTGGTTTAGCTTCTGCTGTTTGATATCATAATTATCGAATAATCAGTTATTAAAGTGTTTGGATTGCGTTTTTACTTGTAAAATGACCAAATAATCACTTATTAAGCAAATAAGCTACAATTTTTAACTTATGAAAAAGTGTGGTAGGACAAACGCTAAACGCAAATAATCACTTATTAATGTATGCAATCCAAACACTTTAAATCAATTATCTGCGTTATTGTAACGTGATAAGCTAATAATCATGTTTATAACGCAAAACCAAACACCTTCAAACTCATCCACACTGAGGTGCACACTGAGGTGTAGTTTGGTTTTTGGCATTTCAAAATATTTGAGAAACTTACATTATAAAATCAATTACATGTACTCATGTAGGGGTGTATAACCCACCCAAACCAATTCTTAAACGGTTTATTTGGGTTGGGTTATTCGGTTTTCGGTTTTGTTAATCGGGTTAATGGTGTCCGAATAATCATTTCGGTTGGGAATCGGGTAGGATTCATGTTTATTCGGATACCCGAATAACCCGTTTAATTTTAAAATTTCCAATTTTAATTAGAATTTGAATAGCTTATAGATAAAAATGTAAAGATTTAAATACCCAATTTTAATAGCCAAACCATTTAACTCCTATACCCAAATTACTCAACACATTTAACCCGATTAAACTAATTTGTAAAACATTTTTTTTATATCAAAACCGAATAACCCGTTCAACCCAAACCGATTAACTCGATACATATTTAACCCAAAACTGATTAACATGTTCCCTTATTTGGTTTGGGTTCGGCCAAAAAACCTGCGCTCTCAAACCGAATAACCCGATACTCATTTAACCCGTCAAAATAACATCCCTAATTACATGACATGATTTGAAGAGAGAAACTTACTTTTTAGAATCCCACCAAATTAGAGAAATGAACCCAAACCCAAATCCAAATCCAAATCCGCTTCCTTATTACTTCATTTTCCTCTCTTTATGTGATGACGTTCTATTACTCTTTTTCTATCCTTTACTGAACAGCAGACGCTTCAATATCTTCTCTATGGCATCTTCACCACTCTCCCTTACCTCCCCTTTTGAAGAGAGGTTTATAGCAATCACCAAGATGCCAAATCATCGTGTGACCGTAGATATTTATTACAAGTTAATAGAATTGAAAATCATGCTCATGTTTGGCTCATGTTTGATGTGTAGTTCACGCTTAAATTTTCATAAAATCTCAATTTGATACTCAAAAACCTCATATTAATTGAAATTTTTTATCTAAGTGTGTGTACACTGTACACACACACATGATACATATATGGCTCGATATTCGAATAACATAAAACAAACTTGACTCCGTCTCTGTATATGTAAACTTGTTCTAGCCGAATTCAAGTTGCTCAATAAAAGTTCTACCTTGGATAACATAACAGAAACTATGCTAGATGCAACCATTATTTTATTAAAAAAAACATGATACTTGATCCCTATTTCAGTGTTCTTTAAAAAGTGGTGCATCATATATACGGTCAATACATGTAAACAATATTTTTAGACCACCTCATATTAGTGTCACCACGTGTTTTAGAAATTACAAAAGATATATATGGTTACTGAGCTGAGTAATAATTCACAGAAATTAGTGTCAGTTGAAAAATATTGCCAAGACAAGCTCAAACGTGCTTTGTTACTCCCAGGAATGTTAATTTAGCTTCAAATAGCAGGCTTCGGATACAAGTTTTGCATAACCAGAGCCAAGTGTAATTCAAAGTTGCGCTTTAAAGCCAATAAAATGTTGTGTCCGCAAAATTCATCAGCGAGTAAGCCATAAACACATCCAAGAACCAATCACAAACATCCCCAAGAGCAAGAATAATACTACCAGAGTTTAGTGTCATTTGAGAAACTAGATGAGTAAGAAAGAAGTTCTCAGAGTTTAGGGACAATGAGAATAGGTTTTCAAATTAACAAAGCATCATCAATAAAACAGAGAATGCCTATTGCCATTCCTCATCATTTCAATTCTCATTCATCAATTTTAACCAAACCCCCCATTGATTCTCTAGTAACCTATGACATAAAACGAAACATAGAATAAAGACAATACGATGTTACGAACCAATGACCCAATGGCCTTTTTCTGGTAAGACTAGTCTTCAAATGAGAAAGAGGAATTCACATAAATGATGACACCATTATTCAAACACTAGACAATTAGCCAAGTAAACTTATAAAAACCTTTAAGCAATCCAAATGCAATGCACTCTAGTCTACCAGATTTGGTTTAACCATCATATCAAGCCAAACAAAGAAAGAAACAAAAAGGATTGTATAAGTATCATGAAATTGTTCAACCTTCAAAAAAGAGAGCAAGCAGTGTCCAAATAATATCATGAAGAATAGCAAATCTGCTAACAACCTCATCTTACAATTACTTCATTCAAAAATCCCATTTTCATTGACGACAAAATTCCTTAAAAAAGTATTTGTGACAAAAGTCACAAAACTACATGAGTACAAAATCAAGATTTGAGGTGAAAACAATATAAAGTCTAGAACATTGAAACTAACAGGACTGGAAAGCAAACCCATGAAGCATAAATCTAAGCTTACTCGTCCTCCTGGCTGCGCAACCTGGCTAATTTGTTGGTAACAACAACATCCAACTGTGCTGCACGCTCAACTATCTCCTTCCTTTTGCGGGTAGATACATTGTGTGCTATCTCAGCACAGTATGTCCTGAAAACATATCGAGTGCACAAAACAGATTATTGAAGAGCATGTGGAACTAAGCATATAAACGTTTATGATTATGTAAAAAGCAAAAAAGTGCCTGTTGTGCATCATGAGAACTTCCAACTCCTTGGCATTGTGAACCACAAACTTCTTGAAACCATTTGGCAGATAGTGACGAGTCTTCTTGTCTGAGCCGTATCCAATGTTGGGCATCAGAGTTACACCTTTAAACTTTCTCCTCACACGAGAGTCGATACCCTTGGGCCTGCGCCAGTTTTCCTGCAACATAAAAAAAGAAACATGGATAACCAAAATAAGAAGCATATAAAACACATTAAGTAATAAAACAAAAGCATATCATATGATGCAAGATTAAACTTTCAAACAACCTCAATGTTTATAGCACTTATATTTTCAAGAAGAATGTACCTTGACACAGATCTTCCAGTCACTCTGTGGCCTCTTGAACTTCTTTACACGCTTCTTGACTATCTTCTTATCAAGCTTTGGGACTGCCATTGCTTACCTAACAACACCAATAAACAGAATAAACATCACTTACCTTAAGAAATGTAATTAAACAAGAAACATCAGTTGCACAGGTCAATGGTCGCAAGTAAACATAATTTTTTTTACATGTGCAAACATTTGAGCCATGAAATTAGAAGATTTTAGGCATTTTCAAGAAACTTGTACAATATTGAACAACTCAATCATCATATTGACAAAACATCTCTTTTATTATTAAACAACAAACAGAAACCATCTAACAGAATTAAGATGATAAACAACATTATACAGAATCAAGCCAAGTTTAGAACAAAGATTAAGGCCCCAAATATTAATATCCTCTATGTTCGACTAATTCACAAGTTATAATCCGTGATTTCCATCCAGAATAAAATAAAGACGAAATTATTTCATCAAAGTATTGTTATCCAAGAAAGACAAACACAACCAATACCAATTTAGATAATCACATGAAACTGAAGAAAGAAAAAAACGGGTTTAATGATTAAGCTGCGAGCACAATTCAATAAATCAATCAACGAGTTTAGCGATTAAGCTCAAAATTATACCCTGATTCAAAAGGAACGACCGTATTATATAAACACAAATATATCGAAAGGAGAAGGAAACCTGCAAATTGAGACGATACGAGGCGGCGATAGAAATGTGGCTGAACTGAAGAGCCGCGAGACGACAACGAGCCTCTCTAGGGTTTAGATATATGATATGATTCCACCTGAAAGGAGGGTTTGCATTTCGCGGTGCCTATGGTCGGGCCGGTATCATTGCCCAGCCCAGCCCAGATGTAAAATTTCAGTGCATTGTAATCTAGCCCAATTTAAATAGTTTAATATAATATAGTGGTACCAAATAAAAATTATGTGTTTATAAAGTATTATCAATGAATACAAATATATTAAAATTTAAAAAGATAAAAAAAGATAAAAATGACAAAACATATTTCATAACACATTGGTCATTGTATAATAAATACATATTACCATCTTTCTTAAACTATATCAATTAAAATTACATAAACTCAAAAAAAATTTAAAATTATAAAAAAACTACTTTCATGTATATTTTTATAGTTACAACAATAATAGTTATAACAAATAACAATGTTACTATTATTTTTTAAATAATATTTACATGTTTTATTTTTAAGTTTATATACATTTTATATAAATAACTTTTATTAAACGTATTACGTAACGTGAGTTAATAAACTAATGATATAATAAATTTTTTTAATCACATAACAAGTTCTTTATTTATAAGATTTTTAAGACCAGCTAAGTTGATCTAACTAAAAGTACAGAAGACTTAACATAGTGGTATTTTTTATTCAAAGGGATGTTTGATATAATGGAATGAAATCATTTGTGTTTATAACATTTTTTTAATCAATGATAATTACATACAAATAAAGATTGTCATAAAAAAATAAATAAAAACTATTTAAATTTTCAATGATTTTAAGTATTTTCATTTTTTTATGATAAAAAAGCTATATTAAATTATATAGTTTGTACCTATTTATTAGGAATCAAAACTTCTTATCATAAAAAAAAAAAAAGTTTGTAAAATCTCATTTTATTTTAATTGCATTTATTCCATTGCATAGAACATATGCTATATGATCTTTATTTTTCAAAGGAGTATCAATCTGACGAGTGACAAGCACTAGTTTTTAAAAGTGTAGCCCAAACACTTTTTAATTGGCCGTATCTGCTAATAACAAGCCTTTTAACTGCTGGATATACATCCAGCCCAAATGCTTTGATGTCGTCATGCTGCCATCATATCCACCACATAGTTTATTTTAGAGGGTGTTTAGATTTGCGTTTGAAAAAGTGCTGTAGCGTTTTGAAAACTAATAATCAGATAATAGCTGTAACAAAAAGTGCTGCAGGAAATGTAATGTTTGGTTTAACTTCTGCTGTTTGCTATCATAATTATCAAATAATCAGTTTTTAAAGTGTTTGGATTTGCGTTTTTACTTGTAAAATGACCAAATAATCACTTACGAAGCAAATAAGCTACAATTTTTAACTTATGAAAAAGTGTGGTAAGATTAACGCTAAACGCAAATAATCACTTATTAACGTATGCAATCCAAACACTTTAAACTAATTATTTGCGTTATTGTAACGTAATAAGCTGATAATTTGATTCATAACGCAAAACCAAACACCCTCTTAATATATGATCAACGGTTGCATTTAAACGTACCTTCATAAATCAGTATCAACCATCAAGTCTCACAAGGCAAGTATTTATGAATAAGAGGGTGTTTGGTTTTGCGTTATAAAGGTGATTATTAGCATATTACGTTATAATAACGCAAATAATTGGTTTAAAGTGTTTGGATTGTATACGTTAATAAGTGATTATTTGCGTTTAGCGTTTGTCCTACCACACTTTTTCATAAGTTAAAAATTGTAGCTTATTTGCTTAATAAGTGATTATTTGGTCATATTACAAGTAAAAACGCAAATCCAAACATTTTAAAAACTGATTATTTGATAATTATGATATCAAACAGCAGAAGCTAAACCAAACACTACATTTCCTGCAACACTTTTTGTTACAGCAATTATCTGATTATTAGTTTCCAAAACGCTACAGCACTTTTTCAAACGCAAATCCAAACACCCTCTAAAACGACCTGATTGCGATGGCTATGATGAAAAAACATACCAATGGGGTTTAGCCCATTTGATAAAAGGTGTGTTATGTAAAGGAGAGATCACGGGTTTGACTCCCGTTGGAGGCAAATTGAAAATTTGGATGGAGAAAGTAAGTATTGGGATAAAGGAGTAAGAGTAGTATAGTTTGCCGTTACAAAAAATACAATCAAAATTATAATTGTTAATAGCTAAATTAAAATCTATACTTATAAATTATTCAATCCTTAAAGTTTGAACCCATAAATACATAAAAATGTATATTTAAACAAGATCTTAACCAAAACCGGTTTTGAAGTTACCGACTTTGCAATTTCGACTAATAGCTCAAATAGGCTGGAGTGTCATAATGTCTCGTAGTAAAAAACTAAGTTGTAACGTAATTATTTTTCAAAATGATGTCTTAAATAAATTCATGCAAAACCCTGGAGTGTCAATTCATGCAATTTAACTTTAGCATCTTTTTACCCATTTGTGTAACAATATATTTTTTGGCCAATTAATGCAATTAAGTTAGGGATAATTGCGTAAAAAACATTGAACTTGTTAGGTTTTTGTGATTAAAATCCCAAACCATTTTTCGTTGCATGGAAAACCCTGAACTAACTAAAAAATCAGTAAATCAAAATTTTATCGATGGGTAATCGGTTGAAACCAGTTATTAATCCTACGTGAACCGATAAATAACCTACGTGGAATAAATTTTAATTGTTGAAACCAGTTGGCAAGCATTACACATCATTTAAACACTAGTTAATGAGGTAATCCCATTTAAAAAATATCAACGGGTTTAAATGATGTGTAATGCTTGGCAACCGGTTTCAACAATTGAAATTTATTCCACGTAGGTTATTTACCGGTCCACGTAGAATTAATAACCGGTTTCAACGCGTTACTCATTGATAAAACATTGATTTACTGAATTTTAGTTAGTTTGAGGTTTTTATGCAACGAAAAATGGTTTAGAGTTTTAATCACAAAATATTGACAAGTTGATGATTTTTTGCGTAATTACCCCTTTAAGTTAACCTCTTTTTTAGTAAAAATCATATGATTTCTTTTTTATGGACTGTTGAAATGCTATTTGCATGTAAAAACAAGAAAAGACATGACTGAATTCCAATTTAGCCAACAACAATCAATTACTCATTTATAAAGTTTGATATAATTTATAAATTTAATTTTATTCATAATTATTGTAATAAATAATCATCTTTTAAAGATAATCATTTATGAAGTGTTGAAACAACAAATATGTGTTGTTACTCGTTAGATCAACTAAAATGCCACATTTCTTTAACCCAAAATCAATTTGATCACCTATCATTAATTTGTAGTTAATCATCATATATACATTTATATATTTCAATTAAGTTTAATAAAAGAATATTATGACAATACGAAAAAGAGAAAATGGAAATTGTTGACGTGCAAGTACCACCAACCTTATTTTTGACGGTTGCTTGTCTTGTCAACTTCTAAAAATCATTATAAGTCAAAAAATAATAATAATAATTTCCACTATTTTTATCTTTTTCACGCGATCATGTTTCATTCTTTACTATTAAGGAACAACGTATTATATTTTTCTCATTTCAGTTTGTTTAAAAGAAGACCAAACTATACCATAAATATTTTATCATATATGTGTGCGTGCACGTATAAGGCTCATACTTTTCAAAACATACAAAACCATAATCACATTTGTAAAAATGTACAATATGTGTTAGAAGAAATAAGTAATTTGTTTTAATTCTTAGTCAACAAATTCTGGTTTAATTTTTTTCTGATCATACAACAAAAGAAGTGAACAAGCCTCTTTAAAGAATGACATGTTGTATTTTTAAATATTTTTTAATGCATTATTATTGTATCTTGTATTGGGCATGAAAGTGTACAAGCTTCGTTTTTTAAAACAAAGTTTGAATGTGTTGTTTTTATGAAGCCTGCCTCCATATATCATTGGTTTATTTAAATAATAATGTGTTTGTGTTGAACAGAACATAAATATATTCCTTTTTATGACTGGAATAAAGAAATTAATATATTTATATGAACTTTAATGTGGACATAACAAATAAATAAAGTTATAGACTTTGGGGTCCACTTTGGTAAATTGAACATGTTGTGCTTTTTCTTGTAAAACAAACATGTCTCCTACAAGACTAGTATTTGAAAGGTATCATTGTCTTCAAAGAAAAGATGAAAAGTTAAAAATAATTAGTTGGTGATAGATTAAAATTAATAAAACTATCAAGTGTGTGTTTAAATTAATATCTTCTTAATAATATATATTGTCCTTTTTTCTTTTGACTAAATATTTAGCATTGTATTCCAACATGATTGAAAGCTATTTGAATATTTTAAAGTAACAACAAAAGAAAAGTGAAGAATAATGAATGATTAGACAAAATTCTAGCATGGCTCAATGAGATTGGACCCAATAAAGACGTTTAAAGTGAAAGTCACTTTCATAATGTATCTAATAATACATTTAATCCTTTCAAAACTACCACTCACCAAAAACGCCCCACATCACATCAATCAAAGTGTTTGTTATGACACATGTTTCATTGATGTTAAGAAACACTATAATAGAGAAGCTAGTAAAAGGAGAATTGGGACCAAGCATGCACCTTCAATTTTTCTTGAAACTTTCATTGCTATTGCCAAGTAAATCAAGTGTGCATCAAAAGTAATTGACACATCAAGTTTCAAATATTAACCTCTTTTAGTTTCATGTACAATAATGTGCCACATCCAGAGGTTTTCGAGATTGCCTGTATGTTTCCAAAAACCCTTCAGTACTCACAAGCATATAAGCAGAACACCTCGGTTACAAACGCTTCCAATATAAAAAAAAACTTACGCGGGTCTCCAAAACGCAATTGCTTATTCCAAACACATCTAAATCTAAATAAGATATTATATCATAATGAAGTTTGTCTATAAGAACTGTGTGAATGACGAAAAACAAAGGAGTGTGCATCAAAACTAATGACACATATAAGTTGCAATCATAGACCCATTCCTATTTCTATCTATCATACTGAAAGTTGCATGATGACGACGTATGTGCCAAACAACTATGTGAATGATGTAAATCAATGGCATGTGCATCAAAACTCACTCTATCATGATATCGTATGGGCCAAAGAACGGCGTGAATGACGTATTCATAAAGCATGTGTATCATAAGCAAGTTGTGATCCTCAAATCTCTCTTTGTATACTGCATACTACATAATAATAATAATAATCATACAAACATAATTGTAAACTAAATTAATATAAAAGGTGGCCTCTTGCACAATAATCTAAGTAACAAGATCAAGAGAAACCAGCCACATAAAACATACATGAAGACCCTTAATAGAAAAGCTCAAACTATGGTGCCAATGGTTGTTGCTTGTTATCATAGGGTTTAGTGGACTTGTTAGACTTCCTCTTCAAGATCGCAATCCAAGTAATAACTTCTAACACCAAAGCTATACCACCCAATGTAGATATCACAATTATGTAGGCTGATCTCCATTTGCTTTCTGGTGATAATATATCGAGACCCTTGAACACATTAAGAATGCCAAGAACAAGAATGGCATACCCGATTCCATGATGGTAGATGTTCCAATAGAATCTAAACTTATGGTCCTTGTTCGGCCTCAAGAACAATGCGAAAATCTATTAAAAGAACATCGGCAAAATGAGATTAACAGAGTCGCTATATAAATTTTTAGAGGCAAACAATCAGTATTTGTGTTGTAAAACACACTGTTTTTGTATAGAACCCGAGTGAATATTGACTATTTGCTTTTGCTCAAATTAATAAAGAACAAGCATCATTAAAAGCATAAGTATCTCTTATGATGTCGAACTGAATTTGTCTTTGAAATGATTGATTCTCTTTTATTCCAAATTCAAACCATCGGATTTCAGATTTGATATTTTTTTTTTTGCATAATGTGCAGTCCTTCCATTTACATGAATGATAGGCATACAGATTGACTTTTTGGCATCAAATAAATTTTACTTGCTCAATATCTTATATAAACTCCAAAGCAATTGAAAACAACTCCAAGCAAAAAATAAATGATGATGAATTTAAAGGTCAAGGAGCTTGACACTAGTAGTCAAGAATACGATTAGAAGTCAGTTAGCACATTTATGATGTCAAATTACCCAAATTTTCAAAAGCATTGAAAACAACTAGGTAAGTAGGTAACTATACGTATACAACAAGCTATGATGAAATATGAACTTGAAAATTGACAAGTTTGACTTTGAATGTCAAATTACCTGGACTGTTGCAAGAGAAAAGAGTGCAATCCCGATGCTGCGGTGAGTACGGTATGTAACACCCTTTGACTCACTTCCGAGTTTGAGTCCTGTTCCCCAGCCAGCAACCCCAATTGCATAGCCAGAAACTTGGCAGAAGGCATGAAGGTAAAACCATGTTGGATCTGCGGACGGGAAACATCGAAGGTATCTGGCTATGATTACACCGAGTGGAAACAGAATTCCCCAGCTCACTGCATTCAGTATCCCATGATTCTAAAACAAAAACAGATCAAAATTCAATTTTAACTTAGCTTTGTTGTTGGATCAATAACGTGTGTGTAGGTAGATTTAAGATCAAATGAGAAGCTATATATATATATTGAGAAGTGTGAGAAGCACTGTAATTCATGTTTTCACACATTGATTCATCATTTTTTGAATATATAAATAATGAATCATAAATTTTTGATTAAACGAATCAACCATTCATTATTTTTTTCCATTGATTCATTAGTTTTTAAATTTAAAAATAATGAATCACAAATTCAAAATAATTGAATCAATGTACAAAATTAGTGAATCAATATTATAAAATTAGTGAATCATAGTGCTTCCCACACTTCTCAAGATACACACACACACACATATATATATATATATATAGATTGAGGTTCAATTGAGAACTTTTATGCATCGGGGCACCCCGAGGCACTTTTGTGCATCGGATAATCCACCAAGGGGGCACAAAGGGCATTTAGGGAAAACTAAAGACATGATAATTAATTTATTTCTAAAAATCATTAAATGATAATTAGGAGTTACATTTTGAATTAAAATCTCATATTAACTACATTCCTCATTTTCCTCCTCATTTCTCTCTCTCTCTCTCTCTCTAATCGTGTTCTTCATGATTTTTCTTAGTGATAATATCGAAGACGAAGATTAACGATGAACAATGATGATGATGAACATGAACAAGAGAGGTAACCGATGAAAATTATGAAAAACATGATGCATAGATGGATGTTGAACAATGAATGATGATAATGCATAGATGGATGATGAACAATGACAATGCATGGATGGATGATGAACGATGAACAACGGAAAATGATGATGAACAATGACGATGCATAGATAAATGATGAACAAGTTGAACATGATGCATAGCTGAATGAAGAATATGAACGACAAACACGATGCATAAAAGAATGATGAACAAGTTGAACACGATGCATAAATGGATTTGTATATTTTTTTTGTTAAATGCGTTTTTTTAACACAATGCATAGATAAACACGATTAACGATGAAATGCATCGATCTCCATCATCTTTTTTGAATTTGTGTACTTTTTTTAAATTTGGAAATGTATCAATTGAATTTATTTAGCATTTATTATTTAATTATTTGTTGAAATATTAAATTTAATGAGGTATGCACATTCCCCAAAATGCCCTTCTTCCTTTGTTTCTATAATGCACAAGATGCATAAAATTGTCTAACTATTTACCATTTTGCCATTAATCTAATCCATACAATTTTTTGATCTAATGGATGATATAGGTACTTTTGTACCTCGATGCATAAAAGTGCTCAATTGAACCTCCCTATATATATATATATATATATATATATATATATATATATATATATTCAAGAATGAATACCAATAAGTGAACTCTTTGCAAGATCAAAATCAAATCTTGATTGGAGTTTGCAAGATAGTAATTCTCTCTAAACAACCCGTAAGTTTGTAACATTAGCAATATTATTATGTTTTTTACATTTTAAAATTTGAACCAGTTACCATTTTATCTCTAAACAACCCATGTGTTTGTAAATTTAGAAAGAGAGAGAGAGAGAGAGAGAGAGAGAGAGAGAGAAAAGAACACTCAACCACCCAAAAAAACAGTTAAACATTTCAGAACTGAAAACATAATTCAGTAGCTATGAAACTTAGATAAAATGGAGAAAAGAGCGTCAAGAAGAACAATTAAGTTGACATATGAACCAAACAACAAGACCGATAAGAGTTTGGTATACGAGATCAATGTTATTTTGTGAAGTTCCAACTTTACCAAATAAATAAATAAATTTCAAATAACTACAAAAAAATTAAATGAACGTTGATCGAAAGAAAAATAATTAAATTCATAGCAGTAGAACGAAGAATTGTATAGCAAATTCATAAAATCAGAAGAAAAAAAAAATTACACTTACATTTCTCTTCTTAGTTTTGGAATCAGCTCCAATTCCACCGCCGCTACTCTGTCCACTTAACAAATCCAATCGTCCTTTTGCCCCCAAATTCGCAGGCTGAAAAGCATGTTTCGCAGGAAACCCATCCGGCGAGACCGATGGTCCTACCTGCCAAACCTGATTCACAGTCGTCGCTCCCTTCTCCGGCAACTCAACCGTCGCAAATATCTTCATAATTCCATCGGAATATTCCGCTCTCTTATCCTTGACATCAAACGCCAATTTTCCTTCCACAATGGAACTATAGGAACTTATGTTATACGTCTTCACCACCATGGATCCATTGGATGCTTTAAAAGCGAGCAACGCCTGAGCTCCAGTCATCCCTTCGGCGGAAGGGTTTATGGCCCATGCGATCCATCCGTCGGTGGTAGATGGAGGGGCGAGGAAGGCGATTGATAGAGTGTTTTTTGAAGCGTCGAGGGACCAGTGAAGGTAGGAATTGAGGTGAGGCAAGTCGTTGCAACGGTTGTATAGTTTGTTGTTGGTGAATTTCTGTGTGGTGCAGGTGAGTTGAGCGTCACAAAGGTGTGTTGTTAAGAGTGTGATGAAGAAGAAGAAGAAAGGCGCCATTGATGAAGCGGTGCGAGTGTTTGAAGTGATATATAAATTAATAAATAGATGTGTTTGTGTGTGTTTACGTCACGTGCAGGGGTTCGATGAAAAAACCAAAGCTTATCGGCAACTTCGAAAAACCTCCCGTAAAGCCCTTTAATGCATCACGATTTTTATCAATGGTAATTTAGAGAAATTAAATTATTTTATTCTAACACTAAACCTCTTTTAAATAAGAAAATTACATAATTAACAAACCTACCAAACTTATAATCAATCAACTTAATTTTGAACCAAAACATTTTAGAAAATTGAACCCTCCATCATGTCCATCCTTTCCACCACCGACAACACCGGCTGCGCCGCCGACTTCTCCGCCACCACTAGGGATGGCAAATAAAACCGAATCCGACGGGAAAAACCGAAAACCGAGCTAAACGGGGCGGGTTTCCCCGAACCCGATTAAGTTAAACGGGTGATGGGGTGGTTATGGTATTAATAATACCCGCCCCGTATACCCGTTTAAATCCGTGATTATTTTTAATAACATGCTATTTATATTGTATATATTATATATAAAAGACAAATATTTTTATCTATTTTTATATATTATACATAAAAATTATTATGTATAATTTAAAAAACTTATTTATTTACATATAATTTATTGAAATAATGTTTTTTTCATTATCATTTGATAGGAATACAAATTTAATTTAATATTAGTATTGTAATTTTAACATACATAAACATTTTAAGCTTAAATTATGAACCATGTGATTAAATTTCATATCAATTATTTATAAATGGGTTACCCGATTCCCCGCGGGTTTCCCCGCGAACCCGGTGGGGATCCCCGTTTAATACCCGCGATTTTTTTAAACGGGGACAGTATTTCCATTCCCCGCCCGAACCCGCCCCGTTGCCATCTCTAGCCACCACCACCAGAAGTGCTAGTACCACCGTCGTTTTCGTGATAAATGTTTGTGGGTATTAATCGGTTTTGAAGGTTTAAAGTTATTAAAGGTTGTGTTGCATCGTCATTTTGTACCGTCTGCACAGTCATTTTGTGATGAATGTTTGTGTGTATTAATCTGTTTTGAGTATTAAAGGTCATGATGCATCATAATTTTGTGAGTATCAATCGCTTTTGAAATTTTGAAGTTATTGAATGTCGTGATGCATCGTCGTTTTGTGAGTATTAATCGGTTCGAATAATACATGAACGCGAAAGATGTTTAGTCTCGTTTGAAGGATGGATGAATAGAAATGACACGAATATGAATATGAACGATAATGAAGACGACAATGCATCAACATTATCTAAATTTTAGAAAATTTAAATTTGAATATATTATCGTTTTGTAATTTTTAATTTTGGATATGCATGGTTTTTTAATTTTGAATTATGTATTAATTATGAAATTTTAAATTTTGTATATAAAATTGATAAAAGTATAAATTTTGAAAAAAAAACCCTGAAATACCTCTATTCATTGTTTTTAAGTGGATCGTAATACATTAATCTAATATCACATATGCAGATAATCTAAGGGCAACGATTGGTTTTTCAAAGTTTTTTATGCATGTTGATTTTCCATTGAACCCAACCAATTATATATATGTACAATAACACGACGTATCATGTTGCGAACGGTCATTTATATATATATATATATATATATATATATATATATATATATATATATATATATATATATATATATATATATATATATATATTCATACACATGTATAAAAACAACATTATAAATTTTTTTAATGAAAATAACCAACTTCAAAATTCTAAAAATTGTAAATAGTTAAAAAAATCATGTGACTTGTTTGCATAACCATTCACATAAATGTCTATGAACATTCTTATAATTTTTAAGGACACATAAATTGTATATGTACGTGAAATTCATATATTGTGTGTATATCGTTAATTTAAACATGGTTATAGAAAAATAATTTAAAGTTTTTTTTATTGATGGCACTTACAGATGCACTTCATTTCGAAAAAGACTTTTTTATATATATATATATATATATATATATATATATATATATATATATATATATATATATATATATATAGATTCAATTGAGTACCGCATATTATGCATCGCACCAGAAGGTACCACTCGTAAACATACATTTTTGAATTTTTATTTATAAACCTATTTTACTTAACATTTTAAAAATAATATATAAAATTCACGCACATTCACCTATTCAAAGTGTCCGAAATCATGCATCATATATATGTACGTTCGTGTACGTTCATTTTATAAGGAGTTAGAAGATGTGAATATATATAAAATTTACATATTATCTTTATAATGTTAATTAAAACGTGTTTATGAAAAAAATTTAAAAGACTTTATAGTGGTACCTTGTAGTACCCTGGATAATAAGTGGTACTTCATCGAACAATACGCTATATGTACGTATGTATGTGTCATGGGTGATGGTGATGGACTGAGGGGCCCAGAAAGCATTCAGTTGAATAGTTTTAAGTTTTTAAACACTTAACGGAGAGGTCTTAATGGATCCATAACCAAATTGAGCTCACATTATTAACCGAACATATTGGTGGTAGTCAATTATTATTCATATCTAGACATATCAACAAAAGTGAACGATTTACGTCAGATGGTGTTATTTGCTTAAACAGTTAAACTTAAATATTTAATTTTTTTCTTTAAATATATCCATTAATTTTCTAAATAATGACAAATAAAATTTAGGTGATGCTCTTTTTCTTTCCCAATCAGCACTTAATTGACACATTTCATTTATTTGGTAATCAGTTTTGGCTAATAAACACATTCTTCTTACATAAGTTATAAGTGGTAAATTTTCAATATCATCGTTTATCTGATCCACATATTTTACCAATTTATTGTCATTTATTTTAAATCTAAAAACAACTCTCCTCTCCCTCTCTAAATAGCGTCGGTTTGCGGTTTCTTTAGTTTCTACGAATTGGTTTCTTTGCATTTCAAATTCTGAAAACGATTTCAAAACCGAAGAATTCGAATCGGAAAATTTTAAACCGATCCAATTTAGAAACTCAAATTCGGTTTAACCCAAACCGGACCAAAAAATTCAAAAAAATGGTTTTTTATAAAACATGTTTTAAGTGATGTGTTTTAAATTTTTTATTTATCAATGAGTAGTCGGGTTTTGGTTTTCAACTTTTCATTTTCTATACCTTAGTTTGAAATTTTCTTTTTGATTTCTGATTTTACTCTATCCTTAATCACTGGTGAGCATTAGAGATTCATTAGAATTGTGTTCACCGAAACCCAGAAATCAGAGTTTGAATTGGAAGTAGAAACATATAGAACCATATACATAAACTCACTTACCCAGCAAGCATTAACCAAAATCTTATACTAATTCATTTACCCATGGTTAGCTGTTAGCAAAATCGAGAAAACAGAGGCCTAAAAATTTAAAAGAAAGATCATAAGAAAAACTCAAGGAGAAGTTCTTACGTTGAAAGCTGCTCACATTGAGATAGAGAGAGAGAGAGAGAGAGAGAGAGAGAGAGAGAGAGAGAGAGAGAGTACCGACGACGACGTGATGCACTGGAAAAACAAGCAAGTCCTACAACGACCGATAACCACTGGCTATCGGAGAAGATGAGACGGTAAAGAGCGGCTAGTCCGGTCATCAAAGAAGATGAGACGGTATAGAGCAGCTAGGGTTACAACTTACAAAGGGTTAAATGTGACTCTGAGAGTCTGTGATAAGTTTGGAAAGTATAAGTAAAGGTAAAAGGCTAAACCCCTAAAAATTTAAAATCATATTTAAATTTGGAATTGATTCGATTATCGATTTAAAAACAATAATTCGAAAACGAAAATAAAATTTGAGTTCAAACCAAACCGATTCAAAAACCAAAAACTGAGTTCGAAATTTATAAATCAAGTTCGAATTCGGTTCTTTTAATTAAGCTCGAATACTGAACACCCTTATTGTTTATATGTTAAAATCATAATTTTTATTAATTTTTTCTTAAATACATGTTTATATTTTACCAACTTGATTATTCAAATCTAATTTTATTTATATGATAATGAAAGTTGAAATTCATGTTTATATGTTAAAGATTCATAATGTTTTAGATATTTTAATGTTTATATGTTAAAGAGAGTTAAAATAAATGTTTATATGTTAAATATTCTTGATTTTTCACAATTTTATCTTACTTATATGTTTAAAAAAGTTGAAGTACATGTTTATATTTCTTTACAAACTTGATTATTCAAATATATTTTTGTTTATATGATAAAGAAAATTTATATGTGTACTAGTTTATATGGTTATAAATATAATTTATTTATATTTGTTTTGAACTAACCATAAGGTTTTTGAAATAACATGGATTGGTATTTTATAAAGGAAAAAATTGAATACAAATTCAACATAAATAAAACAGACTTATTGATTCAATATTCAGTAATTATCGTCATCACTTATCAATCAGCATTGTAATCAGTATTCAGTTACTTATCACTTATGTAAAACGATTTACTACTTAACTTTTATAATTTTTATTAAAATCTTACTAACTAATATAAAATTTTAAAAAAGTATCACATCAAATTTAAATGTTATCCTAAATTAAAATTAAATCGTGACTTTCAATTTCAAAATTTAATCACAATTATATATTAAAATTATTATAAAATACAATTCAAATTATAATTTCGTATATAGTTGTTGTATTAATCATATATCATTGATTTTAATTTCATAGTTTATATAATTTTAAATTTTTTTATATACCATTTAACATTAATGCCTTATTATTATTTTATCAGGGTTTATTATGAAAAGACCCAATATTTTTTCACGGTTTTGTGTTTTTTTCAGAAAAGTCATCAAGTTAATTTTTTCCCTTGGTTTTGAGAAATTAGATTATTAAAATCCGGTTATAATTAGTAATTCGGGTTTTTAAAAACTGAAAAATCGGGTTTCGATAGTCAAATTTCACTACTCAAAAAGAAAACATTAATCTGATGAGTTTCTGGAAAAAAAATGTTGGGACGAAAACGTGAAAACATTTTGGTTTTTTTTTTCATAATAAACCCTTATATTTATAATAATATTTACATTTTTATATATTTTAAAAAGTATTTATTTATTAAATATACCCGTGGATTATTGTTAAAAATGTGCACATGTTACAATGAATGTAACCCAAAAAATGTATATAATTTGGTTGTACCGTTGTTAGATGAAAATCTGTATTTATTGATTGGATGACAATTTGTTATAGGGTGTGTATTTTTTTTGGTGATTATTAAAAACTCAAACTCAAAAAATCTGTTTGATTGATAGGAACTTAACCTTTTGATTCTGATTTGAAATATCAGAAATTTTTTCCACGAGAAGCTATTTTAAATAACTTTCAAAATGAGCTTGAAGTTTTGTTCCAAAAACTACCTCCTTACCTTCTAAATAATTATAATAATAAACTTTACATTAATATTAATATCTTTTTATGTTATTTAATATTAACAGCTATATATACTTTTACTAAAGACATCTACTAAGACAGACTACTTCAGTTGCTAAAAACTAAAACTCAAGACTTCAGCTCGAAGCTACAACTAGTCATGCAAAACATAGTCAAATCCATAGGGTAAATGTTTTTTTAGTAGCATATGGTACATCTATTACAAATGATTAATATAGCAAACCTTTGTACTAAAATAAATGAATATTTAACCTATCCATATGAATGGTACATGTAGAGTTATTTTTTATAATTAAAAAAAATCATGTTTTAGTTTATTTTTTTTTCCTACGGTCGACTTGTACTGTTCCGCTCGTTAGCTCGTTGGGTCGAAATTGACACCCCTATTACAAATACTTAGAAATGATTAGTTTTGTAATACAAAAATAAATTCTATCTTATTATTTTTGTAATACAAAATAACATGTAAATCTTTTAAAATTTCATTCGGGAGTTTAAGAATAAAACGAGGAAAGGTAAATAAATTATCGTATGGACTATGTTATGGAGTTGTAGTAATTTATGAACCTATTTAAAAAGATGGTAAAAGTTTTCCAGTTTTTATGACAGCGTACGGTCTTTCGTCACGATCCGCATATGCTTTTCTCCCGATAACATTCCAGAATCTTGTAAACACACACACGAAATTGCAAAAAAACCATTTCTATGCTCGTTGCAGCTCAGAAATTCGTCCTCGGCAAATCAAATTAGGGTTCTGATGACGGTGAAGCCCTGATTTTGTTATACGAATGGAGTCTCTGCAACAGAGAGTAGAGTCATGGATCAGAGACCAAAGAACGAAGCTCTTGAAGGTCACTTGGCCACAACAATGGCCGATTGCTATGAAATGGCCTTGGATCAAAGGTAGAGAACAGAGGAAACGAATGCACGAAGAGTATAAGCGGCGGAAGAAGCAACTTCACAATCTTTGTATCGCTGTCAAGGCCGATTCGCTCTCGGATTTGCAGGATATTCTATGTTGTATGGTGCTTTCTGAGTGTGTTTACAAGGTTTGTTTGCAATTTTCTATCTCCTTATTGTCTCGCTTACAAGAGTTTGCGATTTTTGACCGAATGAATTTGTTTCTGCCTTTGTGCATGCCGTATGCTTAAAAAAAAAAGGTCTGTTGTCCCTCTTTTTTCAATTCACTACTTTTTTTTTTCTCTCTTATTTGTGAGGCAAGGAAACTGGAGATTGGGTCTGAGTCATGTTGGTTTGGGGGGTTGTTTAATGGGGATACGAAGAATTGTTGAGACTTGAGAGGATCACTTAAGTAAGTCGTGCAATGTGATATTTAGGGCATCGTACAACTTTGGAAATCTATCTACAGCAGCTTGTTTTGTCGGAATAAAGGCAGGCTGCTCAATTTATTAGTACGACATATAATTATTTGTTTGCCTGATTGCCTCCGATATTCAGTACTCTCACTTTCATTATCACTGCAAACAGTTTCTATGAAAGCCAAGTCTCTGAATTGTTTCATGTTTTATCTATTCCCTTTTTCCCCCATTCATTCATTTTTTGTTGCTGCTTTCTGTTGAAACTGGTATTGTTGTAGACTCTTGAAATTGATGATAGATGGTTTAAGATGTACCATAATAACACTTAATGCTGTTATGATAGAGACCTGATGCTGAATTAGTTCAAGCTGTGAATAAGTTTAAAGCTGACTTTGATGGTCAAGTTGTTTCTTTGGAGCGCATTCAGCCGTCTTCGGATCATGTTCCTCACCGGTGGGTTATTTTATAATAAAAGTTTATAGTTTCTGTGACAACTACCAGATCTTATGGGAAGAACTGTCTGTACAGGTATCTTTTAGCAGAAACTGGAGACACGTTATTTGCTTCCTTCATTGGAACCAAGCAATACAAGTAGGTGTATACATAACATATGTTGCTCTTATGACAGATCTAGAAACCTTTGTTTATTGCTTTGGAATAATGGACAGGGACATGATGGCTGATGCAAACATACTTCAAGGTGCCATATTCCATGATGATGCCATGGAAGATACTGAAGAAATACTAACAAAAAACTCGCCTCAAGTAAAAGTTTCTGATGATGTTCCGAAAACCCTTGGAGCAAAGACTCAGCAAGGAGTTACTTCAACCAAACCTGCTGCTCATCGAGTAAAGTTGCTGTTTTTGTTTCATTCAGACATAACTCTTACTAACCTAACACAATATTGATGGTATCTGATTTCTTCATATCAATCACCCAATAGCTTGAAAACACGAGATTAACTATTCTTGTAGGTAACATTTTCAATAATTATGCAGGGCTTCATGTCTCGTGCTAAAGGGATACCTGCTTTGGAGTTATACAAGCTGGCTCAGAAAAAGAAACGGAAGCTTGTTCTCTGTGGACATTCACTCGGTGGAGCAGTAAGTCTGGACTGTGCTCGTACTTGGTGAGTGATTTTCATTGCCTTTCTTTCCTCAAATATTAAAATTCGTTATTTTCCAGGTTGCTGTTTTATCTACCCTTGCAATCTTGAGGGTGATTGCAGCTGCTTCTTCGTCAAAAGAACATGAAAAGGTTCATGTGAAGTGTATCACATTTTCCCAGCCTCCTGTTGGAAACGCTGCCTTAAGAGAGTATGTTTTTATGCCATATTCACCATCTTTTAGTTTCTCAATGTTAGCACATGTCACATAACTACTGACATAAATACATACGTTCTTCCAGTTATGTTAATGAGAAAGGGTGGCAGCAATACTTTAAAACGTACTGCATCCCTGAGGATCTTGTGCCCCGTATATTATCCCCTGCATACTTTCATCACTACAATGCACATCCCTATCCACCACTTGTCAACGATAAGAAGTCAGATTTATCAATGTCAAAACAAGACATAATATCGGAGAAACAAAAAACAAAAAACAAGGAGAATGAAAGAGAGCAGTTGGTTCTGGGTTTGGGACCTGTACAGAACTCCTTTTGGAGACTTTCCAAGCTTGTTCCTATAGATGCTGTGAGAAGACAACTTAATAAATACACTGGCAATAAATTTGGTTCCTCTGTTGCTGATTCCAACGTAACATCCTCGATCGAAGACGTAGAAGATGCTCCCCAGTCACTTGAGATCGAAGAGGATTCTGATGGTATTTCTCTCAAACCGTTCCCCATTGCAGATAAGGGGGATCTAGGTGAAACCACAAATGGAAACTCATCTGGAAAAAATAAATCATCTGACAAACGTAAGGCATGGCATAGAGTGCCTGCCTTACCTTCATATGTCCCATTTGGACAGGTAACTTCTATATATAACTGCAGCAGCCATGAAGAAATACCCTTTATACTCCCAAACTACATGTTTCTATATGATCATTTGTTTCATTTATTAATATGAGCTTCCAAATTGTATATCTCTATGTATGATTTTGAAATGAGCATGTCATCTGGATCTGATCTAATGAAGATTGCCTTTCTTATAGCTGTATCTTTTGGGGAACTCATCTGTGGAGTCTTTATCTGGTGCAGAGTACTCAAAGTTGACATCGGTAAGAGTTATTCATATACGATTAGCAGTTGCTATGCTGTTATAATCCCTTGTTTTTGTCTCCTGTAAAATTCTAAAATCCTTTGGGCTTTTATGTTGAGTATAAGTTGTGTTGCCTGGTCATTTCTTTTATTTCTCATTTTGTTTGCTTTGTTTTGGCAAAGACATATTCAGGTTAAGTCTGTACTTGCAGAACTAAGGGAACGACTTCAGTCTCATTCCATGAGATCATATAGGTCCAGATTTCAAAGGTAACATCTCCTTTATATGTAATTCATATATTTCGACTCTAATTCAGTGGCAGTTACCATAGCTCATCTTGGGGAAGCAAGACATCTAAGCATCTTTTGTTTTCAAACATAACATTCAAAAAAGTGTCCACTATAAAATCTGGAGGAAACTGAAGAGAATTCTTTTGGGCAATTTTTCACATGATTAGATGAAAACTAATAAACGTGTTCTGTATCTACTTTAATGAGGGAACTATTGAGGCCATGTAGGATAATAGTTTTTTTCAAAACCCTCAATATTTAAAAAGGACACTTTTTGTTGGTACTAAGATACCTTTTTTCTGATTGAATGGAGTATACAAGTTAGAGAAGAACGGACTTGCATATGTAGTTATAACTTGTTTTAATCTGTCGTCATCCTAGGCCTTGTCCAGTTGTCCTTCTTCATTCCTGTATTTCTTTTCATTTTCCAGTTCAGAGAGATTCTAATTTATCAGGAGTTGGAATTTGGTTAGAAGAATGCTTCATTTATCGATTGCTTTCTGCAGTCGTCTTAGAATATTTAACCCTGAAATACTATGGACCAACAAGTAGCTCTTGTCCAAGTTTGTAACATTTGGCCTATGGGTTTCATCTTTCTTTAATTTTTAGGATTTACAATGATTGCATGAAAGATAGTTCTTCCTCCTTCCTGGGAATGGATCAACAACAGCAATTTCCCCAGTTACAAAAATGGCTTGGTATTTCACTTGCTAATACGGTTGAGCTTGGACACATTGTGGAGTCTCCTATTATATGCACTGCTACCTCTATTGTTCCTCTTGGATGGAATGGTGTTCCTGGTGAGAAGAACGTTGAGCCTATGAAAGTAGATATTACTGGTATCGGTTTGCACCTATGTACATTAGTTCAAGCCCGAGTGAATGGTAACTGGTATTGCTCTTTTTCCTTCTTTATGCATAATTAATAGTGCAGGCATGCTATTAATACCATCCAGTTCAGATACATATGTGCATTATTTATGGAGGGTCATCAATACTATTGATCCATATGCATTTGGTATGTTGGCAAAGGCGTATGCATGTGTGTGTTTTGACTTGACAGTAGAGAACCATTAGCAGTAAAAAACATGTTTGAAATGTCATGGGATGGCAACTATTGGGGATTTGACCCCACTAAGACTATGTCGCTGGATGCCATTGGATTCCCTTATCCAGACAAGGGAATTTGAAGTCCATCGCATCTTCACCATACATGCTCTTCCATACATTTAATTTTTTTATTTTCATCCCAAACCATTTGCAAAGATGATTGTTTGAGTCTATTGTTGTCAGCTCATCTAAAAAACACATTTATCCAAATAAGGGAGTAGAGTAATCTGTTATTGGAAATACACAATTTAACTTGGGAGCTTTTTTTGAATCTCACCATATGGTTCTCTTGTTCTTGTTATTTCTCTTAAACAGGTGCTCCACAACAGTCGAAGCCTTCCCTTCTGGGCCCTCTAACCATTCAGATGATGGAGTCCAATCAGACTTACAAAAGATACGAGTTTTAGTCGGGAGACCTTTGAGGCGACCTCCAAAGCATCAAATAACAACGGATCAATTAATCTCAGCATTCCCTCCCATGGATATAAACCCCGTTGACCAAAGTAGGTCTCAAAATTTGCAAGCATTCAATTTTGGGAAATTTATGTGCCCTGAAGGTCTAAACGACTTTGTTGTATTTTGTACAACCGATTTCTCAACCATCTCGAAAGAGGTTCATGTTAGGACCCGTAGGGTGCGATTAGTCGGTCTTGAGGTATTTCCATATTTATGTACAAAATTCTGTTTCTATCTTTCCAATATGCTATGTCCACTTCTCATTATTTTTCGTAACAATGCTCGAGTTGTGGGTTGTAGGGTGCTGGTAAATCCTCTCTTTTAAAGGCAATCTTAGATCAAGGGGGGTTAACTGCTTCAACCAATGTTGAGAACTTTCCTATGGATGTTGATGTTCAAGAAGGCATAGCAGGGGGTTTATGCTTTACGGATTCAGCAGGAGTAAATTTGCAGGTCCTTAAATTTTAATAAAGGGTCTCTTTGTTTAACATACAGCTCTGTTTACTAGGTAAAACAGAGCTTTGTATGATGTTGTTCAAGTGATCTTGTATGTACCTTATGTCATTTGATCTCGTTTGTGATGCAGGATCTGAACAAGGAGGCTTCTCGTTTTAAAAATGAATTATGGATGGGGGTTCGTGATCTCAGTACAAAAACCGATTTGATTGTTCTAGTGCATAATCTGTCACATAAAATACCATGGTATATGCAGTCAAATGCATCAACACGCCAACCGGCCCTCTCATTTTTGTTGGATGAGGCTAAAGCACTTGGAATCCCTTGGGTCCTTGCGATAACTAACAAATTTTCCGTGAGTGCTCACCAGCAAAAGCCGGCAGTGGAAGCTGTTCTTCAGGCATATCATGCGACTCCAAGTACAACTGAAGTTATTAATTCATGCCCATATGTAATGCCAAGTGCTGCAAGTAGTCTTACATCACTGGGTGAAGGGATTACAAATTCTGATGAGGGGATTGGTCCTCATAAATTGATTGCAGCTCCCATTAATTTGGTTAGACGATCCTTTCAAAAGAAAAGTACCATTCTTCCCGTAGAGGGTGTAGGTGCCCTTTGTCAGCTTGTCCATCGTGTCCTTCGCAATCACGAGGAAGTTGCTTTGCAGGTAAATCTTTTAGCATTTGACATCATGAAACTGAACGCTTTGATCTGGGGAAGTGGTGAAGGTCTGAAACTGAACGCTTTGATCTGTTTGTTTTTGAAGGAACTTGCAAAGGATAGACTTATGATGGAATTAGCAAAAGAGAGAGAATCGGCAGTTGATGCAAACCAAGATGCGATGGCCAAGGCAAACTCCATGACAGCTGCAGCGGTGGGTGCTTCTGTTGGCGCTGGAGTTGGTCTTGTTATGGCCATTGTTATGGGCGCAGCTTCTGCATTGAGGAAACCTTGAGATATGCTCTCGATTAGAATTTATTTATTTTTGGTAGATTCTATTGCTGTGGGAATTAGGAGGAAGGTGACGTCATTTGTTTATTTCATTTCTAGTCCATAATATTGTGTTACAACCGAATACAATTTATAGCAAGACGATTCTTTCTTCATTTAAGATCGTGTCTGGTGAGAAGATAAATCTGTTTTGTTGGTGTCCTGACCAAACCCCGTTTCGTTCTGATCATGAGTAACAAGTAATGAAACATATGTTTTTTATGTGATTTGAGAACACACAATCAAGAAATACTAGGTAGGGTACAACATGTGGTACCTTAAAAAAAAAAACAAACAATAGGGAAAACTAAAAATCGAAAAGCGAAGGAAAATTTAATAATTTATAAGCTTAGCTCATTGTTACAAAAACACTGGTTCAATCACCGAGCACAGCAGGAACTACGATTAGTGGAGCCGTTGATAAGACTCACACGGTTAGTAGACAATGGCACGAATAACAATTTGAAAAGCCTCGTTGACATTAGTAGAATCAAGCGCAGATGTCTCGATAAAAAAGAGTCCTTCCTCTTCTGCAAGTCTTTTACCTTGGTCGACGCTCACATCCCTAATATTCTCCAAATCACTCTTGTTTCCTACCAGCATTCTTGCGGTCGTTGTATCACAGTGAGCTGCAAGTATTCAGCGTTACTAGCCTTTAACAACAATTACATCAAACTGGAGATGCTATAAGAAACTCAAGAGTATACGATTGGTGAAAAAGGATGCACAAATTCGTATAGATTTGCAACAGCAAGCATCAAACATTCTAACGCGTAGATTGTGGAAACACTAAAAAGAACAATTTAGTGAAAAGAAAGAATGCAATCGTCCATTGTATAAATTTCAAAAGATCTAATGTGCATGTTGCAACACTTTATATATAAACTATATACAAAGTAAACAATTAGTAAACAAACACAGAAATGAAGTGAAGACTTACAATTAAGTGAAAAATACATAAATATAACAATTTACATAAATTTATGGTTTATCTAAAAACCATCAATACCTTCACCATCAACCATATCAAAAACTAAAATTCAAATTTCCATTTCGTGAACCAAACTAGTTTAACGAGTCTGCAAAAAGATGTTCATTAAATCTGTATTGAAATTAAGTCATCACGAATAGAAGCAATCGAACGTCAAATTCTTCATGAGAAAACATAGAAACAAAACCCTAACAACTTATATTCAATGAACGCGACGAACAATTCAATCTGAATGATAATAATAATAACAAAAGATAAACCATCGGCGCCAACATGAAATGAAGAGAAGACTTACAATTGAGTTCATCAAGCCATCGCTTGATACTGTCAAACGTAGTACGACGACTGATGTCATATACTATGAGTGCACCGACGGCGCCGCGGTAGTAAGCGGAGGTGACGGCACGGAACCGCTCTTGACCAGCAGTGTCCCAGACTTGAGCTTTGATCTCCTTGCCGTCGATATCCACCACCTGCGTCTGAAATTCCACACCAATTGTGGCCTTTGAGTGCAGATCAAACTCGTCTCTGGCGAACCGCGACAACAAATTTGATTTTCCGACGGCCGAGTCACCGATTACCACTATCTTGAAAAGGTACTCCTCACCTCCTACTCCATCCTCCATTTTTTTCTTGCCTGAAATCTAGAGAGCAGTCTATGGTTATCGCAATGGCGTTGAAGATGCTGGAAAACTATTAACAGGGATAGAGAATGGTTGAAATTGTATTTCATTTATTCAAAAAAGAAAGATTACAATGCTATTTATAGAGAAAAGCTACCCAACTAACTAACTTTATAACTGAAAATAACTAACTTAACTAAATATCACAACATAAATAACTTCTTATGCTAAAATGCTCCCCTCAAGATGAATCATTATGAATATCTCGAAGATTCATCTTGGATAGAAGAAACTGAAAATGTGGCCCAAATAATCCTTTTGTGAAGATGTCTGCAATCTGTTCTTTCGTTGGGATATGTTGTGGTAGCACGAAACCAAGCTTGAATTGATCTCTGACAAGGTGACAATCAATGTCAAGGTGCTTTGTGCGTTCATGAAATATAGGATTCTTCGTAATGTGTATTGCTGACTTGTTGTCACACCACAGAGCTACTGGAATTTTGAATTTTACTCTGAAATCTCTCAGAATGTAACTTATCCAAAGGAGTTCACATACTGTTGATGCAAGACTTCTGTATTCAGCTTCACAGGATGATCTCGAAACTGTTTTCTGCTTCTTTGTTTTCCAGGAGATGAGAGAAGATCCTAAAAAAATGCAGAAACCTGTCAATGACCTTCTTGTATCTTTGCAAGTAGCCCAGTCAGAGTCACTATAGGCTGTTATGTTCATAAGTGAAGAATCATTTGAGAAAAAAATTCCTTTAGAAGGACATCCTTTCAAGTACTTTAGAACATGTAATGCAGCCTTCCAGTGAATTTCAGTTGGATCATGTAAGAATTGACTCAACTGTTGTACAGCATAGCTAATATCAGGTCTTGTAAAATTCAAGTATAGCAATCTTCCCACCAGCCTTCTATACTTTTCTGGATCATGTAGCTTTCTTCCTTCTCCTGCAACTAATTGAAGGTTTTTGATCACTGGTGTTGGGACTGGTTTTACACCAGTTAATCCAGCTTCTGAAAGAATATCAAGAATATATTTCCTTTGATTGACATAAAGACCTTCATCTGTTTTGAGTAATTCCACACCAAGGAAATAACTAGCATGTCCCAAATCTTTGATTGTGAAAGCTTCGTGCAACATTTGTTTCACTTGCATGATGCATTCTTCCTTTGGTCCTGTAATTAATACATCATCTACGTATACAACCAATGCTATAAAAGTTTCTCCTTCACCTTTAACAAATAGGCAATGATCATGTGCTGACTGAGAAAAACCAAATTTGAGTAATTTTTCACAGAATTCAATATGCCATTGTCTGCTAGCCTGTTTAAGTCCATACAAAGACTTATTTAGTTTACATACTTCTCCTTTTCTTGCCTTCTCATAACCTTGTGGTGGAATAAGATAAACTTCTTCGTCTAAATATCCATGCAAGAATGCATTATTAATGTCCAGTTGATGTAGAAACCAACCATTTGCAGTGGACAAGGAAAGAAGAATTCTTATAGTAACAACTTTTGCAACTGGTGAGAAATATCAAGATAATCAATTCCAAATCTTTGATTATACCCCTTTGCCACTAATCTAGCCTTATACCGCTCAACATTACCATCAGGCTTCAGTTTGACTTTGTAAACCCATTTAGTACCAATAGGTTTCATAGATGGCAAAAGTGGAACAACAGTCCATGTATTATTCTCTTCTAGTGCTGCAATTTCTTTATCCATGGCTTGTGTCCATTCAGTATGCTCACATGCTTCATCATAAGAGGATGGTTCATTTAAAGAAGAAACAGAAGTTAAGAAGAGTTTATGATGGTCAGTTAAAATAGGAGACTGTATATATGGAAAGGTGGGTGGAATATGAGGTGAATGAAGGAGTTTTGAAGGTTTTTGGTTACCATTTGATTGGGTATTACAGTACATGACATAATCTCTATGCCATGAAGGTTTTCTTCTAACTCTGGGACCAATATTTGACTCAGCAAGGTGAGCAGGTTCAGGAACAGCTTCATCATGTTGAGCAGTATCATAAATTTCTTCATCAACTAAATCAGAATTGTAGTCAGCTGATGGTATGAAATCTTGAGTGTTGACTTCAAAATCTGAGTCTGCAGCAATAGAATTAGGAAGTATAGGAGATGGATCAAGTGTAGACTGTTTTTGAGAAGCAAAAGGGAAATGTTCCTCATAAAAAATCACATCTCTGGCCATAAAAATTTTCTGCTCATGAAGATCAAACAGCTTGTATGCCTTCTGACCTGGGTTATAACCAATAAAACAGCACTGAATTGACCTTGAGTCAAATTTTTGCTTGTGTGGTGCAACATTTGTGGCAAAGGCTAAACACCCAAACACCTTCAAATTTGTATAAGAAGGAGGTTTCTGATACAATTTTTCATAAGGTGTTTTCCAATCAAGAATCTTGGTTGGAAGAATATTAATGATGTGGGTTGCCATAAGAAACATGTTTGGATCATTTCCTTTTAAGGATGATCCGGAGTTAGCAGAAGTAGGATTTTGATTCATGATTATAGTTTTGAAAGAAAATTGGGTAGGGTAATGGCGAGAATCAGATCGTATGCTCTGAAATTGAAAGAAAATTGGGTAGGAAAATGGCGGAAATCAGGTCGTATAGGCGGAAATCAGATCGTACGCTCTGATACCATATTAACAGGGATAGAGAATGGTTGAAATTGTATTTCATTTATTCAAAAAAGAAAGATTACAATGCTATTTATAGAGAAAAGCTACCCAACTAACTAACTTTATAACTGAAAATAACTAACTTAACTAACTATCACAACATAAATAACTTCTTATGCTAAAAAAACTGGAAATTTTTTAATAGTCCAGCAGAAACAAAATGCGTTATTCTCCAATAAATTTTACCATATCATTCTCTTAATATGCATTAATGTTTTCTTTAACAGAGGTAGCTCCATAAAAGATGACCTACTATGTCTTTATATTTTTAAGGCAATAAATTATATTTGATTATAAGAATCAGGCCATAAAAAATACTAAAACATTTTTTGAAAATGTTCGATAGCATAAAATATAAAATTTGACGATAAATATACTGCAAAATTTTTTAGGGGGTGAAGTATCTTTTTAGCCGTTCAACTTTTAGATTTGTCTAATTTTAGTTTATTGTTCTTCTTTAGTAAAATGATTAACATTAATGGATCAATGCATGTAAACTAGTGTTGTGGTTGCCCGCACGTTGCTGCGGGTATGCGTAAAAAATACATATAGTTTTTATCGCTTAAGGTAAAATATGATATTAAGAAATAGAAGATAGTTTAATGATGACAACGTAAGTGCATTTGTGTATTTAAACATTAGTGGGTTACATGTTATTTTTTATAAATTTGGTATGATTCAATTGATGATGTCTAAAGTATATTGTTTTTTTAGGGTTTTATATGTACAAAACAATATGTTTTCTTGTTTTTTGTAGTTTCGTCAATCATGTTATTTTTTCCCAATAAAATGCTCAGGTTATTGTATTCTTTTTTATTTTCGGAAAAAAAATTTGTTTTTTTTTTTCACAATTAGTCATGTATTTTCCACAAAAAACCAACATGCCACGAAAAGCCCTAAATTTTAATAATTTTTTTTGGCAAAAAAGGAATAATTCCAAAAGTCACAAACAAATAAATAACTTACGGATTTTATTGGTAAAAAGTAAAGTGAAGAGGCTATACCGCAAAAATATGAAAAACATATTAGTTTTTTTTTCATATAAAACTCATTTTTTTCACAAAAATTATGAATAACAAAAGTTGCTGTTTTATTTACGTCTTGTGAGACAAAAGACAAAAAAAAAAAAAAAAAAAAAAATGAATCACTGTTGTATACTTCTTCAAGTTGAGGTGGATGCATAAATTTTCAATATTTAAATATTTAATCAAATATTAAAGAAGTTGATGTACAAACTAAATACTTTTATTTACAAAATATAAAAATATAAAAAATGTTGAACTCAATATTTATTAAACTTTAAAAAGGTTCATTGTTTCATCCGTTAAAAAAAATTATAAAGTGAAATAACTCGTCCTTTTTTCTTATCGGAAAATTTTATAGACGAATTAATTGTTTTCCCGTTCGGTTAAATTGAAAATCAGAGTTTTTCATTTTTATCGAACGATGTGCCTTCAAATTATATGTTTTGTAGTCGGTTTATTGTAATTGTTTTCTTTTCGACGTGCTTTGCTTGTATCTGATGTCGACTTTGTCTCTTCTCGGATTAAGTTTGTTATATAGGCCGAAGCCCATGCAATCAGAGAGACAAGTTACAGATTTTGCTTGAGAGAGGATCCGAATTTGTGTTGAAGCAAATGTGGTGACTTGGGGTTCATGTCAAACCCATGTGTAATGAGGGGTGGATCCAACAATTTGTTATTTGTTTAAAGTAATTTTAATACTTAGATTTTTTAAATATTTTTTAAGATGGACCGGGTTACCGAAACGGGTTGCCGATACAAATATAACAAATAACAATATTTTTAACTTGAAAAAGTATATACTATAATACCATTAAAACTTAAAAACCAATAAGTATTATAAGTCTTAAAGTTTTACAATTGTTGGCTTCGAGTTTTCATCTATTGAAGTCTTAAAGTTTTACAATTGTTGTCTTTGTAGGTGTCACTAAAAAAATCCTAGGTGTCACTCGAGTTTTTCATGCATACGTACCTTAGTATGTTGAAAATTTATCGGTGTCAAGTGACACTCCACTTTCTGTACTAAATACGCCACTGTGTGTAATGGTTTTGAGGCTACCTGGTTTAGATCATGTTTGTTTGCATTGATACCCTCTTAATTGGTTTGAAATCTTAAATTCAAATCTTAATTTATTTTTGTTTGTTTGTTTATATAAAAAGGTAAGAGGTTCTAGCTTCTGAAAATCCCACTTAATCTCAAGATCGTGATTTGCGTTTGAAAAAAATATTAAAAGCCTTTTTAATTCATCTCTTTAGACCAACTTTTAGTTTCAGACTTCAGACACTTAAGTTGTGTTTGAAATAGAGAATCGAATATATCATTGGTTTTTAGGCCATGAAAATTTAAAACACAATAACTATAATTCTTTTTCTTCAATTTAATTCTCCACCATTGATAGAAAAATGAAAAAATTGAAGTTTAATCTATGCATTTGATACAACTTGAAAATTCATAGAGAATTTAAATATACAATTCAAGTTTTCTAACCAATAATTTGTGTTCATTTATTTTTCTTCGATTATCTCTCTATTAAACATAACAACCTTTTAGAAAACAAACAACACCTTAAAGTTTTCAGATAATTACATTTTGGTTTTAAAGTTTTTGGATAACTGCATTTTGGTTTTATGACTTTTATATAACTATGAAATAGGGATGAGATTTTATACCAAAAACTGGTACTGTACCGGTAACTTCGGTCCGGTATTAGGTCTATGTAATTGCCATATTTCGGGATCGGTACTACCCGGTTTCGGTACCACTTAAAAACTGGTATTAACGGTACGGTATCGGTAAACCTTGACTCAAGTCGAGTAAGTCTTGATCATGTCTTATCCTATTATTCATGTAATCTTTATCACCAATAAATTTTGATAATTGTTTATTTGGTATGACTTGACTTATTTGGAATCATAAAATAAAAATATTTTTATTGTTATGTGAGAATTGATTGAATGGTTACAACAAGTTGCTAATTAAGTTTGAAATGTGTTTTTTATGTTTTTTTTCTTGAATTTTTGGTACCTAATTCGGTATAGTACCGTAAAACCGGTACTGATACCGGGACCGAAGTAATGATCAATTGAATTCGGCTCGGTAGTCGATATCCCAAACTGCCATAAAAATGTAACCGGTACCAATCTGTGCAGACGTGCAGTACCGGTCGGGACCGGTCTGGTACCGAACTCATCCCGACTTTTATAATGAAATTTTTTCCAAATTTATGATATTTATAATGGTATTGGTTTTTGAAAATTTATAAAAAAAATAATGTTTTGTAATTATTTATTGTTTAAGTATTATTACTATAAAAATGTCTTCGACAAATTTATTTAAATTTCAAGTATTTTGGTAAATTGACGTTTGTAAAAACAATTCTATAAATAATGATATTTGTCGTGAACAGTTGTTGATAAAATATTAAAATTACGAGATATTTATTTAAAAGAATTTGTGAGTTTAAATCCAGTCATTGTCATTTATATATATTTATATATATCAGAAACTATAATTTCTAATATAAACTTTAAGAGGATGTTATATGTTTAATTATTATGCCGTTTAACCATCAAAAGTGTAAAAAAGATTTTACTCTTTTGGTAACGTACCATAAGGGAAGGGAGGGACCATAGCAAGTTTTAAAGATGAAAGGGAGAGGGTACAAGTAATGAATGAGACACATACATACCCGTAGCCGTTCATCGTGCAACTGTGCAAGTGATAGGGTACAAGTGAGTGATGCGTACTGGAGTGGTAATAGCGAAAAAGACCAAAGATGTGTGTGTGGGTAAGAGATTGATTCACGAGACGGGTAAGAGGCAAAAGACACAGAAGCCTACAACAAAGTACATACTTAAAAAACCTCTATCTTTTCTTTCTTATACTAAAAACTAAAAAGCACGTTGCTCCATACAATAAAGCAAAAGTATTTCCTTTTTCTGATTTTAACTCTTTTCTTTTCAATAAATCTTTTACTTTTTATATACCCTATGATTTAATACACACACTGATAGTATACATGGAGAGAATTTTAGTTGGCATTTAGTTATGAAAAATTTTCGGTTTCCGTTTTTAATAAAACTGTAAATGAAAGGATTTTTTAGAAAACATATTTTGAGGATGAAAATGTGTTCAGTATATATGAAAGGCTATTTCTTGATGCACCACCTCTAATTTCTCATACACCACCTCTATACATTTGACCTATAAATATTTATCTTATGATTGGACAAAAGTGTGTAAACAAATAAACTATAATGATGAGTTATGAAAAAAAGCATATTTTTAGGTCAATTATAGGATGTAGATGTGGTGCATGAAGTAACACCCTATATGAAAATGGCATTCTACATTTTTATTTCATTCACCTTTTACCCTCTCACTCTCTCTCCTATCTCTCTCTCTCTAACAATATTATGAAAATGAAAACCATATTTGAAAACATTAAAAAGGTGTTTTCAATTTGTGCTTGTAAATTGAAAATTGAAAACCAAAAATAAATATTGAAAACATCAAAAAACAACATATGTGAACGCGTTTTTATAAATCCTTTGTTTTCGACGAATTATTAAAAATATCCTTTTTAACCATTAAAGTATCAATAGTTTAGTGATTAATATGAATATCTTGAATAGTTTGATGGTGAAAAGTAAACAATTTATAACTGAAATGAAATGATTGTTATTGATAGTTAAATGATTAGAAACCTTATATAATATATATTACTTATCATCAACGGAGGTTGTTTTAAAGAAGAAAGACACCATGGTGACATTGTCCAACACATTGACGTGTATAAAAATTGATAATAAATTTAATATGAAATTTTTTAGATCAAGAAAATTAACATAAAATTCAATTTTGACAAAAAAATGGTATTGATTACCAATTAAGAAGGTAAAATTTTAAAATTTATGTTATTTTTTTTTGGTAAAAAAATATATTTGATTATTTTTATTGACCTAAAATTTGAATTTCATGTTCTTTTTTTATAAAAATAGAATTTTGTGTTATCTTTATCGATTTAAAATTTTTTTGCAATACATTTATTGTCAAATTTCATATTTTATATTATTATTTTTTGGTAATTTTCCCTCATCATTTTACGAAATAATGTATAACTAATAACATTCATGTCTTAAAAAGAGTTATAAACCATA